>JARBWK010000002.1:124847454-125274594 GCA_030556195.1 Anolis apletophallus
CCATCTCTCTCAGCCGGAAGTCCTCCGAAAGAAGATGGCGGCCGCCACAGAGCAGCAGCGGACGCGTAGACGGCTCCGGCACCTTGCCGGAGCCGGGAGAGGAGGAGAGCCACCGGAGCGCCCACAGAAGCTGGGCTGCCTCCCCGCTTCCCTCAGGAACCCAGAGGGCGAAGGTTAAAGAAGCCAGGGGCCACAACCGCCAAACAAAGGGGAAGAGCGCCCACGTGGAAGAGCGTCACCACTGGCCCGGCCTGGCTTAGGACCGGGCAAAGCCGCAGCCACCTCTGGGTACTAGGTAGCCTCCCTTCTTTCACTTCTCTTTGGGGATTCGACCTTGCTTCTCTCTGGGGCCTGGGGCTTGCTAGGGTCCCTGGCTGGAGGCACCACCGGCTTGCAGTGTATGCTTTGCTCCCCAGGAGGATCCCTTTGTTTCCCCTGAGGGCCTTACTGCAAAGCCCAGGTTGGACTGCTGGCCTCCCGGAGCTCTGGGGTGGGCCACGTGGCGTCGCTAGGGTCCCTGGCTACCCGGGAGTCCTTTGGGCCCGTGGATTGGGCCCTGATTGGCTTTGTTCAGAGGCTTGGGACCTCACACCACTCCCTACATTGCATACATGGATGGAAGAAAGAACTCAGCATGACTACATGTACCACCGTTACCTTACCACCACACCTATACTTATTACTCTGCTCCTATTTCCATGGTAAAAAAATGATTGGCACCTGGGGCTAATAGTGGGACCTCACCCCACTCCCTGAATTGTATGCATGGATGAAAATAATAACGGAAAGAAAGGAATACCATCTCATTTTCTTCCTTTCCCTTCCTTCTTTCCCTCTTTCCTACCTTTCCCGTCCACCACACTACGCCACAGCAATATATACATATATACACATTCACACACATATATACATACACACATATACATATATATGCATACACACACATATATACATACACACGTATACAAAGATACACATACAGTGCATACACACATACACATGCACACACATATATACATATACACACATTCACACACATATAGACATACACACATATACATATATACACATGCACACACATACATACACACATATGCATATATACACATGCACACACATACATACACACATATACATATATACACATACATACACATATGTACACATCCACACACATATGTACATACACACATATACACATGCACACACATATACACACACATATACATATATACACATGCACACACATATATACTGTACATACACACACATACATATATACACATGCACATACCCACCAAGGCCAAAAGTAACATCAATTCCAACTCTTACATACTCAGACTTTCTCGCATCTCCTAAATAGGGCACAGCAACGCGTGCCAGGTTTAGCTAGTGCTAAATATACTATTAGAGTGAGTTTGCTGCCTCAGGGAGCAATTTTTGTTAGAGTTCTGAAATGTTCACCACCAGAACTTTAGCAACACTGTAGAAGCAAAGCACCAGCGCCACCTACTGTTCACCACCAGAACTTTAGTTTTGTAAGTACTTTAGAACCATGATTGTCCAGGCCTACTATCTGTCTGTCTGTCTGTCTGTCTATCTATCTATCTATCTATCTATCTATCTATCTATCTATCTATCTATCTATCTTTAGATAGCACAGGGAAGGGTTAGCACCCCTGTGCCATTTGTTTTGCTATCTGTGGCCCTGTGGCCCTGGATTTTGAAAAATGTGGCTTGTTGTGGAAACTTCATTGGAGAAACCTTTTTCCCATGATAATACCTCTTCCAGGAGTGAATTTCCCTTCCTAGGGGTAAATGTCTCTCACATCCTGTTGTCGCATCCCTGTTTTTAATTCCAAGTCCTTTGAAAGTTTGCAACTTGGGGACTGCCTGTATATTTTTACTGTCAGGGATGAAGTGCTGGTGCTGATTATGCTTCAGGTAGAGAAATAAATGGAAAGAGTTTGGGCGTAATGTACTTTTCAAGGAGCTAGTGTGGGTATGGGACTAGGATTCTGGGAACCCATTGAGGGCCTTTCCACACAGTCCTATATCCCAAAGGCAGGGAATCTCACATTATCTGAATGTGGACTCAGATAACCCAGTTCAAAGTAGATATTATGGGATTTTCTGCCTTGATATTCTGGGATATAGAGCTACGTGGAAGGGCCCTGAGTCATGGAAACATCTTGGGCCAGTCACAGGCACTCAGTTTCAGAGGAGGGAAGTGGAAACCCCCTCTGATAAAATCTTGATGAGGAAATTCCATACTAAGCTCACCTTAGGGTCACCGTTAAGTTGGAGTCAAGTTGAAGGCATGCAGCAACAACATTACACACTATGCCTGACAGGATTTTTTTTTTTTGATTAGTAAAAGAAAGACTTACAAAAAAATTTCCAAAAATTTCTAAAATGTAACTTAATTACTAACTAAAATCGTTAGTAGTTCGTATGACAGCGCATGCGATTCAAATGGTTTTGGCCTACAACTCCCAGAACTCCTAACAGCTGGTAAATTGGCTGGGATTTCTGGGAGTTGTAGGCCAAAACTTGAATAAATCACACTGAATTCTAGATGGGACTCTCCAAATAGGAAGGAGGGAGGGAGGGAGGGAGGGGGGTTTTCTATTCTTGGAAGCAGCAAAAGAAAAGGAGGAGGAGCCCCCCCCTGGCTCCTCGCTGCCTCTCTCTCACCCCGATCCCGAGGGAGCGAGGGCCCAAGTTTGCCCAGGCTGGTCATATACCTACATTCCATGCACATGCAATAATACAGCAGTAATAACAATGGGTATAAGAAGAGGTAAAATTCAAACCAAAGTATTCTGACTGTGCTCCCTCCTCAAACTGCAAAAGGCTCTTCTCTGAGCCCGGGAAAAGGCAAAACCCCGGGCATAGCATTTGCTTCCTGGGTGCACACACATACATATTCTTTGGGGGATTTGCTGCAGAATCTTATCTATGAGCCCGGATTCTGCAGCAAATCTCTCCCCCAAGAATATGTATGTGTGTGCTCCCAAGCAGCAAACGCTGGCTTTTCCCGGGCTAATTTCCCGGGCTAATAAGAGAAGAGCCCGTTTGCACCGTATGAGGAGAGACCAGTCAGAATACTTCGGTTTGAATTTTACCTCTTGTTATTGTTATTACTGCTGTATTATTGCATGTGCATGGAATGTAGGTATGACCAGTTGGATTACTTATAATATTAGGCACTTACAGTAGCATTCATTCTATTATACATTAGGTTGGTTTCTCACCCCAATACTCTTTGATGCTTTAGATCCTGGCAGGCAGGAGAGGCAGGGAAGCCTGGAAAAAATGTAAACAGAGAGGTTTACTCAGAGTAAATCCACAAAGGAGGGCACTTCATCCAAAGTGCCCTCCTTTGCAGATTTACTTGAGTAATCCTCTCTGTTTACATTTTTCCGGGCTTCCAGCCGAAAGAAGGAGCGAGTTTAGGGCTTGCCTTGCCATAATACTTATTGGCAAGGGAGGCGGGAGGGTGGTGAGAGAGAAGGAGGGTGCCCCCCCCCCCGTACGACCTAATAACGACACTTAAGAAAAGCCTGGCCCCGAAGTTCGAAAAAGGAAGTCCACTTCCTGGTTGGCGTTCAGGTGCGGAAATACTCGAAAGTAGCATTTCTTACGAATTTTTTATGAAACGAATCATTTTCATAACTTTTTTCTCATGCCTAATGCTCAACTCTGGCCATGGGGAGGTGCTCTTATTCTATTTTCCATGTCGAAGAGCCTGTTGTCCATAGACTTGTCTGATTGTGTTGCTAGCATGTCTGCCCTCTTTTACCTCCCCGCCAAGGCGGTACCTATCGATCTACTTGCATTAGATGCTTTTGAATTACTAGGTCTCTCTCTCTCTCTCTCTCTCGGCATTACTTCGCGAACGAAGATTCAGGAAGGACTCATCCCACGCTTTTTACAAGCGCGTTGATGACTAAAAAGGCCAATCTGAGATAGGCAAGTTCGGTTGCAGAAAGCGCAGCAGAAAGTCTCCTTGGGTGATGTTTTTTCCAAGTTGCGGTTCTTTCTGCGTTGTCGTTTCTCTTCGAGACCCATTCGGCGTGTCTTCTCGAAAGAGGCCGCAGCATTGTGGATAGTGCGTCTCCATGCCTCCCGATGTGAGGCCAGGGTGGACCATTGTTGGTGATCAATCTGGCCAAGCCTAAGATGTTGTTTCAGGGAGTCCTTATATCTCTTTTGGGGGGCGCCTCTCTTGCGCTGACCCGTGGCGAGTTCACCGTAGAGTAGTATCTTTGGGAGGCGGTGGTCCTCCATCCTAGAGACATGCCCTGCCCAGCGCAGCTGTGTTCTCAATAGCATGGCCTCAATGCTGGTGATCCCTGCTTGCTCAAGGACAGCAACATTCGTCACATAGTCGGTCCAGTGTATATTTAGGATTGTGCGAAGACAGCGCTGATGAAAGCGCTCGAGGAGTCGTAGGTGTTGGCGATAGGTGACCCATGTTTCAGACCCATAGAGGAGAATGGACAGTATGATAGCTCTGTACACACTTATTTTGGTGCTTTGTCTCAGGTGCTTGTTGCTCCAGACTCTTTTGTGAAGCCTTCCGAATGCACTATATGCCTTTGATAATCTGTGATCTATCTCTTTGTCAATCTTGGCGTCTGAAGAGATGATGCTTCCCAGGTAGGTGAACTGCTGAACGGACTTAAGCACAGATGTGCCTATGCTGACGTGAGGATGGTGGTGTTCTTCCTGTGGTGCAGGCTGGTAGAGGACTTCTGTTTTCTTCAGGCTGACTTCCAGCCCAAACAGCTCTGCAGCTGTTGCAAAGCAGGATGTGAGGCGCTGCAGGGCTGCTTCTGAATGGGCGACAAGGGCAGCATCGTCAGCAAAAAGTAGCTCACGGACTAGATAGTTTAGAGTCTTAGTGCGAGCCCTCAGACGGCTTAAGTTGAACAAGCTACCATCAGTACGATAGCGTATATATATGCCGTCTTCTTCTTGTAGGTCTGCCATAGCCCTTTGGAGCATCATGCTGAAGAAGATTGTAAATAGGGTTGGTGCAAGAACACAACCTTGTTTCACTCCATTAGTTATGAGAAAGGGCTCCGAGAGAGCATCGCCATATCTGACTTGACCGTGCTGGCCCTCATGTAACAGGACAATCATTTTGAGGAACTTGGGGGGACATCCTAGACGTTCCAGGATCTGCCACAGACCTTTCCTGCTCACAGTGTCGAAGGCTTTGGTGAGGTCGACAAATGTTACATAGAGTCCTTTGTTCTGCTCTCTACATTTCTCTTGCAGTTGTCTAAGGGCAAAAACCATATCTGTGGTGCTCCTATTTGCTCTGAAGCCGCATTGGCTTTCAGGGAGAAGTTCTTCTGCAATAGCCGGAACTAATCTGTTCAGGAGTATCCTTGCAAGGATTTTTCCAGCAATGGAGAGCAGTGTTATACCTCGATAGTTTGAGCAATCGGATTTTGTTCCCTTTTTCTTATACAGGGTGATGATAACTGCATCTCGGAGATCTGATGGCAGTTCACCTTTTTCCCAGCAACTCACAAGGAGCTCGTGGAATTTAGCATGCAGTACATGACCTCCCTGTTTCCAAGCTTCAGGTGGGATTCCATCGATCCCGGCTGCCTTGCCATTTTTCAACTGCTGTATGGCCTCAATGGTCTCTTCCAGAGTGGGAGCTGTGTCCAGTTCATTTTTCATTGGTTGTTGTATCATGTGTTGGATAGCTGAACCTTGGACTACTCGGCTGGCATTAAAGAGACCCTGAAAATGTTCAGCCCATCGGTTCAGGATGGAGGTTTTATCAGTAATTAGTGTTTGACCATCTGTACTGTATAAGGGGCTTTGGACCTGATAAGTAGGTCCAAACACTGCTTTGAGAGCTTCATAAAAACCTCTGTGATCACCGAGATCTGCACAGCGTTGTGTCTTTTCTGATAAATCAATCCACCACTTGTTCTGGATGTCTCTGAGTTTTTGTTGGAGTTTACTACATGCGAGACGAAAGGCTGCTTTTCTTACATGGCAAGATGGCTGGGCGAGGAATGCCTGGTGAGTGGTTCTCTTCTTTGCCAACAGCTCCTGGATCTCTTGGTTGTTTTCATCAAACCAGTCTTGGTTTTTCTTAAGGGAGAATCCTAGGGATTCTTCAGCAGACTGCAGGATACTGTTTTTGATGTGTTGCCAGAGCGCTGTAGGAGAAGAATCTGTAGGGTGGACTTTAAGTTTTGCTTGCAGATTTACCTGGAAGTTGTCTCTCACAACAGCCTGTTGAAGACTGTTGACTTGAGTCTCCTCTTTAAGATGCCACCCCTCTTAGGTTTGGGCTTAAGGTGTAGATTTAGTTTACATCTTACAAGGCGATGGTCTGTTTGACATTCTGCACTGGGCATCACTCGAGTATGACGGACATCACGAATGTTTCTCTGGCGCACTAAAACATAGTCAATGAGGTGCCACTGCTTGGATCGGGGATGCATCCAGGTGGTCTTCAAGCTATCTTTCTGCTGAAAGATGGTGTTTGTAATAGTCAGCTGCTGTTCTGCACAAAACTCTAGCAGAAGGCGCCCATTATCATTACAGTTTCCAACACCGTGCTTGCCTAATACACCTTTCCAGGCTTCAAAGTTTTTTCCTACTCTGGCATTGAAATCACCAAGGATAATGATTTTATCTTCTGCAGGGACCTTTTGTATGAGGTGGCGTAGGTCTGAGTAGAATTTGTCTTTCTCCACAGGGTCAGCTTGCATAGTTGGGGCATATATACTGAAGAGAACAGCATGTGGGAGGCGTAAGGAGATAATGCGATCAGAGTGACCTGTCGGCAACGTCTCGAGTTTAGAGGCGATGGAGTTTTTAATCATAAAGCCTACTCCTGAAAGATGTTTCTCAGTTTTGGGTTTGCCAGACCAGTAGAGTGTGTAGCCGGCACCGTGTTCTTTAAGGCTGCCTTCCTCATGGAGACGAACTTCACTAAGAGCAGCGATGTCAGTGTTAAGCCGTGATAGTTCATGGGCTATTAGAGCAGAACGACGCTCAGGACGTCCACTATCTGCAGAATCTTGCATGGTTCTGATGTTCCAGCATGCAAGTGTCAGTCTATTTGCACCTTTGCAGGCAGGTGTTGGCCTTTGTTTCTTTGTCTTTGTTCGACCGCATCGGAAGATGCCCGTTGGCCGCGGCTAGCCAACCAGGTAGACGGGGATGAGCTTTCGTTAGGCCACCTTTTCTAGGCCCCTCTCCATACGGAGCAAGCAGTGCTCTCCTTAAAAGGCTGCTTGGTCGTTCAGGATGCTGCCGAACAAGACTGTCATCTCCCGGGTCAGTCTCGAGCGACCAAAGTCCTGAACCGCCTGCATGCAGGGTTGGGTCTGCGGCTTCCAGTGCATCTTTACACCTACCGTTTCGTCCCTCGCCTATCGCTACAGGGCTTTTTCGGAAGTTGGATGTGTCCTTCGAGGTAAGCAGAAGCTAATTGAATTACCTGAATTACTAGGTAAGCAGAAGCTAATGGTGACAGCCAAGAGCTCACCCTGACTCGTGGCTTTGAACTGCTAACCCTCCAGTCAGCAGATTTCCTTCAGCTAGTGGTTTAACCCGCTGCACTACCGCAGTAGGTCTGAAGTTTTAAGTTCCTTCAAACCTGTTCACACTTATCAGGGGAAAAGGTGTACTGTAAGCATACTGGGACTTGATTCAGTCTAGATCAGCACAGCATTGTCAGTGTGTTCATAAGCTTAAAGATTCACAAGAGAAGTGATTACATAATTTCCCCAGTTTTGCTTTCCCTTGCCCTGCTAAGTATTAAACTTTCATATTGTAAGCTCCCAAAAGCAAAGAGGCTTTGCCAGTTGTGTTCTGCAAAGCAGTGGAGAGGGATATATGGCTCTCCAGATGTGAGGCAGCAACTCCCATTACCCTGGGCTATGCTTTTGATGTCTGTTAGGAGTTGCAGTACAACAACATGGGGAGGAATTTAGTGCCCCTGTAATAACACATCATGAAAGTCCATTATGCTATATTGAAGCAAGTGCATTTTGAAATCCCACCAGTACCTCCTCTATCCCTAGTAGTAAGACTATAACGACAAAATAACAATTAACAATCTTATGTATTGTCGAAGGCTTTCATGGACGGATTCATTGGGTTGTTGTAGGTTTCTGGCCATTCTCACTGGATGTTTTGCCTGCATCTATGTCAGTCATCCTCAGAGGTTGTGAAGTCTGAGGTGATGCTCAACACTAGCCATGGGGAGGTGCTCTTGTTCCATTTTTCATGCCTCACAACCTCTGAGGATGCCTGCCATAGATGCAGACAAAACGTCAGGAGAGAATGCTTCTAGAACATGGCCATATAGCCCCAAAAACCTACAATAACCTTAACAAGCTTATGTTGAATTTCTGGTTGTGGGTTCATCTATACCAGGGGTCCAGTCTTTTGGCTTTCCTGGGCCACACTGGAAGAAGAATTGTATTAGGGTGCACATTGGTGTAAAACTGAAGCCACATATGTATACAATTAGCTAGAGTGCATGGTTCACAGTGGAACTATGCCTGGTATAGAATACATACTTGAATTATTTTTCAATTACTTTTACATAACCTTGCAGTGGAGTCCTCTTGTTCTTAGCAGTTGAAACAGTTTTTTGTTCCTTCTGATGAAACTGGGAATTACATAATGGGAATTGTGGGTAATACACCAATATTTGTGGACATACGATACTCTGATTTTTCCATTCTGTTCTATTGTCCACTACAAAGTTTTCACTCAAGAATTGTGCATCTGAATTACAGAAAACAAAACCATGATGCAGTTTAAACTTCTGCTACAACAGTTGTTGTTACTCTCCAGTTACTTTTGCTTTATGATAACTCTAAGGGAAACCTAGGATGGGATTTTCTTGCCAAAATTTATTCAGAGGGGTTTTGCCTTTTTCTTCCTCTGAGGCTGACAGAGTGTGACTTTCTCAAGGTCACCCAGTGGGTTTCTGTAGCCTGGTCTGTACTGCTTCTCATTGCCATTGCTACAGCATCTTAATTTATGTTTCAGTGAGGCAAAGAGTTCTCTCCCAAAAGAGGCATGAACTTGACCTAGGAGAAAAAGGAACCATGGAGCTGGTTGTCACACTGCCTGAAACAACAGATGAAACAAAGGATCATGTGCCTAAGACAAAAGCGGTTCCCGAGCAGGTAATATTAACCATATAGAAGCCACAGCTTTATGACAGATATTCACTGGCGTCTTGAACAAGAAATACAGCACGGGTGTTTTGTTTTGTATTGATTTCTAGGCTCCAAGGGAAGAAAACCAAACAGGAGAAATGACAAAAAAGAAGACGATGGACAGAAGGAAGGGTAGAGTGGCTCTTTTGTATTGTTTTCAAAACACGGATGTGAGCTTAAACATGCTTTAGAGTAGTGGTTCCCAAAGTGTGCTCTGCGGAGCTCTTGGGGTTCTGCAAAGCATACTGAGGGGCTCCGCAGATCCCTCTTCCTCCCCACCTCCCTCGCCCCCAAAAGCCTTTTTTCTTCACCTCCCTCGCATCACAGATCCATAGCTGGGGTGGATTATGGGAGCTGTGGCCTGAAAAAATAGTCCCACAATTCAGTCCAGTCCACCCAACTTAAATCTCCAGCACATTACTTGGAGTAAGTATCTGATCAAATCTCATATATACCTTATATTATACTGTTGTTTATTAGGTCATAATAACACAATCACACACATTAATAGCATTATGTTCATTGTAGTAGTATTATACACTGTCTGCTGTACTCTTTCTCCATACAGAATATGGATGGGTCGGTATTATTTTTTGCTAAGCATGCTAATGTGTTATCCCTTTTGAGTCTGCAGCCTACTTCTTCAAATAAATGGAATGTAGTCTTTGCTGATATTACTCTGCGTATATCAGTGTTTCCCAACCTTTTTTTGACCAGGGACGACTTGACCAGGGACCACTCTCCAACATTAGTACCAAAAGCAATACAAATTAGTTTTTGGTCAACTTTAGATTCGGTTTGGTTATTTGGGGTGCCAATTCAGAAAATTGCATTGGATCGACCACACCAGCTCTAGTTTAGATACAGAACATATGCCATCCACTAGTCGCCATCTGCTCACCCACAGAAAACCATATTTAATAATCTAGAGCCGCGGACCTTATTTTAGGTCTTGGCTGACAAGTTGGGAACCACTGGCGTATATGAATAAATCAGCTATAATCCATGAAGTTTTTAGCCACATAATTTAAATCTTGGATGTGTTACAAGACTCTTAGGGTTTTGCTTTTTTGGAGGGAAAGGGACAGCAATAGAGTCTTAAAGCTACACCTCTAAAAGACATGTTAATGGCTTACTTTGGTTTTTCTCTGCCTAGGATTCTTTTCCCTTAGTAGGAATTGAGTCATTCATTTTGATGAATTATTCTGGCTTGCTGTGGTTGGACCTCCGTTGTCGGTGAAAGTGGCAAAAATAGATCAGGACCACCAAATTAATGGCGGCCAGGTCAGATGCCACTACTGATTTCACTTGCACTTAATTGTCAGTTTTTAGAAACAGTAATTTCGTACATTGATATTTCTGCCCACTTAAATATTTACAATTGAATCACCTAATGATAATTCTTTTCAAATTAGATGTGCAAGAAGATGTGCCAAGAGAGAGCATCACTTTAGTGAGAGGCTCTGCTGATGGAGATCGACATCGCAGGGAAGATATTTCCACCAATTCCCAAACATCTCCTCTTGTTGCCCTTCAAAATGTTGAAGACATCATGCCTGAAGTGTTAACTCTGCTGGTAGAGAATATCAGCAGTCTTTCTGTACGAGACGATGACTTCCAGATTGAGTTGATAAGGGAGAGAAATGCTGCTGTGATCACCTTTCAGCAAAGTATAGGTAAGAACTGTAAATGCCTCTTGCTGAAGTACTTTCACATAGGAAAACTTGATAGGTAATCTTTGAATGCTTTTATAAAAAGCTACCATATATACCAGACATGGGCAAACTTGGCCCTCCTTTTCCACCTCCGCTTAAGTGGCTGAGGGGGAAAAGGAAGGGGCATGAGGCCAGGAATTTTGGGAGTTGAAGTCCAAAACACCTGAAGGGCCAAGTTTGCTCATACCTGATACTTTTTCTTTCATGTCAGGAGCAACTTGAGAAACTGCAAGTCTGCATGGGAAGCTGGAGCTGACAGACGGGAGCTCACCCCATTCCCCAAATTCGACCTGCCGACCTTTCGATCAGCAGTCTGGCCGGCACAAGGGTTTAACCCAATATACTCCTGTATATGGGGAGGAAATCATCATAGAAAACCTGGATCAACTTCTAACTGGGTCTGGCACAAAAGCAGTGAGAAGAGGTCAAGGGGGAAAACACCCTCCACATTTCTCTAAAGAGGGAAAAGGTAGCCCTCCCTCCTTTCTTGCCTCTTTTTTTGGCCTGAGAAGAGTTCGGTAGCAACGTAGGGTAGCCATTTTAGGCACTTGAGATAAAGTAGTGGTAACCATTTCAAGTGAGAGATTCAATTCATGGTGCTCCCTGCAGAGACTGAATTCAGAACGGCCACCACAGTCTCTTACGCACATAATCCCTCTCTTAACAGGACCGCTGCCACTTCAGTTTAGTTGAACTCAAAATGCCCACCACTGTCTACACAGCACCTTATGGACCTCATCCCTTATTTTAAATGGCTGTCTCCGTTTTTTTCCATCTTAAGTGGCCAAAATGGCTCCGCCACCGTGCTACTGAGCTGCACTTTAGCTGAAAAAGAAAGTGAAAGTGAAGGAAAGGCTGCCATTCTTCCTCCAGTTCTGGCAAGGGAGCTTTTGACTTTTGCTCATTTTTGTTGCATTCCTAACAGAGGCAACTTGCTTTCCTCCCTCTGTTTTTATTTATTTAGCCTGCTGCATTCTCATTCTTTTTGCTCATGTATATTCCTTTCCACACCTGTTTGTGGTTTGACTTGATGGCCTCGGGGGTCTCTTCCAGTTCTAGGATTCTAAGATTCTGTACTGTATCAAGAGTAGGCAGGACGGGTTCTAATGGATACACCTTTTCTCTCCTGTCCACCATCTCCTCCTGATGAAGGCCAACCCTTTTGGGATCCAAACATTTCCCATCTTTCCTTCACTTTCTGCCTCTGAAAGATAAGAGGAAGGGGAGGAACAGGCAGGGAGGGGACTTGGGGAGAACCCCCTACCTCCTGATCCACCCACCCTGTTCTCGCCCGTCATGCGGCCTCTGAGTTAAAAAGTTTGCTCACGCCTGGTATAGATACATCCTTAGACTAAGTTACACCATTAAGTTTCTTAGATCTCTATTGTTTGTGCAGCAACTTTCAACATTTCAGATGGGAGTTTTTGCCAGCCAAGAAAATCTTGAAAAGAATGTGCCCTGCCACTTAGTTACATAGAGGTAGGCTTTATTTACCTGTCATAGCTGATACCTATTAATAGATCTTTCCTCTATTAATGCCCATTTTGGGAATTTCTCTTTTGACGTGAGAAGGAAGACAGCAAATGGAAGCTTTATGTAAAGCTTAAATTAAAATCGTGTTGCATAGTGTTATTGATCTGAGCCAGGGAGGGGAGGCAAAAGTCTTTCTGATTTCTTATTCTTCCTGTTTTCAGATGCTGCAACCTTTACGACCCAATGTGCCAGGAGCTCGAGGTTTAAAGAATTTAAATTTACTGCTTGCCATCTTGAGTTGCCACAGATGATCAAAGTTGAAAATATCCCCATTGGAGTGCGCAAAGATTTCATAACACTCTACTTCGAAAGTCCAAAGCATGGCGGAGGGCCCGTCTCCAGTGTTCAGATGTTACCTGAGGAAGAGGCAGCTCTTATAACTTTTTGTAACAACCAAGGTAATGTGATCCATTTTGGTAGATGTCTTGTAAGCATTAACCAATGAGATGGTTGGAAAGCAGAAGATTGAATATACTTGTAGATAGAGGTGATGATAAATATGTACCACATAAATCACCATGGCTGGCATGCAAATTCAGAGGGCTAAAGATGTCAGTGTTTTGCAGAGGAAGAAATAATCAAAAACTCCCTGGTACAGAGAAAACTATAGCACACTGTTCCTGCCGAGAGGATGCATTTTCTGTGACATATCTGTGATAAGTATCCCCATGAGAAACTACTTTTGTTCATTTTAGCTTTAAAAAAATGAATGAATGTTCCCAAGTATTGATACCGTCACAAAACACAGATATGATCTCTTAAGGCAGTAGTTCCCAACCTGTGGTCCATGGACCACCAGTGGTCCAAAGGAACTAAAGTACGGTCCGCAGGCTCACCATTACTACACCATTGCAGTTAGAGTGACTGGGCTCGCGAAACCGTCTTATAGTGCCGAAGCTTATTAAAAATGGTTTTCTGTGGGCAAGCAGATGGCGACTACTGGGTGGCATATGTTCTGTATCAGAAACTAGAGCTGATACAGAAATCAATTTTCTGAATCAGCATCCCAAAGAACCAAACAGAATCTAAAGTTGCTTCTGAAATATGGCCATACATCCCAAAAAGTTTACAACAACCAAGAATCTAAAGTTGACCAACAAATGACTTATAACCCTTTTGGTACTAATGTTGGAGAGTGGTCCCTGCTCAAGTGGTCCATGGTAAAAAAAAAAAAAAAGGTTGGAAACCACTGCCTTAAGGACACAGTCCAGAAGATGGCTGTCTCAGAAGGGGTCTGGGAACTATATAGAAACATTTCCCAATAGTTGTGAGCCTTGTAGAAATAGGATCATAATTTTTCAGGATCACAATCATTGGATTGAGATGCAAGGCTGAGGGAGACACAGAATTGAATGTTCAGGTCATGATGTATTCTTTTGCAGTTATTTTTGCAAATCTTCTGGGCATAGAAATACTAAGAAGAAAACTTAGTGAAATGGTTGTATTCTGTGTCTTCCCTGAGATCTCTTCCCTTGTCTCCCACTGGAAAGGTGAAAGGTGCTGGGGAACGTGTGGGTAAAAGTGGGGAGCTCCTCTTTGAGGCGCCCTTTCCTCTTTGCCCAAGGGCTTAGGGCAAAAGGAAAGCTGACATTTCCTTTCTGGGTCCTATTACTTTTTATCAAAATTTTTATCAAAATTGTATAAATATGCTTTGTACCTGAGGCATGATTATTACTACATCAGATGAAGTATGTCCATGAAGGTCATGTTAAAATAAATGCTACTTAGTCTTAAATTGCGGGTATCTTTCCCTCTCTCCCCCGCAAGCTTTTAATGCTTCCCTTGCTCAAATCTGAAAGAGAAACTACATTGGACGGGAAGGCTTTGGTCTGTGTGACTCATAGTGCAAGCCTAAATGATTTGCTCTTTGTTGATTAGGGGGTTGGGTGAGGAGGAAGAGGATGGCTGTAAATCAGGCCTACACAACTTCAGGCCCTCGTGATGTTTGGACCTCCAATTCCCAGAAGCCCTAGCCAACTTGTTTGATGGTCAGGAATTTTGGGAAATGAAGTGCAAACCACCTGGAGGGGCCACACATTGTGCAGGCTTGCTCTTAATCAGTGGTTCACAATCTTTTTTTGGACCAGGGACCACTTTGACAAGGGACCACTTGACCACTGACAACTTTGTCCAGGAACCACTCTCCAACATTATTACCAAAAAGGGCAGGGCTGGTGAGGAAATAAAATAACTAAGATTAATTAAATAAATAAAGAGGAAGGAGGTTTGCGGACCAGATTTTCATTCTCACAGCCCACAAGTTGGGAACCAGTGCTCTAAATGGAGGAGCCTCACTGCTTTGGAGAGTCCCCCCCCCCAAAAAAAAAATTGGTGTGCTTCTGGATGAAGAGTTCAGGAAAACAATACAAGCACTTGCTTTGAGGAAAGGGACAAAAGGAAGTGGGGATACATTTTTCTCACTGAGTTCAGTACTTTCACCTGTTTAGGAACCAATCTCACATGGCCTAGATTAGATTCTAAAAAGGAAGCTGAATGCTTTGTAGTGTTATGATGGATAAGTTAACTGTTGTTGAGTGCTTCCTTGATGACAGTGGCCATACCATGGATCCCATTTTCCATGACCCAGATTGAAGATTATCAGTACTCAATGAATGACAGAAGGCTGTCCATGTCAGTGACAGAAGCTAGCTAGGTTTATTGTATTTATTTAATGTCCTTATAGATTTGCAAATGCTGACTTCATTGTAAACATGTCTTGTCAGTTCCTGTAGAAATCATGGTGAATACTAAGCTTATGACACATTTCTCTTTATGTCTTATCGTTCTCATTAATACAAAACAGGAGGACATTTAAAGCTTCTCACGGCTCATAGCATCTCATAGTAGTATGGAGAAAGCTGCTTCGCCCAAATTCATTAATTAACAAAACAGTGTCTCTTGCTTTAAGTGATTCTGATTAATACAGAAACTATTGTCAACTACATTCGTTGTGGTTAGAAGCATAGCACCCCATATCCAGCAAAAGTTGAAAAAAAAGACTGCTATTTTTAACCCCAGAAGCACCACCTCTCCAGGGATCTCTAGGTCCTTCAGCATGACTCTATTCTGCCAGATGCTGACCATAGAGTCACACTAAAGGGCCTTGAGATTCCTAAAGAGGTGTTCTCTCCAGGAATCTCAAGGTCCTCCAACATAATGCAGTGGTCAACTTCCAATAGAAGTTGTCCATAGAGTCGCATTGGAAGATTGAGAGATTCCTAGAGAGAACATCTTAATTAAATCTACAAATAATCAAGTCCACAATGGAGAGGGCCAAGTGTACTTAAGATTGTGTGAGCCCAGTGTTTCTTGCTGTTTGTGCATATAGTAAGTGAACATGGTGATTCTACAGTTTTGTGCATTTATGTTGATTTAATTGTCTTAATATTCACTTTGTTTTGTGTTGATTTTTTTTAGCTGTGCCAACAGTACTGGAAAAGCAGCATTATTTTGATGATCAACCAATTTCGGTTTTCCCATACTGCAGTTCTTTGGATGCAGTTTTGTATGGGAAGAAGAGACTGCAGATCAAGATGCCAGAGCCTGTCAATGTTCCTTTAGACCATTATATCTGGCAGTTCCTTCAGGGCCAGGCTAAATTAACCCAAGAAATAGATAAAGAAATGAAAAAATGCTTTTGTGAACTGAAATGGCCTGCATTGACACAAAAACAGCCAGAAGTCACCTTATTTCCCTCAGCTGCCTTAGCTAAACAAGGGAAGTCTATGGAAAAGTTCGTGAAAACTTGGAAAGACAATGTTTCTACAGAGTTTGCATGTGTTACATCAAAGTTCAAGACTGCAACCTGTAAAATCATCCCAGAAAAATGGAAGGAAATAGAAAGCAGTTTCATACATGATGTTTTGGCTGTACCTGTTGTATCCAAAGGGACTGTTACCATTGCAGGTTTTGTGTTCAATGTGGATGACGTAGAAAATCAGATCAATGCATATGTTGATAATGTGTCTCAAAGTGCAGAAAAAGCAAAGCAGGCAATACAGCAAACATTGTCAATCACCCCAGGAGAGTATGCTGTTCTGCATCGTATTTTGCAAGATAAGAATTTGCAGGAAGAGAACCCAGGGGTCAAGTTCTCTTACGATCCTTCAGCAAAAGTGGTGCAGCTGTGTGGGATGCCTACAGAAGTGTATAAAATGAAAAGCGAACTACAGGAGAAGTTGCACAGCATGAAAAAGAAGGATGTCGTTGTCCCCACTCAAATTGTTCAATTCCTACAGCTTGTAGGGAGCCAGAAGGTGTCAGAAATCATATTTCATGCAAATAACATAAATGCTGTCTGTGAGCTTACATCTGATTGTGTCATATTGGTCGGGCATACTTCTGGAGATCTCTTGAAAGCAGAGGAAAGGATGAAGGAAGACCTGGATTGTAAATTT
This sequence comes from Anolis apletophallus, assembly GCA_030556195.1. Lineage (NCBI taxonomy): Eukaryota > Metazoa > Chordata > Lepidosauria > Squamata > Anolidae > Anolis > Anolis apletophallus. Next base: position 124,864,324 of record JARBWK010000002.1, read on the forward strand.
GTTGCTTTGGAGGATCCAGAACTTCTCAAGAAAAAGGAATGGAAGGAACTTGTTAAGAAACTGCTGAAGAAACACAGTTCTGCAAACCAAGATGTTATAATTGATGACTGCTACATTTTGGGAGAAGATGCTAAAGTAACCATAGCTGGTTATAAAATAACAATAACCGTTATCTATAAGGAGCTTTCCGATTTTGTTGAGAGGAATACCCATACTCTACAAACAATCCCTGTTAAATCTGCCGCAGTCATGCAGTTTATGGAGAAAGAAAAAGATAAGGTTTGGCAGGACTTCAAGAAGAAAGGTTTGAACATCAATTTTGGGGCTCAGGCAAAACAGAAGAACATTGTCCTGAGTGGCCCCAAAGCAGAAGTGGTGAAGGCAGCTGCCTCAGTTGAACAAATGCTCTCTTTAATGTATTCTACCACTGTGAGGTTTGATAAGCCAGGAGTTAAAAACTTCTTCAGATCACGAGAACATTTTTACATAACTGAAGCAAAAGCAATCTTCCATTGTTTGATCCGATTGCAGAAAGATGCAGAAGATGAGGGCAGTATCAGAAAGGAACATTCCCATGCAAAATTAACATTGAAGGATGGTCTTGTAATTGAAGTCTGTAAGGGAGACCTGACACGTTTTCCAGCTGATGTTGTGGTTAATGCATCAAATGAGGAGCTGCAGCACATTGGTGGCCTTGCAGATGCACTCTTAAAAGCAGCTGGTCCCCAGTTACAAAGGGAGTGTAATGATCTGGTGAGGAGGCATGGAAGTTTGAGGCCTGGGCGCGTGATAACTACAGGCGCTTATAATCTGCCATGTAAACAGGTCATTCATGCAGTTGGACCAAGGTGGAAAGACTCTGAAAAGGACAAATGTACTCATCTCTTAAAAAAAGCAGTGAAGGAAAGTCTAAAACAAGCAGAGACATACAATCATCGTTCCATAGCCATCCCTGCAGTAAGCTCTGGGATTTTTGGGTTCCCACTGAAAGAGTGTGCCCATAGCATTATGATAGCTATCAAGGAATATTTGGAAGAGTCATCTGAGAATAGCAGTCTGAAACAGATATTCCTTGTGGATGTGTCTGAAAATACAGTTAAGGCACTTGTTAATGCTTTGAATGGAGTATTCAGAGAAGCGCCACCCCAGCCCAAATCAGAGTCTCCTGCCCAGCTTCTCAGTCAGCTCACCGAAACTGGAGACGATGATTACACACTGATTTCTGCGGAAGGCCTGAAACTCATCCTTCAAGAAAAGGGCATTGAAGATGCAACAGTAAGCATGTACTGAAATGCATATTTTATGTTTAGTTGCAAATAGGACACCTTTTTATAAGTTGCATCTTCCCTTTCCGAAATACGTGGGATCAGAAGCATTTTGATTTTTAAAGTTTGTTTTAGCAAAGTAGCTGGAAAGAGAGAGCAACATTTTCCCTCCATTTCTTTGGGTCCTTTTCATTCTCTCTGGCCTGGGTATAGATGATGGCTAATGGGGTTGCTACATGCTCATCCTTGTGGCATGGTTTCCAAGGTGCATCATGGCAGTGTGGAAGATGGGCACAGACTCATCTGGGACACTTTCTTGTTATAGGGGCCTTGTATAAGTGGAATGGAGCCTTTCTTTCCTTCCCCTTTTCTCTTTCTCCATCAGATTCATTGAGGAAAACCTCGGCATGCACTGGACATGTGTGCCAGTAGCATAACGTTTGCGTTTTTGGAGTACTTCACATTTCTCTAGTTTCAAATAATATCTTGAGTTGCAAAAGTTATTTTGAAATAGTTATCTTTATGAAGAGGTGTACTATACTGTAATTCCAAAACCAAAATGTTGCTCAAAATCTGTAAGGATGCTTCAAAAACTGTTGACTTAGGTGTGATTGATATATGAGAGATGTGTTTAATAGTGTTGCCTTAAGCCAGGCCTGCAAAACCTTTGGCTCTCGAGGTGTTTGGGACTCCAGCTCCCAGAAGCCCTCGCCAGCTTTTCCAGTGGTCAGGAAGCTAAAGTCCAAAACACCTGGGTGGCTACAAGTTGTGCGGGTCTGCTAAGCAAATAAAAACAAAACATCTTTGTCATCTGTGACGAACTCGATTGAGACCCCTATTGTAGTGATCTCTGGGTTGGGGAGGCACAGCATTAGGCACAGGCCGAAAGCGAGAGGCACCTCGAGTCGTGGTAAGACTCAATGTGCCTCTGACCTGCGCCCTATCCCGAAGTACACTGATGACAGGTCTCCAATCTCCTCCCCTACCTCTCTGTTGTTAGTAAACGCGCGCTCAGCCAGGAATAAAACTGCAACCATTAGAGATTTCATAGAAGACCATCCAGCTGATCTCTGTTGCATTACTGAGACCTGGCTTCAAGATAGCGACGACATCTGCTTACAAGAACTCGTGCCCACTGACGATGTTGTTACTCACCAGAACAGGAATGGGAGGCGGGGAGGGGGCGTGGCGATCCTCGCCCGTGACTTGTTGCATCTTAGAGCAGTCCCTGCTCTGGAGACGGACGGGATTGAAAGTGTCGGCCTGATGTGGGGAGCCCCGGAGAGCATAGCCTTCTTGCTGGTGTACCGTGCACCTAGCGTACCAGCAAGGAGCCTATCTCTGCTGCTGGAGACTGTGGTGGAGTGGGCATTGAGGTTCCCTAGACTTGTGGTGCTGGGGGACTTCAATGTCCACGCCGACACAGCCTTCCCTCCATCTGCAGCAGGGGACCTAGTGTCGACCATGGCGGCTCTGGGCCTCTCCCTTTCCAAGTCGGGCCCCACACATCGGGCCGGTCACTCTCTCGACCTGATCTTCTCTGCGGGTGTCCAAGTGTCCGTCACCTCTGTAATAGAGGTGCCATGGTCGGACCACTGTGCTCTAAGAGTCCGGGTTGAACAACCACGTCCCCCCGGCAAGGGTGCCAAACCAATTTGGGTTCGCCCGAAGGGACTTATGGAACCAACCAGGTTCCTGAACACCCTGAGGGATTTGGAGCCTGTCAGCGACTCGCTCGATGAGCTAGTTACTACCTGGAACTGTAAGTTATCTCCTGCTCTCGACGAGATAGCCCCTAAACGCCCTCTCAACCCCCGCAAACCCTGTTCCCCATGGTTCACTGAAGACCATAGATCCATGAAGCGGGAGAAGAGACGGCTAGAGCGCATGTGGAGGAAGCTCCATGACGGACCCTCGGAATTAGCTTATGGGCTCCTACTATGCCTCCTTGATAGCGTCTGCAGATTCACGCCCGGCTCAATTGTTTAGGATAATTAGGCAGTTGACGATGGTCCCTACCATCCCAAATAATGTTGATCAGGCCCTCTCCGCCGAGGCTTTTCAGAATCATTTCGCAGACAAGATTGCGACACTCCGCCGGGACCTCCCTGCTACGGTTGATACAGTACAGGAGCTGGAGACTCCGTGGCCCTGCACCGGGTCCACCTTCGACCGGTTTCGGCCACTGGACGCAGAGGATGTTGACAGGATCGTCGCAGCTCTTCGACCTACCACCTGCTCCCTCGACCCGTGCCCCTCCACGCTGATTCGAGCTTGCGTGGAGGGGTTACGAGGCCCTCTGTTGAAAATAGTCAACTGCTCCCTTGAGCAAGGAGCTTTTCCAGAGGAGTTAAAAGAGGCGGTGGTTAGTCCATTGCTGAAGAAGCCCGGGTTAGACCCCCGCGGCTCCCTCCAATTTACCGTAACTGGGCAAGGTAATTGAGAGGGCAGCAATGGACCAGCTGCAGACATTCCTGGATGATGCAACCTGGCTAGACCCCTTCCAGTCCGGCTTCCGTTCGGGCCATGGGACAGAGACCGTCCTGGTCTCCATCACAGACCTACTCTGTCTGTTCTGTTGCCACTTGGATTGAGGCGGATCGGCGCTGCTCGTGTTATTGGACCTCACGGCAGCGTTTGATACTGTCGATTACCAACTTTTGACACACCGCCTGGCGGTGGCGGGGGTGGGGGTGAGGGGGACAGCCTTAAACTGGCTGTCCTCCTTCCTCCAAAACCGCCTGCAGCGAGTGAAGTGGGGAGGGGTGGCCTCCGAGGGCTCCCCCTTACATTGTGGAGTTCCTCAGGGGGCCATACTCTCCCCGCTGTTATTTAACATCTACATGCAACCACTCGCCCAATTGGTGTGGAGTTTTGGGCTGGAGTGCCATCAGTATGCTGATGACGCCCAGCTCATTCTGAGGATGGACCCCGGGGTGGAATCTGTACCCAATAATTTCCATCTCTGCCTAGAAGCTGTAACTGGATGGCTGCGAGCCAGTAAGTTGAAGGTGAACCCGCGAAGACGGAGATCTTGTGGCTGGGCCGCCTGGGGGGGTAGAGATCCAGCTGCCAACGTTTGACGGCGTGGCACTTCCCCTGCAGCCTGTAGTCAAGAGCTTAGGGGTCTGTCTATGGAGATGCAGATTGCCTGCGCCTGCAAGACAGCGTTTTACCACCTGCGTCAGGCAAAACGTCTGACTCCTTACCTCTCCCGCTGCAACCTGGCCACGGTGATCCAAGCCACGGTCATCTCGAGGCTCGATTACTGTAATGCGCTGTACATTGGCCTACCCTTGTCGGCGATCCGGAAACTTAAGCTGGTGCAGAACGCAGCAGCGCCCTGCTCTCAGGAGCTGCAAGATCTGCCCATGTAACCCCACTCCTGCGCGAATTGCACTGGCTTCCTATTGAATTCCGGGTCACCTTCAAGGTGTTAGTTTTAACTTTTAAAGCCTTATATGGTTTGGGGCCAGTGTACCTGAAGGAGCGGCTTACCCCATACGTGCTCAGAAGATCACTGCGTTCCGAGGGGCTCAACTTACTAGAGGTGCCTGGTATCAAGACCTACAGGTTGTCGAGTACGCGGCAGAGGGCATTCACAGTGGCTGCGCCGAGTCTCTGGAACTCGCTGCCCGAGGAGACGCGAGCCCTACGGGGCTTGATGGCATTTCGCAAGTCCGTAAAGACTTGGCTGTTCAGACAGGCATTCGGTCCTGACTGATGCCGCTGTAATTTGCCATCCTGCTGCGTCTTGCCGCCTGCATTACTGTCAATTTGCTGGGATTTTATTGTTGGGAGCGGGGTTTAATTGGTTTTATAATGCTGTTTTTATGTGTTTTATCTGTGTTTTATCTGGTTTTAATTGCTGTAAACCGCTCTGGGCTCCGGAGACAGCGGTCTACTAAATCGAATAAATAAATAAATAAATAAATAAATAAATAAATCTGAACCAGAGAGAAAATATGAATATGTTCAGTTATTGCATTTATTTTATGACAGATCAATGAGAAATATGAATAAGGGTAATTCACATTCAAGGAACAGTTTTGCATAATTAAAAACAGAAAGTAATGCTCCTCCAGATATAGTTTGGTTATTTGGTATTTCTGCTCTTACGTAGACTACTGGAAACCAAAATTGATGGCAATTCTGAGTTATTCATGGATATTAGGAGCCCCTGGTGGTGCAATGGGTTAAACCCTTGTGCTGGCAGAACTGAAGACTGACAGGTCGCACGTTTGAATCTGGGGAAAGCGTGGATGAGTTCCCTCTATCAGCTCTGGCTCCCCATGTGGGGACATGAGAGAAGCCTCCCACAAGGATGGTAAAACATTAAAACATCTTGTCCCCTGGGCAACATCCTTGCAGACGGCCAATTCTCTCACACCAGAAGCGACTTGCAGTTTCTCAAGTCGCTCCTGACATGGAAAAAAACTATCAGGGAAGAGCTGATATCCATTGATAGCTTGAAGGACAATCTGTTTGGAAAGACATCTAAGCAACTTGCCTTAACTGCATCATGTGGACAGTAATTATTATGATAATCCTTCAGAAACAGCATTCTTTGCCTCAAAATCAAATTCTAATTCGGAGGGTTGCTTCTCTCTCCCCTTCATTGTTTTAATAATACTGTCATTCCTGCTTGAGCATATTCTGCAATTTGCTTTTCCAGCTCCTATGATGCTTAGTCTCTCTGTCTTGCTCTGTTGTATTCCACTTACAAGTGATTTAAAGACTGCTTCTGTTCCAGACTGACATCGTTGTAAGCACCATCGGCAATGACCTCAAGCTTGGCGTTGGTCCTCTTTCCAAAGCTTTGTTGCGGAAGGCTGGGCCGCAACTCCAAGCTGAATTTAACCAAGCAGTTCAAGGCCAAGGGGCTCAGACTGACTGTGTGATCTTGACCATGGGATATAATCTAACCAGTTCAGTTGTCCTCCATGCCATTGTCCCATCATGGGATGGAGGCAAAGGACATGCAATAAAGGTACTGGTCTGTTTTATTTCTTTACCCTAGAATGCAAAAGTCATGGGTGAGGAAGGGGGATTTGTTGTTCTGTAGAACTATATAGAGATAATGGCTTTACATGTTTTGTTGCCGGTTGTGTTTAAGCTAGCTTCCTATACATTTTCAGGGTCAAACTAGATATCAACAGGAATACTTGTTGCCCACAGTTAAGCTTCCTATAATAGGATTTCCTCAAAGATATGTGTATCAGCAATCTGATATGCAAATTAAGCCTGTGCTTCCCTTTTAATGGCTAATCACAAAACAAGCCATGCGAAATATAAGATACATTGGTGAAGAAAGTCATGTGCTAGAACAGTGGTTCTCAACCTGTGGGTCCCCAGGTGTTTTGGTCTACAACTCCCAGAAATCCCAGCCAGTTTACCAGTTGTTCGTATTTCTGGGAGTTGAAGGCCAAAACAGCTGGGGACCCACAGGTTGAGAACCACTGTGCAAGAGTAAACAAATGTCACTCACTGCTTGGGGAAGGAAGCTCTGAAAAAATGCAATAAATATGTTATCTAGTTTAGTGGTTGGCAATTGTGATTTTGTAGGTGGTTTTGGCCCACAATTCTCATTAGCTCTAGCTAGCATAGCCACTGATAAAGTACCATATTTACTCAAGTCAAATGGTCACCTTTTTGGCTAAATTACATTACCAAAATTGAATGACATCAGAATGGTACACATTAACCCACCTGTGTGAAAAGACCCAGAGGAACCAGTGTGTGATTTAAATAGGACATTCCCCATCCATTATCTGTTTTATATATGAAGGTGAATAGAATACAAGGATCTGCTGTGTCTTCTAGTTTGAGACTATGTTGTATTTGTGTATTTTTTAGCTTGCTATTACATGTATAGATCTCTACTGTACATTTTACAGAAACTTAAAGGTATTATCCGGAGATGCCTGGAGAAAACGGTAGAGCTGTCGTTGTGTTCCATCTCATTCCCAGCCATTGGGACAGGCGGGTTTTCCTTTCCAAGCGCTGAAGTTGCTAAATCAATGATTGATGAGATACTCATGTTCAGTACGACAAGACCAGGAAGTTCTCTTCAGGAAGTTCATGTGCATCTACATCCAAAAGATACAGATAACATACAGGTAACAGCACTAAAGGCTTTTATTTTAACCCCAAAGGTTTATTCAGTACAACATACAAATACGACCCACAAAAACAATAGGAGAGTATAATTTATATAACAAGGCCTTCTTCAGTGTTTTAGTTAGTCAGCCATGAATATTGACAAGAGTGTTCTGGAACTATAGCTGCGTGTACCTCCCAAAATGGTTTTTGCAAGTCTTGCTCCCCTTCTGAACTTCCCTGGTCCTGAACATACAGTTGGCCCTTCACATTTGTGGATTGGATATATCAGGGCTGTCCAACTGGCGGCCCCGGGGCCGGATCCGGCCCCGTAGCCTGTTGGACATGGCCCCACCTATGCCCTCAGCCGCCATTTTTAAATTTCAAAAAAAAAATGAATTTTTTAAAAAAATGGCAGCCGGGGTCCGTGGGGGTGGGGGAGGCGGGGCAGGGAGGAGGAAGAGAGCTAGCTCCTCCTCCTTTTGGGGCGCCCTACCTGGGGCGGGGGCCGCCGAAAAGGGCAGAAGGCGGCGCCAAGAGCAGCGCGTCACAGGCCTGGCGTGATGCGCTGCTCCTTGGCACCGCCTACTCCTCTTTTCGCCCCCCTCCCTTCCTAGGGCGGAGGGGGCCGAAAAGGAGGAGTAGGCGGCGCCAAGAGCAGCGCGTCACAGGCCTGGCGTGACGCGCTGCTCCTGGCACCGCCTACTCCTCCTTTTGGCGCCCCTCCTTCCTAGGGGCGGAGGGGGCGCGAAAAAGGAGGAGTAGGCGGCGCCAAGAGCATGGCGTCACGCCAGGCCTGTGACGCTCTGCTCTTGGCGCCGCCTACTCCTCCTTTCGGCGCCCCCCTACCTAGGGCGGGGGCGCCGAAAAAGGGCAGAAGGCGGTGTCAAGAGCAGCGCTGCCCCTTGGCGCCGCCTACTCCTCCTTTTCGGCGCCCCCCCCCCTCCGCCCTAGGAAGGGAGGGCGCCGAAAAGGAGGAGTAGACGGTGCCAAGGGGCAGCGCGTCACGCCAGGCCTGTGACGCGCTGCTCTTGGCGCCGCCTTCTGCCCTTTTTCGGCCGTTTAGGAGGGGGTGGGGCCTGGGGTTGGGGGCGGGGCCTGGGGGCGGGGCCGCGGCCCCCTAGGTCATCAGTGACCTTTTATCCGGCCCTGGACCCCGTAGAAGTTGGACAGCACTGGGATATATGTTGTGAGGAGTTGGTAGTTCCACCAAGTTAAGTTCTTTTGAAAAACTGTTTTGTGTTTGTCAGTCAATATTGACAAGAGCAACAGCAGCAACACAACTCATCAATTGGATAGATTTCCCATCCACAAGAATCATTTACTATGTGACTTAACTTCTTTTAACTGATGTATGTATGCGTGTTGTGGCATCTAATTGTTGCCAGTTTGTATGTCACTTCAGGCTGAAAAGGGCGGGATAAAAGTGCTATAAATAAATAAATATCCAGTCTCTTCTCTCATCCACACATTCGACTCCTTTTCTAAAAGATTAGGAGGAGAACTATGACCTCCTGAGTTAAAAGATATGCCACTACTGTGAAAGGGAATTTCTGACAAATTGATTTTTAAACATTAGAGTGGCTCCATTGTGTGGGTTTTTTTTCCAGCAAAGTGAATAACTGGATTTATTGCTGAGCCTGGAACCTCACGTTTCGGCGGTGACCAGGGAAGCATTTGCACAATTAAAACTTGTGCGCCAGTTGCGCCTGTACCTTGGGAAGTCAGACTTGGCCATGGTAGTCCATGCTCTTGTTACATCCCAAATAGACTATTGCAATGCACTTTATGCGGGGTTGCCTTTGAAGACTGTTTGGAAGCTTAAAGTGGTCCAGGTTCCTCATTGGAGCAGCGTACAGGAAGCATAAACACCTATGTTACGTCAGCTACACTGGCTGCCAGTTTGCTACCAAGCTTAATTCAAAGTGTTGGCTTTTGCCTATAAAGCCTTAGACAGTTCCGGCTCATCTTACATGTTCGAATGCATCTCCTTCTAATCATGGAGATTAAGAAATTCTGGGGAGGCCCTACTCTTGGTCCCTCCTCCTTTGCAGGCTCAATTGGTGGGGACAAGAGACAGGGCCTTCTTGGTGGTGCCCCTTGGCTATGGAACTCCCCAGTAATATCAGCTCTTTCCCTTCTAGCATTCAGAAAGAAAGTTATAATATGACTATGGGACCAAGCTTTTGGAGAATAACTGCAGTGCAATGAATAAACATAAAATCTGTGCAGTGGCAATTGGAATGGCGCTGGATTATGATTTTGGATTGTGTGATTTATGTTATTTAAGGGCATTGAATTGTTGCTGATATGCAAGGCTGCTCTGAGTCCCCCTCGGGGTTGAGAAGGGTGAGGTACAAATATGGTAAATAATTAAACATTGGTATGTTTCCCCTCTAGGCTTTCTCGCAAGTACTTGAATCTGTAGCTGCCAGAATTCCTAGTAACGTGCCACAAACAGATGGGGGAAATACAGGTAAATTGTTCTGATTCAATTGTAGCTTAACAATCCTCCTTTTCCTTTCTCTCGCCCTTTTTTTTTACTAATACATTTCAGAGTTGTTGACCCATTACGGCTAAACTAGATATAGAGGACATCTACCTGAGGTTAAGTTAATTGTTTAAGTTCGGGTCCCATCAAGGGATTAATGCCTTTCTTGATCATGCTACTTCGTTCCTTATTTACAGGTTTCTTTGGGCCCGTTTCAACTCCTGTTCTAGGAATTAATCAGATGCAGATTGGGCTGGTTCAATTCCAAACAGTTACCGGCGATATTACAAAGGAAACTACAGATGTTATTGTCAATATATCAGATCAAAATTTTAAGTCCAAAGCAGGTACTTATTTTTGTTGGACCTATCTTTGAATCTGCATATATGTCAGTAATTATTGATGATATGATTAACTTTTTAACATGTATAACATTTTGTTGGAGTTTGTGGGTGTATGCTATTCATTGAGGCAGTTATGCCATGTATTTTATATCTATTTCAAGCCAACCTTCACTTTGCTAGATCAGCTCAAACTCTGAAATGCAAAATGTGGTTGTCGTCTGGCAATTTTGATGTATAATTCCAAATCATTTGTCACTAACGTTTTCATGGATGATATGCATCTTTTAAAATTATTTACCTGAATTAGTAACTTAAATGTTTTTTTATTAATTTCTTTGAAGGTGTCTCCAAGGCAATTCTAGAAGGTGGAGGACCTCAAGTGGAAAATGAATGTGCAGCACTTGGTAATGAACACAAGAAAGCAGGGGCACTTCCCATTGTTGTACTTTTCTTTGTCTTACTCATGCCTCTTTAGAAATGCAGATAATTTTTCGGATTAGCCAGTGGAGTGAGTACTCTGGAAGACGAGACAAATTGAATCCTTATTCGGCCATAGAGACCCACTGGGTGACCTTGGGCAAGCCACACTCTCTCAGCCTCAGAAGAAGGCAAAGGTTCTCTAAAGAAATCTCGCCAGAACAACCCAGCGTCTCACAGGGCCACAATTAGTCAAATCTTAGTGAACAGGTGGAATTATGAGGGTTAGATTATATGTTGCGTGCTTTCCTGCAGAATTCAAGACAACCGAGCTTCTCAGTGCTGGGGAAAGCATTTAATGGGAGGGTGCCCTCCTAGGTCATTTTAATGCTTGAAGCCTTGCAGCAAATCAAATCAAGATGCATAATTCTCAAAGCCACAAATGTTATTTTGACAGATAAGACAGAAAATTGAATAGGCAATCTCCTTTTTCTGATAATGTACCCTTATATACTCGAGTATAAGCCGGCCCAAATATAAGCCTCATTTTACCACAAAAAGCTGGGGAAACGTATTGACTCATGTATAAGCCGAGGGTGGAAAATTCAGAACTACTGATAAATTTCAAAATAAAAATAGATACCAATAAGATGACATTAGTAGTTAAATGTTTTGGAATATTTACATGAAACTGTAATTTAAGATAAGACTGTCCAACTCTGATTAAATCCTTATTCTAACCTTCTTCACTGTAAATGTGCTTACATATCCTTCCAATAATCACCATAGTTTATTTTAATTATACATTTTGGGGAAAATGGCTGTGTATATATGAATAAGGAAAAGTGGGAACGACTGGAGGAGAGGAAGGCACATGCTGCACTGAGAAAGGAGGAGAGGAAGGTGCACGCTGTGTGAGAGGAGGAGAGGAAGGAGAGCTGGGTTGGCAGGAAGGTGTGGGCCAGAACCCTCACCCAAGTATATGTCGGGGGGGGGGGGGATTTTTCATCCTAAAAAGGGCCAAAAAACTAGGCTTATACTCGAGTATATACAGTAAATGTAATATTAACAAATACTTTTCATGACATTCATGATTGCTGCCTGGTGCCTTTATGGTTTCTATTTGTCTCTTGAACATGGACGTGTGAATCAATATGTCAAATGTATGCCTAAGACATTTTATACTCTAATCTTTTTCATTAAATTATGCGATGTTGTAGTTGGACATTTAGGTTCACATTGCTAGAGGCTTCATGTCTGAGTTGATCATTTTCTCTTATCTAGCCTCGCAGCCTCACAATGGCTTCATAACCACACAAGGGGGCAACCTGATCTGTAAGAAAATTATCCACCTTGCTCCTGGCCCAAATATCAAAAACCAGGTCTCCAAAGTCCTCCAGGAGTGTGAAGCCAAGAAATACACATCAGTTGCCTTTCCTGCAATTGGAACAGGTTTGTATTTTCTTTAGAGAGTAGCATCGTCAAGTCCGAAATAACTTGTTCATTAGGAAAAGAGGCACCACGTTCCACTGTTGAACAGCTCTTACTATTAGGAAGTTCTTCTCAATGTTTAGGTGGGCTGTTTTTCCTGCAGTTTGAATCTATTGCTTTGTGTCCTAGTTTCCTAGTCTGCGTCCTAGTCTTCAGAACAGCAGAAAACAAACTTGCTTCCTCCTCAGTGTGATATCCTTTCATGTCTTTAAACATAGTTATCATGTCCCCTCTCAGCCTTCTCTTTTGCAGGCTAAACATACCCATCTCTTTAAGCCACTCCTCATGGGGCTTGGCTTCCAAAGCTTAGATCATTTTAGTTGCCCTTCTCTGGATGCAATCCAACTTGTCAGTATCCTTGAATTGTGGTGCCCAGAACTGGACACACTATTGCAGGAGCCGTCGGACCACTCAGCAGAATACAGTGGGACTATGGACTTCCCTTGATCTCAACACTATTCTTCTATTGATGCAGCCTAGGATCTCAGTGGCTTTTTGGCTACTGTGTTACACTGTTGTTGTGCAGTTCTATTTGCTCGTTGTTTGCCTTCTAAGGTTTCACGCCCTGTGAAGACAACTGTAGTTCCTTTTTACTAATGAGGTGGGGGGGCAATTCAGGAAAGGAAGATGTAGTTGGTCTGGAAAAGAAAAAAAAGTTGTGCGGCCAGATGAGAACATTGCCCTTTTCCATTGTTCAGTTGCTGCTTGCTCCTTGCAATGGCTCCCACCCCCATTGGTAAGGAGCAGGAGCATTTTTAGGATACCTTTAGAAATGCAGTTCAGGGAAGTTACATAGTAGAGAATCTGAAGCCTCTCCATCAAACTATAACTGCCAGGAATTCCTCAAGAAGGAGCTGTGACATTTGTCAGTCTTCTGTAGTCATTCTTCAGTGTTTAAAATAACATGCACAAAGACTGGCTACATATTTTTCTAATGAAAGTTGGTGGACTAACGGCCGTCCCAGTGTGGTGCTGCAGTTCTTTTCACCCGCAGTCAAGATGGCAGTGTATTGTCGAAGGCTTTCATGGCCGGAATCACTGGGTTGCTGTGAATTTTTTTGGGCTGTATGGCCATGTTCCAGAAGCATTCCCTCCTGACGTTTTTCCTGCATCTATGGCAGGCATCCTCAGAGGTTGTGAGGTCTGTTGGAAACTAGGAAAATGGAGTTTATATATCTGTGGAATGTCCAGGGTGGGAGAAAAAGCTCTTGTCTGTTGGAGGTAGGTGTAAATGTTTCAATTCGCCGTCTTGATTAGCATTTAATGACCTAGCATTTTCAAGGTGTGTCTTCTTACTGCCTGGTGGAATCTTTTGTTGAGAGGGGATTAGAGAAGCCATTGAAATCTACAAGCATGTGAACAATTTCAAAAGAAATGAAAAAAGATGAAAATGAACAAAATCTGGCTATCATTATTAAACTCTAATCATAACAGTAAATAAAGAACAACACTAAAAAATGGGAATTCCAGACAAGAAAATATCAGGGCCAGCTAATCACCTCCCAATAAAGGATTCCCCCAGGTGTAAGAAGCCACACCTTGAAACTGCTAGGCCATTAAATGCTAATCAAGGTGACCAATTGTCTCAAACAGACAAGAGTTCTTTCTTCCATCTTGGGCATTCCACAGGTATAGAAACCCCACTTGCTTAATTTCTAACAGACCTCTCAACCTCTGAGGATGCCTGCCATAGATTCAGGCAAAACGTTAGGAGAGAATGCTTCTAGAACATGGCCATACAGCCCGGAAAATTCACAACAACCCAATATTAGAGTGATGAGAGTAATGGGAGGGGGAAGTCAATAAGGAGGCTGCAAGTTGTCCACTCCTACTTTTTAGAGGTGAGTAACATGTGAAATATTGCCGACTGTATCTAATACCTTTGTTTTTCTCTCATGTCGCACTTGATGCAGGTCAGTCAGGGAAGGCTCCTGAAGATGCAGCTGATGAAATGATCGAAGCATTTGCTGATTTCGTAGGCAAAGAATCGCACCAGCATTTAAAAACAATAAAGATTGTTATTTTTCAGCCAAAAATGCAAAATGCTTTTTATGCCTCTATGAAAAAAAGAGAAGGTGCTGCACTGCCCAGCACACAATCTGGAAGGTTTTTTTCGAAGTTGAAATGTAAGTGAGGGCTATTCTCACCTTTTTGTTCCGCTGACCACATTCCGTTGAAGTGTTTTTTAATATACTTAATCAATTTCTTGTTTTATTTGCAGCCTTTTTTACTGATAAAAAAACACCTCCTGAAAAGAAACGCCTCTTAGTTTTGGAAAAGAAGGTTGAGGTTGCTGCGTTTGAAATCTGTGGGGAAGACAGACAAAAAGTCGAAGGAGCTGAGTCCTGGCTGAAAAAAATGATTCTCCAGGAACAGTCAGAAAACCTAATCGATGATGAGTTGATTGACATGTTTGACAATGCCGAAATTCAGAAACTGAATGACCTCCAGAAAAGATTACAGATTGCCATCGAGCTAAAGAAGAAACCGTCTCCTCCTTCCATTCTGGTGTCTGGCATACCTCGCGATGTCCTGACCGCCTCCACAGACATTCAGAAGCTGATTAAAAGGATGATAGAGGAACGGGAGGAGAGATCCAAGGCAGAGCTGGCCAAAAATTTGGTTGAGTGGCATTACTCCAAAGATGGGGATGTATACAGGCCTTTTGACATGCTACCAAATCTCTATTTAGAAGATGCCAAGATCAGCAACAAGAGGAATGTCAGTGTCCAAATTCATGGGAAGACCTACACGGTAGACATGAAAAATATGAACGCTCAAGGTCACGGAGAAACTCTTTCCATTAAGCGCGTTGCCAAGGAAGAAGGTAATGTGGGGTTTAGCTCTTTAAGGTCTTGAGTAGTGCATAGTTGCTTAGTTGATGTGACCTCACTAAAACATTTCCATCCACCAAAATTCACACAGCCGTAAAGTGTTTTAAATGATTCCTTCATTTGCCCCTCTGTCAGCTCAGTATCTTCGATTCCTGTAACTCTTTTGCAAAAAAAGGAAAGATTGTACAGCCCTGTCTGGTTAGGGACCCATTTGCCTTACATAATTATACTGCTGTTATTCCATTTGAGCTGCTATGGTTCCCTACATAGAATCCTGGGATTTGAAGTTTAAGGAAGGACATTTTCAGCCAACAAGAGCTGTACTGCCTTGCGAACCTACAAACCCCAGGACTGTATAGCCATGTCAGATAAAAGTGGAATAATTGTCCTATAACTGTGTAAATATACTCAATTAACTCAGTAGCACAGTGGGTTAAACTGCTGAGTTGCTGAACTTGCTGTCTGAAAGGTTGGCAGTTTGAATCCGGGGAACGGGGTGAGCTCCTCCTATTAGCCCCAGGTTCCGCCAACCTAGCAGTTCAAAATATGCTAATGTGAGTAGATCAATTGGTTTAGCCTTGGCAAGAAGGTAACGTTGCTCCATGCAGTCATGCCAGCCACATGACCTTGGAGGTGTCTACAGACAATGCTGGCTCTTCGACTTAAAAATTGAGATGAGCACCACTCCATAGACACTAGACTTAATGTCAAGGGGACATCTCCATTTCTAAGCTGAAGAGCCAGTTAAAGTTACCCTTTTAACTGTGTAAAAGGTCTCCTAGTCCATTTTATTGGGTAATAGGCAAGTAAATAACCCTTTCCCTTGTTTTTGATGAGTACATAAATAGTAATGAATTATGTCTATAATTTTTTAAAAAATCAATAAAACAGCTTACAGGTCGAGATAGGGCAAGAATCAGAGTGGATCCAGTATTCAAAGTGCAAGACTTACAGAATGGGTGTATTTCTATGACGTTTCAAAGTAGGAATCCATGGGATCCCTATTTTGTTATGTTTCAAGAGGATTCTGGCAGCATGCTCATTGGTTGCTCTTGCTGCACTTGGAGCAGCTAAATGAATAAAAAAGGAGTTGAACAGTGTGAACCAGTGTGCCTGTTCATTCTCCATGTCAGATTTGAGAGCCCCATTTACCCAGAATTCATTTATATAAAATGTTTCAGGGACTAAAATCAAGCATTCATAAAATCATAAAGTTGGGGAAAAAACTACAAGTTCTGTCCACCCCAGTCCAGTTTAGCCCCCTGCCATGCAGGAAATGGTCTATTAAGGCAGTGTTTCCCAACCTTTTTTGAACACTTTTAACATTAAAAATCCGGGGCACACCACCAACCAAAATGACACAAAATGACACTGTAACACAGTAAAGAATGGCTGGGGATGGTGACCTGCTGGGAGCAAAGGAACCACACCATGCCCCGCCCCTCCCCGGCTTCAGTTCTCCCTCAGCTTCGCCAGCCTTGAGGGGGCAGTGCAGCATTGTGCTGGCTCTGCCACCGCTGGCTTGGCACTGCCCCCTCAAGGCGTAGAAGTTGTGCACATCCGTGCCTTATGTCAGGAGATTTTGGGTATTCCAACGTTCATTTTTCTAGTTTGTTTTTTTGGGCTTTTTTACAATCTCAGCTGTCCCAGTGATCGGATCCGTGGTTCAGATTAAGCAAGCCCTGGGATGCGGGCAGAATGGAGAAACTACTATTTATTCATAGTTCTATGGAAACATAAGGACACAAACATCCAGTCTGCACTTTTGGTGGATTGTGGCGTGGCAGAGTTCATAACACAAGCCAACAAAATCAAACTTTGTAATCAGCAGAAATGAGAGTAGTACAGTTTTAAATTAATTTTTTATGCTTTTAGAAATAAGTCTTTATTTTCTTTCCACTTTTTAAAATATGACGAATGGTACATTAATGCGGACTAAGTCTGCACATTTCACATCGTATTTGTGTGACACAAGCCAACAAGTATTTTTCATCAGATATAATTTTAGGTCATTCTTACAGAGTTTTTTTTTGCACTGAATTCAGATCTGTGTTTATTTTTTTCTCTATGATATGTAGTTTTTGCAATGAGGCTAATCAAATAATCAATGCATTTACGCACTGAAATCAATAGAATCTAATTAACCATAAGCCAACAAGTATTTTTCATTAGATATAATTTTAGATCCTTCTTAAAATATTTTTGTGCTGAATTCATATCTGTGTATATTTTCTCTCTATCACATGTAGTTTTTGCGATGGAGGCCAATCAAATAATTAATACATTTATGCACAGATATCAATTAGATTCTATTGATATGAGTGGGTAAATGCATTAATTATTCTATTAGCCTCCATTGCAAAAACTACATGTGATAATACAGATCTGAATTCAGCACAAAAAAAAACTCTGGTAAGAATGACCTCACATTGTATTTGATGAAAAATACTTGTTGGCTTGTGTTATCTAAATTACACCTCAAAGTCCAAATCAGGGATATTAACTTTATGGTGGCAAAGATCACACATACTCATATTTTGTCTGTGCCTGGGATGAATGGATCTGAGAAGTACTTAGCACATGAGGAGAAAGCGACATCGTCTGTATTTACTAAGTGATGGTTTATTTAGTCATCCCAGATTGGATAATTGCTAGCACACTCAAATTGGTATGTTCAGCAGTGTTGCTCTCTATGCTTCTTCTTGGCTCATATTATCTTGTAAACACTGCAGTTTGCCTTATATGATTCCTCTAAGCATATAAAACTCTGATCCAAGGAAGCATCATCCCTGGAGCTGAGCAGTTTGGTTATGGAGGCCTCCGTAATCAAATTGCACAGCTCCAGCAATTAGGAAACTTGGTTCATAGCCACAGTTCTCTTTTTAAACATAGAAATAGCATTAACACAATGTTTACTTTGCAGGTAAAATAGCACTTCCCAAGCAGTGGGAAGATATGAAGGGGCTCCGTGTGAAATTGGTTTTGCTGCAGCAGGGAAGTCAAGAATATCAGGATATTGAAAATAGGTTCCGGCCAGGGTGCCCTACGAGCAAAATAGAAAAGGTGAAGTAGGCAACACTCATTTCAAACCACATATTATGAGGGTGCTGTTATTTAAATTTTAGAGAATACTACGTAAGTTGGAGGAGGGCTTTAAAAAAAACTATGTGATGAATGATTGGGATGTCAGGAATGTTCCTGTTTTTCCTACCATTCCTGATTTAAAATGCATGGCAGGATGAGGTTGGAAATAATGGTCCTTGTGGTCTCTTCTAACCCTGTGATTCTATGTCCACTGTATTCATTACATATTGGAGTGAGTGACTGAAGGAGATGCACAGAATGTATGCTCTCGACCCTTTCATGTTCTAAGAATATCTGTAGTCCATTTTTTAAACTATTCATTTTGATCAGTTTTTATCATTCCTACTGAATATTGCCTTTGTATTTTCAACCCTGTTAGATTGAAAGGGTACAGAATCCTTTCCTCTGGCAGTCCTACCAAGTGAAAAAAGAAGAGCTTGATAAAAAGAACGGCCAGACAAAGAATGAAAAGATTCTGTTCCACGGAACCCCGCATTCCACAGTGACCCCAATTAACCATATCGGATTTAATCGCAGTTATGCTGGAATGAATGGTAAGCTCATCAGAAACTTATTAACTTACAACAGTGTATTGCCTTTTCTTCACTCAGATCCAGGGGCCCAGTTCTTGTCTCCTGACTTTATCCTATTAGCAATCCCTGAATAAGAGGAAGTATGACTGGACAAACATCACATGTTTACTTAGACTTGGATGTTTACTTTCTCTAGCCATCTGTAGAGACTCCCCAAATGGTGCTCCATGCAGCTGAAGCCCCACCTTCCAGTCATTTGGAGCAGGGTGCTTTATGTGATCACTCCCCACTATATAGAATAGCCATTGCTCTTGTTTTTAAGTTGTATTTTAACAATTTCATGCAGTGAGCTGTATTGGTGCCTAAAAAGATGAATTACTCTCAATTGTTAAGCAGTCAATAGTCATTCATTGTCTCAGACCAGGGGTGGGCAACCTACGGCCCGTGCGCTGGGTGCTCCCCCCCCCCTGCCGATTCTGTCCGGCCCGGGGAAAAGGGCATCGGGGGCGGGGCCAAGAGGAAGGGGTGCCGCTGCCGCCATTCCATCGCGGGCTGTGGGGCCTGCATTGGCAGACAGCCCTCCGCTCCGGAGAACAATCGGAGGAGCGGCGGCTTTGGAGTGCCTGCCATTCCGGGAGGCGATCTGGGCCTGCAGCAGCTGGGTCCATTGGGCCATTCCATCTTGGGATCCTTCCTCTCTTGAGGATGTCAGCCTCTATCTTGGTTCGCACCTTGTCTTCTTTAATTTCATTTTATGTTATTTTAATGGTTTTTATTATTTTATAATAATTTTATTATAATAATATAATAAATAATATAATATAATGTTATATTATATTATAATTTCAATATATTATAATGTCTATATATACAATAATATAATAATTATGATATTAATACTAATATATGAATATTTCTTGATATATTAATATGTTAATATTAATGATGTGTACTATATAGTAAATAAATAAATAAATAAATAATGTAGATTAGAATGTAGTTCCGTCTTTAGGTGCAGCCCTCCATAATATTTTTTGGCTCTCGTGTGGCCCCTTGGAAAAAATAATTGCCCACCCCTGTCTCAGACACTAGTTGCACTCATTTCTCATTGAACAAATTACCATTGAACTGTCTACAAGATTACAGCCTGCCTGTATATGAAGTAATTTTATAATGACCCTTGAAGTTATGGATATACTTTTTTCAGGGGCGGGGGGAGAGAACACACATGGGGCAGTTCCATACAGGGCTTTAAACCGAGCTCAATTGGAGTACTTCAACTTGATTGGGCACGGGTTGAAATCCAGACATCTCCTTCCAAATCCATGCTTTGGGGGTGGGGGGTCCAAACTCCCTGCCAGAAGGCTAGGACACAAAACAACCCCCAAGAAAAGCCTTTTGAAAAGAAAATAACTTACCTAGCCACCGTTTCCCCTTCTCCGGAGTTCTCCTGCTGTGTCATTTCTATGCATCAGGAGAGCTCCGGAGAAGGGGCACTCGCTGCCAGGTGAATTATTTTCTTTTTAAAATACTTTTCTTGGGGGGGGGGGGGGGCGAGGTGGGGGCGCTCGTGGGTTTCTTGGAGCCCAAGAAACCTGGACAGCCGTGTGGATGGGCACTGCAATGTGATCTCCGGCCCAATCCACACACCGCCCACAACTGGAAAGACCTGGGTTTTTTTTTTTAAAGAACCGACTCTTTCCAGCTGTCAAATTAATTTGGTACAAAGCAGGGTTTTCCTGATTTGTGCTGAAGAAATTTGTTTTAACACGATGCTCCATGTGAAAATGTGGGAGGGTGCGCATTTTGGGTGCTGTCTGGATTTGCCCTGGGTTCTCCCCACCAGATCAAACTGTTGTATCTTTTCTATTTTGTGCTTTAGTTTGTGCCTTATTTTGTCTTCCAGTTTCTCAGATTTGGGACCTTAAGTTTATTGTTCAATCAGTTTTATTATGAATTCAGAATTAATGAAGAAAATGTAAGAAAATGTAGTGCTCCTTACCCAGAGGGTCATTTGGAACTCTTCCAGTGGTGCCCCCCCACTTTACTGAACTGACTAGCTAGTTTACAAAGGACCTGCTCAGGCAGTTTATTTGGCAGCTGTCCTTCCTTCCTTAAGTAATTGATTTTACAAATCATAGTAACAACTTAATTACTTTATTTTGTACCCTGTCTCCATCTCCCCAAAGGGGCTCAGGTTAGCTTACATATAACACAAAGTGCCTAAAACAACACATAAAATAAACACACAGTACAATACAAAAAATAAATAAAACCAATAGCATATAAACAATTTTAAACTCAGAACAATGCCCAACAACCTATAGTGACCCCTGCCATAAGACATGGTCAAACTGTAAACAAGAGAAGGGAATGGGATAGTGCAAATTGTAGCTAAGGAACAAGGGCATAGGATGAAAGTCCAGTGCTGTGTCATTAATTGTGGACCATTGGGGCTAGGCATTCTCAAAGGCTTGATTAAACATCCAAGTCTTCAAATCCCTATGGAAGGAGGACAGTGTGGGGGCCAGCCTAATCTCTCTGGTGAGGAAGTTTGAAGCTGGGGAGGCCACCACCGAGAAGGCCCTCTCCCTCATCCTCACCAACCATGCTTGTGACAGTAGTAGAACCACAAGGAGGGCCTCTTTGGCGAATCTTAATGCTTATGCTGGTACATATTTTTGTGGGGGAGATGTGGTCACGAAGATAGGCAGGGCTCGAAGCATTAATATTGATAATGGTATTTGATCATGGTATTTTCTATTTGTTTCTTTTGACTTATTTGTTAATACTTTCTAACACTCTCATTCCCTTTTGTGGTTTCAGCTGCAGCAATTGGAAATGGGACTTACTTTGCCGTAAATGCAAACTATTCTGCACATGACACATATTCTAGACCAGACTTCAGCGGTAGAAAATACATGTACCTAGCTCGGGTTCTCACTGGGATTTATTGTGTTGGAACCCAAGGATTAATTGCTCCACCACCAAAAACCAAGACAGGGTTTGACCTGTACGATAGCGTGACTGACAATGTAAAAAATCCAGCCATGTTTGTCACATTTTCTGACGCTCAGGCTTATCCGGAGTATCTTATTACTTTCAGAAAATAACATCACACTCAAGGTCTGCCCCTCTCCTTTCTAAAAGGAATAAAGACACTGAATGAAAATGATTCAAACAAGCAGGCCATTTGGCTTTTCTCACTTGAACTTTCTTGCCAATTTATGATCCCACTGTGCCTTTTGAAAGATTTACAGGCTAAAATGGTTAAGAGTAATTACGGGGGTAAAGAAGAGATAGGAAGGCCAGCATGAATTCAAAGCAGGTGGGTCTATGCCATGTATTGTGCATTGAATCAAATGGAAGGGAACACCTTCAACTTTAAAAGGGTTGTGTGACATATTAGAACAGCTGTGTTATTCCCACAATATCAAGGAACACAATGGCATGGGGTGGGCCTGAACGTTCCTGAAAGTATGCATTTGAAAGGAACTACATCCTGGATATGCAACAAAAATGCCACCCCCTTTCAGGAAGGAATGATTAGAAACAGGGAAATATTTAACCTGCTAATATTTAACCTGCAGTGAACTCTTCCGCCCAGGCCTTTCTGCCCCATCTCTCAACACATTTGCAGATGTGAGTGTATCTGCGTGGCCAGACTGCCCTATTACGATCTCTGTGCGGTGTTTCAGGAAACTTGTAACTTCACCACAGTGCATTCTTCTGTTCCTTAAGCTGCTGTGCCTGCTTCTGCCTGTGAAATTCCTGGTTGACATTTCTGTGAGCTGTTAATCTCAGGTATTAAGCACAGAGCAGAGGAGACTTTGTTTTTTTTATTTACAGAAAATGAACGAAATAAGGCTTGTTTTTGTCTAAGTGCCTTCTGACCGCCTTCGCGGCTGTAGCTCTTTGTTAGGTGACTAGCAGGGCATTCACGGAGAACTGCACCTGCCTCCCATATCTCTAGCCAGGTTACACTGCTCTGGTCTTTCTTCTGGGTGAGTTGCCAACTGATCCACAAGGCTCTATGCTGGTAGTTCTCAACCTGTGGGTCCCCAGGTGTTTTGGCCTACAACTCCCAGAAATCCCTGCCAGTTTACCAGCTGTTAGGATGTCTGGGAATTGAAGGCCAAAACATCTGCAGACCCACAGGTTGAGAACCACTGTTCTAAGCTGAGGTGTTCTCCTGTGACTCTGTAAACCAGACCTGGGCAATTGCCGGCCCTCCAGCTGTTTTGGACTTCAACTCCCAGAAATCCTAGCCAGTTTACCAGCTGTTAGGATCTCTGGGAGTTGAAGTCCAAAACACCTGGAGGGCCGGCAATTGCCCAGGTCTGTTGTAAGCAGTCAGATAAATGACTGTAATTGGCAGGAAATGTTTGCATTGAGATAAAACATAAGCACAAGCCACTTCAGAGCAAAGTCTAGTTTACATTGGCAAGGATCAGGACTGAAGTCTTTCTGAAAATCATGCTGAAGTTCACATTCACCACACAAGAAGTGGCCATCCTGCATTCTCTTTGGACTACTACATGCCTCTGTTGAGAGGCAATGAAAAATGGCATCTCCAGCCTATTTACAAGGAAGATATAACTGGTTGTTTATCTCAGTTTGTTTTTTGCAACTTCCAAGGGGGGGATGGAAAAATATGATTGTATTTGTTTTGCATAAATAGTGATAGAATCTGTACTACTGCCAAGGTTAGCAAAGTTTGCATGAGTTTGTTACTGCCAATTGCAGTGTTTGATGGTCACATGAAATATATATGATTAAAAGCTTTGAAATGTTGGGTGACACTCATTTTTCTTTATCATTAGAATCTACCATTTACAGGTTTTATGCCTGTGATTCTTTCAAATGCCACTCACCTTCCAAACTGTAAAGGTTACCAGTCACAAAGAAATATCTCCCACTCCCAAGGGGTGTACGTCTTAAAATATTCACCGGCTTAGAGATTTCTCTCCCCTTTTCTCTTCCATGAGAGTCAAATGGCATTGGAAAGGAAACAATAGTCAATTCTGATGAAACTGAAACATACATACAGACATTTATGTCCAGTTGAACTGCCATTTGCACATTTTAAAAATTATCTTGCCTGTTACATTGTCATTAACTTTGTTAACCTTTTCATGTTTTACATTCTTTAATTACATTTTTTCTTCAATTCCTGTGAAATATCAGCTATGCTGACAAGTTGGTGTTAACTGCTGTCAAGCCAACTTCAACTTATGATGGAGACCTCTTAAATCTCCCAATTACCAACAGATTGGCTAAATTCTTGCAAGCTGGGCTCATGGCTTCTTTGAATCTATCCAACTTTAACAAGTTTTTCCTCTTTTCCTTATTCCTTTCCAAATATCATTGTCTTCTTCTCGGCTTGTAGGGAGAACCCTAGGCCCTGTTAGATTTTTTGTATCTCGATCAAATTTGTATTAAATTCAATTCTAAATTACCTTTGAAGCGTTTCTGAAGTGCTTTAAGCAACCTGGAAGTGAATTTGCATATTTGAATCTGCAGCTGCCATTTTTGGAAGGAAATCGGCTCACTGCCAGCTCCCTCCTCTGTGAGTCCAGGACCAGGAAAGCGGGTGTTGGGGGGGACACGGGACTGAAAGAAGTCGGCAAAGAAATGGGGGGGCTTGCCTCAGGCTGGTTGCTGCTTTGGTGGGTTGTGAGGCCTGCAGAAACGTCCCTTTTCTGGAAGGGAGGAGGAAGAGAGCCTTTTCCTCCTCGTCTTTGGCCTGCAAGTTAACACGAGGCTGGGAATGGGCGGACAGCCACCTATTAGGCAGCCAGAGAGCATTAGGCTGCAATCTATGAAGGACTTCACCTGGTGCCTCGCTCTGCCTTATCTCCTATCAGAATGCATACGGTTTCCCCGCTTCTTACTGCCCAAGGGAATCCCTGTGGGTGGAAATGTGGAAGGACCCTGCCTTCATCTGTATTGGCTGTATTTGAACCCTGCCTTCTTCTGTAACTGGATGTTTGAACGCAGGTTGTTTCTCTTGGTTTGAGAACTAGGGGAAACGCCGGCTTTCCCCCAGTTCTCAGGCCGAGAGAAGCAACCCGTGTTAAAACTAACACAGATTGCATCTCTCGGTCTGAGAACTGGGGGAGAACCCTATAATTTATGGTCCAAATATTTCCTTGTGATGTTGAAGACTTCAAACTGCCAGAATTCTGCAGGTTGTTTGAGACTTCTGAGGGTTCACAGGCAAAATATCTAGGGCACCTCCATTTGAGAGCTACTGCATTAGCTAATACATTCTGATACCATGTAATGAATTCCCTACCTAGAGCCTGAAGGAGTAGGACCAAAAAGTTTGGCAGCCATTTTGGAGGAGTGCCAGGGGGCATCCATCTTATATTATTTCCTGGAAGGGGCATGCTTAGTAGCAGCTTGGAGGGAAATGAGTGACGGTTGGAGATGGGATAATGGGACATGTAATAAAGCGGGTTTGGTACTTTTCCGTGCAAAAAGTACAGTCAGAGAGTGATGCTACATGCGTGTTTAGCTTTGAAATGCGGGTTCCTGTGCCAAGAATCAGACAGGCACTTGCAATATGAGAATAACACTGTGATTGAAGCATTCTAATACACCCTGTGCCTGACTTGAGATAACATAGGCTAGATGGGTGAAAGCAGTACAGATTGTGCCATGGGAGAACTTAATGCGAATAGAGAAAGCACTGCGCATGACAGAGAGTCTGACCCCCTCCGTTGCTGGCACGGAGCCTGGAAGTCAATGTTTCAAAGTTAAGGAACATCAGAGACTCAGGATTGATAGCTGTACTGTGAGAAAGAACTAACTTATAAATGACTATTGTTCTCATTCATAGGTGTGACTTAAAGATGTGATGCTAATGAAAATGCAATGTTTATTGGATTAATGAAATGTCATGTAAGCAACAGTAATCACCAGCCAATTATGATTGTTTTTATCCATGAAGAAGGGGTGGGCTTAACTGAACGACTCCATTGGGGTATAAATGTCTTTGTATTGGAAGTGACGGGGTCTTTTGCCCCTGATTGCAGCGTGTTCTGCTGGCAAGAGCCCACCAGCTGGTGCCAGAAATAAATCTTTTTGATTTTCACCTATTTCACAGTTGCCGTGTGTTCTTCCTCATCCTTGAACCCGCACGTTCAGGCAGTTTGGTAAAGTTAACTTGGTACTCGGAGTTCCATAACTCCTTGTTTTGGCTGCTTCAGTAATCCTCTATATCCACAGTTGCAGAGAAAACAGAAGAAGGTGGTTGATGGGTATTTGAGCAAACAGAAGCAAAAAGAACAAAGTTTGTCTTCATGTAAAAAAATTACTAATATTGTAGCAGAATACTTGGAGTCCCAAAACTCCCAGGGCACTCAGGCCACCAAACGTGCGGGCGCAAGGAAGAGATGACGCGACAATCTTTACTGTGATCCAGGAAACCAGCTTTATTGTATCACATCAGCTGATGGGCCTGCCTTCCTTACAGAACAAAGCCGCATGAAGACAGAACCCCGATCATTTCCAGCATACAGGTTTTATACCCTCAATGGAGGCAACAGTTAATCCCTCCCTTCTTCATGCCTTGGCATTGGCTGGCATTCATGAAACCACATTACACTACCCAATTAAACAAAGCATTCTAGCATCTTACTCCTATTTGCTAAAAACTGTGGCGCAGTGTGAATTTCCATCATTGTTCTATGTTATTGCTTTATGAGCGACATGTTCCCAAATTGTTACTTTTCTACTGAGCTTTTTCCCTGGTTGCCTGCCAAGTAAAAGCTTCATTTGCCATGCGCGTCTCCTAACCATTCACTTATCTTGTAAACAAACGCACATGGGAACTACGGGACCAATCAGGGCCGTGTTCTTACCTAAAGGCACATGATGTTCTTTGGCGAATCACAGCCTGTGTCTGTACACCAATCAAAATACATTATTCTCGTCATTATTTTTGGCAAGCTATTTCTGTACTCTGCTGCTTCTATCCTTATGCATCACTCCCCTCTAACATTTCGCCTGCTAAGGTGTCAATTTCTCCTTTAAAATAGCTTCAAACAAACATAACAGCAACATGCTCTTTCAATACAGTCCACACATTCTTCAGTAACAGGCTTCTGTGTTAACTCACACAGTATTGCAACTCCCAGCATCCCTGTTACCATTTCAGCATTGCAGCAGTTTAGGAATCCATTTCTCCAAATTACAGCATTCCAGCAGTATAGGAATTCTTTTCTCCAGGCTTCAGCATTTCAGCATTTAAATGAATTTCTCCAGTCTACAGCATTCCAGCATCACAGCAGTATATCAGCCAGGAACTTCAGCCAGCACAATAGCCAGCATAGACAGTAAGAAACTGCAAAAGCAAAAGCCTAACCCAATCTGTAACAAAGGAGATTTATACAAACACAGCTGCCACACCCTACTGGAGTCAGGCAAACCCAGCTGCACCTATTCAGACACACCTACAGTAGTACTACTACAGCACATAAACCAAAAGAAACATACTCATAACTCAAACATTTGTTTGATATCTTTACAGTCTGACAATGAGAATTGTGAGGATTGGCTGGGAGAGAGTGGGCGGAGCTAAGCTGAGGAAGAGAAAAAATGCCTTGAAGTAGGCGCGTTTTAAAACCTGAGCTCAGTTGGAGTCTGGGTGTCAAAGAAGGGAGTTGGAGTCTGGGTGTCAAAGGAGGAGGAGTTAGAGAAGGGAAGAAGAGTCATTGAAGCCTGTAGTGGTCAGTTAGACAACAGAGTTAGCTAGTTAGGAGTTTACAGCTATTGGGGAAGGAATAGCTGGGAAGAGACAGATCCCAACGTATAGGACTGTGTATGTGGAGATAGGAATTACTTTCCGAGAAAAAAATCTGTTAGTAATTTTGGAGGGAGGTAGGAGTGCAATCTGCAACTGAGTTTTGTACTAAAGAAACCATACGCTTTGTACCAATATTTGAAACCGTTAAGTGTAAAGCCAGTTTTGTTCAAGTTCTCATAAACATTGTTTTGTTCACAATCTCTGCCTCACGTATGCCCCTGGCAAAGGAGTTTAAAAGCAGTTTACTGAAGAACACCAAAGTCTAAATGGTGGCAGCGTGTCATTAAGAAGAATCACCTCAGAGGGGGAAAAAGCCTGTGTGTGTCCAGCACATTCAAGCCCATTCAAGCATCAAATAAGCCAAAGGCCTTTATATTTTGTCAGTATACTTATTGGATCAACCATGAGTTGCAGATTGCAAGTTAAACATATGTTTTCCACTTTCAAGCGATCTCCACTTATGCTCGTTATTTGGACAGCAAAATCCCTGTATGCTTGCTGAGGCAAGAGTCCAAGGTTATTTTCAGACATTTATTGACCCCTCTCCTTACCATTACATTAACTGCTGAAAATATTGAAATTAGTAAATGAATATGCTAAACCTATTTTCCAAATGGATCACAGTCCATCTAAAGATCCCCTTTCCCACTGTGTGACAGTAGTACCATCACACCTGGTTGTTTATAGTAAATGTCTCCCCTGACATTAAGACTAGTCATGCCCGACTCTGGGGGGTAGCGTTCATCTCCAATTCTAAGCCGAAGAGCTGGCGTAGTCTGTAGACACCTCCAAGGTCATGTGGTCAACATGGCATGCCGTTATCTTCCCACAGAAGTGGTACCTACTGATCTACTCACATTTGCATGTTTTTGAACTGCTAGGTTGGCAGAAGCTGGGCCTAACAGCAGGAGCTCACCCCGCTCCCCGGATTTGAACCGCCAACCTTTTGGTCGGCAAATTCAGTAGCTCAGTGGTTAACCCACTAATTTATACAGTCAGTTAAATGTATGTTATTTAAAATAGCAGATATTTAATCATCATCATCATATTCTTGTACCCTGCCTCAATCTCCCCAAGGGGACTCGGGGTGGCTTACTGATGGAACAAAGTGCCTAAAACACAGAATAAAATCCACAAAATAAAAGTACAATAAAAACATATTGCACAATCTGCTCTCAAATTGGAATACACAGCTCTCCAAAGTGCTCCTCACCCCATAAATTATAGCCACGTTTGTCTGTTCCATCTCTTGCAGTTTCTCTGGTTTATGTCCAATGCGACCATTGGATTGCTTTAACAACTTTACTGATGCACTGATTCTTCCTTTCATTGTGGGAAATCCCCTCCCCGTGTGACCATAACTTCCTTTCGGTGCCCTGAATCTTGCTGTATTGATGTCAGTGTTGTGATTTTGTGTCTGAAATGGATTCAGTTCTTAACATTTTAATGTGTCATTAGTTATCTAAAAGATACCTACTGTAAAAAGTCAAGTAATTTTTTAATATTGAGGTTCTTATGCTACATTCAACTGATAATCTCATTTGGAATAGACTCACTTAATACATCTCTGAAACTGTAACAACCTGTGTGATGTAATGGCTTGAGTGCTTAACTAGGATTCTGGAGATCACGGTTTGGTCATAGAAACCCACTGGGTGACTTTGGGCAAGTCACACTTTCTCAGCCTTGGAGGAAGGCAATGGCAAACCAATCTAGAGAAGAACATGGCAAATCTGGCAAAAACAAGTCAAGTTGGAAGTGAATTGTAACTGCACAGAACTACATTAAACCAACAGTGGTCTCAATATATTTGTGGCAATGGATCTAAGCAAATAGATACGAGCCCAGTTTTATTTTCCTGGTAAGGATGAGTGAACCCTAACTATTACTGTCACACATAATTGCTTAAAAATTGCACAGCACAGGATTGCTTCTGAAGATTTATTTTTGCACTGAAAATAGAAACCCATTTCCCATGAAAACATCCCAAAAGACATGTAATATTTGAGCACAGTGTTGACAATTGGATACAGGGCCACAGTTCTCAGGGCAAGGATGTAATATATTTTCTACCCACCCATAAGAACAAAGCAAGGCACAACTGGAATATGCAACTTTATTTCCTTAATCATATTTTCATCCATTAATCTCTATTCTTGATCTAGCCAACCGTATTTTTTAAATTCCTGTTCTGAGCAAGAGCAACAACATGAGAGAAAGTATTGTTTGGAACCAACTTTAGCAGAAAATGCAACACATAGTATTCATACGACTGTTGAAGAAAGAAAGAAAGAAAGAAGAATTAGCATTATGTCTTCAAACTAGGTATGGCTTAAAAAGAAAATACAATTCATCACCCTTTGGTGCCAACAAGAGAAAAGAAGAATGTGGCAATACTGATCCAAGAATACGACTGAAAGTGTACCAGATATTATTATACTTGGTGATAGGACCGTGTCAAGGATCCAAAATGTCAAACTGAGTCAAAAATAGCAAAACCTGGAGGTGCAACAATGTGACCTTCCAGACACTGGTACTATCCCTCAGTATTATGAATGCAGACTAGGGATGATAAGAGTTTTAGTCCAATTACAGCTAGACAGCCACTGTTTGCTCATCCATAAGCCAATGCAAGCTGCTTCCATACATGATCTTCATCTAAAATATTTTAAAGAAGCAAATCTTCAGGAAAATGTGTCTGAAGCAATACCATAAACATCAGGTGGTTAAATGTTGTTCCATTTACAGGGCAGCATGGTAATTTCTTTTCCAAAGTAGAAACTCTGCTTCGCAGTCCCAAAATAAAGAGGCACATCTTGGCAGAATCCTATGGCTACATCCAACACCAGTTTCACACCTTAGGACTACAGGTGTGGGATCTAGTAATATCATATGAGCGATCCCCTCACAACATAGATTTTCAGAACCAAGGAAACAATTTTTCAACTGCTATCAAGTCACCAAGGTAATGGTTGCACCAAGTTCATTTTTCCACATTACAGACATAAATGCAGTATTCAAAACAAAATGAATGAGAGCGCTATATCATTATTGAAGATGAGTCTGCTGTGCTTAGGCTATCACACAGCTTTAAAGACAACTTCACCTAAGGCCTAGCACTACTTGGGCATAAAACCCTTGCATACATATTATGTGATTCAAAATTTTGCACCTGATAAGCAACAACTGTATAATAGTTAAGGTTTTTATTCTTTCAACCCCTTTCAAAATTCTAGCAAAAGTGGCCTGCCTTTAAACAGGTATACATTGTGGATTTCTTGCAGGAAATAAATCATTCAATTCCTTTTGCTTTCAGTTCTTCCTTAACACGTTTCAGATACTGAGGATCTGGATAGCCGAAACTAGGCAGTGAAACAAGAGAGAAAGAGAAAGAGATTTGAGCAAAACACCTCATGAATAATCATCACTATTGATGTACAGTAGCTTTTCTTTGACTACCATGTACTCAAATATTTTTGAAAAGGAAATAGTGTTAAATATATTTAGTTTGGAAACATCTGTTCAACAAAAATGTATTTCAGAGAGTTGTGCTGAGATTTAAGTTGCTCCGAGTCCTGTCCCCCCCCCCAGGAGGGGGGGGGTGTTGAGAGGGGTGGGATAAAAATGGTGTAAATAAATAAATACATTTATTTACTCCATTTATATACCACTTTTCTCAGCCCTCGGGCGACTCAAAGCAGTTTACAGTAGCAAAAATTCAATGCTCAACATCATAAAAACAATTAAAACAATGGCATAAATGTACGATCATTACAAAGTCAATACAACATAACTCGTTAGCGTCTCTTCGTTAAAATCAGGATCCAATTTCATCATCCAGTCAATTCCACGTTCCTATATTTGTTACGATGCCTATTCAAACGCCTGCTCGAACAACTAGGTTTTAACTTTCCTCCGAAAGTTGTGCTAACATCAAAACTCTCTTTTTAAAAATTGGTTCCTTGAAGGAAGGGTTTGACTTTTAATGGTGATTTTCCATTAGGAAAAAAGTACAGTACAAAATGAGCTTCTAAATACTCTGTTTCCCCAAAAATGAATGTGTTATAATTTTTGCTCCCAAAAATGCACTATTTTTAGGGAACGTCTTATTTTTCCATGAAAAATTCAAATTTATTGTTGAACAAAAAAAATGAACATCTATTATATAATGTACAGTAATTGTTAGTATGTAATAAATATACTTGCCCTCACACACAGGTTTTTTTTTAGAGTACTCTGAAATTATTTCTATGAGTATTACATGCAACAAACTAGAGGTCTGTCAAAAATACAAAACAATACACACACACAACTCACCATTGAGGACCACCAGACATGGATGTTTTGTGGTGAATATCATTCCAGGTGACCACATCACTCATACCAGTTGTGCGGGACTGGCCCACTGTGAAAATCAATTTTTGTTCAAAGGCCCTTCGAAGCAGCTTCAGAACATCATTTCCTTCTTCGTTGTCAGGTAGATACGCTTGTCGACTTGTTCCTAAAAATCTTTTGCCTGGATTTGGATGATTTTGCTAGTTTATGGAGAGAGAAGACATTAACACAGGCTTAGTGCGATACTTTACTCGCCAACAAGCTCACCAAATGACAAAAGTATGAACTACTCCTGTTGTTGGAAACCAGATGCTGATTTTCAACAATTGCCTTACAGTTTTGAAAGCATTACGAGTTCTTATTCTAACTGAAGCTTCTGCCTTAGGAGGCCTTTTTGGGGACCCACATGAATTGGGAAAATGGCATGGAATCAAAAATAGCTTTACTGCTGAGGTTGCATTAGCCGATTTAACTGTAATATGACCATGGATTATCTAAGGATAGACTTCTCATCATCCCAAGTTGAACATTAAGTTCTGCCAAGAGCTAGCCATGGCTCATTTTGTACTAGATTCCTGCCTCTATGACCAAAATCCAGTTACAAAGCGGTAAATCTTATCAATAGGATTTAAGTAAGTGCTGACTTACAATTTAGCAACTAAATCAGTAACAGCATTCTAGTTGGGGCTAGCAGATTCTTAATATATAAATCTGGAATTTGAATAAGTTGAATAATGAATTGGGAAATAGTATCTTCGTCTATTATATATATATATATATATAGAGAGAGAGAGAGAGAGAGAGAGAGAGAGAGAGAGAGAGAGAGAGAGAGAGAGAGAGAGAGAGAGAGAGAGAGGTGAGCCGCAGTGGCACAATGGGTTAAACCCTTGTGCCGGCTGAACTGTTGACCTGAAGGTCGGTGGTTTGAATCCAAGATGGGATGAGCTCCCATCTGTCAGCCTCAGCTTCCCATGTGGGGACATGAGAGAAGCCTCCCACAGGATGAAAACACATCCGGGCATCCCCTGTAGACGGCCAATTCTCTCATACCAGAAGCGACTTGCAGTACACTTTCAATTAGCTTCTGACGTGATTTTATATTGGAAGGGGGGGGGAGAGAATAATGTGCCAAATTGGGATTATGGTGCAAAATCATGACATTCCTGCTCAGACTTACCGTTTGAATGCCATCAGCTATGGTATAGGAGATGTGGATAGTACCCCATGCCCCATAACCAGGAAGATGCAGAGTATTTCTCGAGACCATCATGTGCCCTGGAGGCTGATTCCCTTCTATTTTCCCATAAAATTCATTGCACACAGGGCAGGCTGGCTTGTGCTTCATGGCCTCTCGAATGCAATCTCTGCAAAACTCGTGCTTGCATTTGGGCAACACTTCTTTCTGGCTGAATTTATCCATACAGATAGAGCACTGCTCCTCTTGCTCCACTTCTTTAGCTTTCAGATCTGATTTCTCCTGGGAAGGAGGCTTTGCCGGGGAAAGATGCATTCTGTGGTAGTTGTTTTGCTCCAAGGGTCTACCTGGAATAGTTCCAGTGCTGGAAGAAGGAACAGGTGGCTTTGGTTCCACAGCAGTTCCAGTGCGGGAAGAAGGAACAGGTTCCACAGCAGATTCTAGAAATGTCTTGATGTGCTTTTCAGCTTTACAGATCTCTTCTGGAAGACCACGGAAGATCAGCTGGCCTTCCTTGTTTTGGAGAGAAACTCGGGGGTTTTCCCTACACAGTTGCGCAAAGAACTGATTTAGTAACTTTCTTTGAAACTCTGAAAGATTCAAAGGGATTTTCCTCTCTGTGGATTCTGATGTTCGCTTCTGATACATTTCAAGGAAGCTGTTGTAAGCTTTTGGGACCTCATATGGTTTTGTGTTCCTCTTCGGCTTAAAAAAGATGACGAGGTTTCCATGATTTACACTAGGCTTTGTGTCTATTTCAGTACTAAACCTTTGGTTTATAGCCTCGATATCTTTAGCCAAAATTGGTTCAAGAAATTTAAATACCTCAGCATTGACTTCAATGCCACTCTCTGGGGAATTAGTTTTTGGGTTTTTCTCCGAGTGCTTTGTCTTTATTTCTTCTATGTCATTCTTAGCAGCTGAAATCTCCTTTCCAGGCCCACGGAGGATTAATTCCTTTCCCTCTGTTTTAACAAGGACACTTTTATACCGGGCACTTAACAATTCCTGAGCTTCAGTAAAATGGAGGCGCTCAGTGAAAGGAATCCTTTCCTGTTTTAGAGCTGATGTTATTTTCTGAAAAGCACTGACAAATTCCTGTTGAGCTTTCTCAGTGGAGTTTGGAGCCCCAAGAGACACAAACTTTAAAGAAGTCAAACCATTTCCACGGTCGTTCCAGGTCAGTTTGGCATTACAACTCTGCTCTAATTTTACAACTGTTTCCTTATAGACCTGGTTAAAATATTCAAAAATAGCTGAAGGCACTTCCATAGTAGACGCGGCTTCGAAATCAATCTTGCTTTCCTCTTTCACACTTTCCATTTCCACATCCATCTCTTCTGACGAATTCTGTCCATTCAGGGGCAAAAATGCACTGCGGTGTCGGGGGGAGTTTGCAAGGACTTTCTCAAAGTGAGAGTGCAACTTCTGGATGTCGTCATAATCTCCCAACACCTTTTCTACGCCAATATGGCTTGAACACGAATGTATTTTTATAGTGGGGAACAACACTGACACCCGACCCCTCTCTTCTCTTGTGAGCAGGTCTGTATTCAAATTGGCAGAAACACCGAGGAAAATCTGAGGAGGAAAAAGAAATCAGGCAGCTTAAAAAATAATCAGGTGGCATGTGCCAGCTGCTCAAAGTCCCTGGTTCAAACCAATAAATCACAGGCTAATATTAAGTACTGTATTTTCCGGCATATAAGACTGGGCGTATAAGGTGACCCCAACTTTTCCAGTTAAAATATAGAGTTTGGGATATACTCACCGTAAAGACTACCCCTCCCTCTTCCAACACACACCAAATAAAAATTTTTAAAGCATCAGATTTGATTTCAATATGGTAACTTTCCTATTACTGTACCTCCTTCTCTGCCTCTCAGATCTCGCACATGCGCACCTGCACCACTTCACTGCAGTCTTCAGGAGCGAGACCTGAGAGGCAGAGGAGGAAGTACGGTAATAGAATACAAGGGTGGGCCAGACAGGTAAAAGAGGTGTGTGTTTCTGGGCCCAGAGCCACTCTATCTCTTTTTTTCCATAACCCGGGTGCCTCAGATACTCTGCCCTTCACTTAACACTTCCCAGTGAGGCGCCCCTTCACCTGACCATCGGGACCGCATTAAGTCCACGAATCCTGATAGATTTTCTTCTACCGTACTTGTACAGCATCACCCTTAATGCTTTCATACAGTCGCTACATACGGCAGAGACGCGGCCAATGCCATTTCTGAGCTCTCCCCCACAATATGTAACAACCACAGATTCTCCAATCCGGATTGGAAGTTTCAGCACCCGCTGAGCAAATCGGCAGCCACAGCTTTACTTCTTCCCTGAGGACACACATTACCTAGGGCAGTGTTTTTCAACCTTTTTTGAGCTGCGGCACACTTTTTACATTTACAAAATCCTGGGGCACACCACCAACCAAAATGACACAAATTGACACTCTAACACAGTAATACATATAGTTAATATGTTTTTAAATGTATTTATACACTCAGTGTGAAACCTGGGCCTGTTTCAATGACCACAACATAGATATCCTGGCAGGAATGGCAGAAAGACACAAACTTCCCACACAGAATTCCCATAACCAAGAGAAAATACTGTAAGAGTTTAGTGGCCATTGACCTTGAGTTTTGGAGTTGTAATTCACCTATATTCAGAGAGCACTGTGGACTCCAACAATGTTGGATCAGGACCAAACTTGGCATGAACTCAATATTCCCAAATGAGAACACAGATGGAGTTTGGGGAAAATAGACCTTGACATTTGGGAGTTACAGTTTCTGGGATTTATAGTTAACACACAATTAAAGAGCTTCCTGAACTCTTGCAACAATGGAATTGAACCAAACTTGGCATATTGAACTCTCATTACCAACAGAAAGTACTGAAAGGGTTTGCTTGGGAATTGACCTTAAGTTTGGAAGTTGTAGTTCACCTGCACCCAGAGAGCACTGTGGACTCAAACAATGTTATGTTATTGTTTGTTTTCTATCCAGAATCACAATGTTGGGAGGAGGCTCACCACTTTAAGGTCCCTAAAACAGGCATGGGAAAACTTCAGCCCTCTGGGTGCTTTGGACTTCAACTCCCACCATTCCTAACAGCCTGAGGCCCTTTCCTGCTTAAGTGGCTGAGGGGGAAAAGGAAAAGGGCCCGAGGCTGCTAGGAATGGTGGGAGTTGGAGTCCAAAACACCTGGAAGGTCCAAGTTTGCCCATGCCAGCTTTTGACAGAGACCCCTTCCTCCCCCTTCCCCTCCATGCCCTTTCTTCCCCTTCCTGCCGAACACTTACTTTTCTTCTACACTGCCGCTTCTGCCGCCATTTTGATCCGAGGGGCAGCGTGAGCGTGTTCAGGAGGGGAGGCGGGGAGGAGGAAGACGTGACCCGTGCGGGCGCTATTGCGCAGACTCGCCCCAGAGCAAAGCGAGCAGAGCGAGGCTGGTAAGAAAGGAGCTTGAGTGGAGAAGAAAAAGTGTTCGGCAGGAGGGGGAAGAAAGGGTATTGGAGGTTCCAATTTCCCACGGCACACCTGATGATCACTCACGGCACACTGGTTGGGAAACACTGACCTAGGGCGACCTGCTCCTCACTTCACTGAGAAAACATTCACTTTCACTTTCTATATCTCCCTCTATGCCTTAGCTTGCAGAACGCACAGAACAGGACCTGACGGGGGAGCCGACCTTATTGATGGGCCTGCCTGCACTTCTCCGGTCACCTCCGAGAGAGCTGTCACGATGGGGCAGATGAGTAGGGCTGCCCGTTTCCAAAGCCATGCCTATTACTGCCTTATTTTAGGGGCATGGCTTACAGTATATTGCACAAATGCTTAGAAATCCTGCTTTGATTTATTTTATGGGTATGTCTTATTTTCGGGGAAACACAGTATCTCTAAGTAAATCAGTTTGCAGAACAAGAGGATTCCTGTACATACTACAGCCATATTCAACCTTCAGATCCAAGATACATTTCTGCACCAAGCACTGCCATCTTCCTAAGAGATGCATACAGAGGAGGCATTCCTTCTTTGTATATATAGCACTGTATTGTTTGTAATTTTTGAAATTTCAGATTCATATTTTAGTCCATCTATTTTTTCATTTTATTGTCTCGTGTTTGCTATTAGATACCTTGAGTCCCTGTATCGAGAGAAAGGAGCGTAACAATAAAGTAAAAAAGAAAAGAAAAGGACAACGCTCTCAAGGTTCATATTTTGTCAGATAGTAACTTTGCTAAGAGTTTTCTCATTCAATGAAAGCACTTAATTTTAAAGGTAAAGGCTTTCCCTGACATTAAGTCTAGTCGTGTCCAATTCTGGGGGTTGGTGCTCATCTCCATCTCTAAGCCGAAGAGCCGGCGTTGTCCATAGATGCCTCCAAGGTCATGTGGTTGCCATGTCTGCATGGACTGCCACTACCTTCCCACAGAAGCAGTACCTATTGATCTTCTCACATCTGTATGTTTTCAAAGTGCTAGGTTGGCAGAAGCTGGGGCTAACAGCGGGAGCTCACTCTGCTCCCCGGATTCAAAGCGCCAACCTTTCGGTCAGCAAATTCAGCAGCTCAGCGGTTTAATTGCATTTTATTTATTATTAAATTTATGTTTTGTTTTCATTTCTCCCCATATCGAGGGGAGATTTTTGAGGCTAAAGTTATGGATTTCAATATGAGCCATGAATACGTTGAGGGACATAACACTGAGAAGGGGAAACAGCAAAGCCATCTCAGGCACCTTCTACACTCCCAGATAAAATCCAGATTATCTGATTTGAACTGTTATTATATGCCAGTGTAGACTCATATAATCCAGTTCAAATCAGATAATCTGGATTATCTGATTTGATAATCTGGATTATATGGCAGCGAAGAAGGGGCCTCAGAGGGCTAGTCACCCGCCATTTCTTATTATTTTGTAATATAAATAAAAGAAGTGTGATGGAATCACTAGGTAAAAAAGGTTTCCCCCTGACATCAAGTCCAGTCGTGTCCAACCCTGGGGGTTGGTGCTCATCTCCATTTCTAAACCAAAGAGCCGGCATTGTCCATAGACACCTCCAAGGTCATGTGCCCAGCACAAT
The DNA here is from genome assembly GCA_030556195.1 of Anolis apletophallus. Taxonomy (NCBI): domain Eukaryota; kingdom Metazoa; phylum Chordata; class Lepidosauria; order Squamata; family Anolidae; genus Anolis; species Anolis apletophallus. The sequence continues at coordinate 124,902,317 of JARBWK010000002.1, forward strand.
TGCATGGAGTGCCGTTGCCTTCTCGCCGGAGCGGTACCTATTGATCTACTAACATTTGCATGTTTTCGAACTGCTAGGTTGGCAGAAGCTAGGGCTGACAGCGGAAGCTCACGCCGCTCCCCGGATTAGAACCTGCGACCTTTCAGTCAACAAGCTCAGCAGCTCAGCGCTTTAACCCACTGGGGGCTCCTTGCTGGAATCACTACATAACACTCATTCAAAAATCCTAAGTATGCCTGAAGGTAAAGGGATTCAGTTAAGCAGGATCAGGCTTTTGGGCTGGAGCATGTTACTGCCTTTACCTTTCTGGCCAGGTGGTCAAGATCACCAGCACCTTCCCCCCGTGGCTTCCATTCCCCTTCATTCTGCGCTGAGGCTGCGTTCAAAACAGGAGAAGAGGCCTCTGCTGCTGGGCCTGCGTGGTTCGCTGACGGTCCTCCTTCGGGGCCCACGGCGTGGACTTCAGAATGGGGCAGGATGCTGACCTCCAGGCTTCTCCCCTCAATCGTGATCGAGTGGGATTCCCGGGCCTTCACTTGGTTCTTCGCTGGACAAGAAAGAAAACAAAGGCATGTGGGGGGTTCAGAGGGGTGACTTACATCCCAGAATATCCCTTTCTCCCAAGAGTTTCGGTTTCAGACCCAAGTGCGAAGTCCAGGCCCTGCTTGGCTGGAGAACCCATGCAACCCGACACCACTATAAGGCAATGCTATGGGAGGCTGAGTCCTTTGGGGAGATGGCCCCTGCCCTTTGGAGCAGAGAAGGCAGAAGGCTTTGGGAAACTGCCACTCCCAGGAGTCCACAGCGCCCAGCCTGGGGCAGCTGAAGCGAAACCAAGCCGCGTTAACTCTACAGTGGAGGCACAGCCAAAGTCTTGAAGAGAGCCGGTGCCTCCACAAACTCACTCACTCCCGGGACTCTATAGCCTTCAGCCGCGGGAGTTAAAGCGAAACCAAACTCCATCCACTCTACAGTGTAGTAGACACACCCAAAGTCTCTAGCCAATGAGAGCTAGCGCCTCCGCAAACTATAACTCCCAGGATCCCACTGCCTTGAGTGGTGTGAGTTAAAGTGAAGCCAAACCGCGTTAACTCTACAGTGCAGACATAGCCAAAGTCTTTAGCCAGCCTTTCGCCAATGAGAGCTGGTGCCTCCGCAAACTAACTAATTCCCAGGATCCCATAGCCTTGAGCAGTAGGAGTTAAAGCGAAACCAAACCGCGTCAACTCTACAGCGACGCACCCAAAGTCAGTCTAGCCCAGTGGTTCTCAACCTGTGGGTCTCCTGGTGTTTTGGCCTACAACTCCCAGAAATCCCAGCCAGTTTACCAGCTGTTGGGATTCCTGGGAGTTGAAGGCCAAAACAGCTGGGGACCCACAGCTTGAGAACCACTGCGAGTCTAGCCAGAGAGCTAGTGCCTCCTCAAACTATAACTCGCAGGATTCCATAGCCTTGAGCGGCGGGAGTTAAAGCGAAGCCAAACCGCGTCAACTCTACCGCGCAGACGCCCCCGGAAGCGAGGGGAAGGAGCCTCTCCCACGCCTTACCTTCCTCGGAGAGGAACCGGACGGCGTAGAGGCCCCGCTCCGCGTCCTGCGCCCGCACCTCGCACTCGCCGCCCCCGGACTTCTTGGGGGACTGGAAGTAGGCCTCCAGCTTGAGCTCGATCCGCACGGAGTTGATGCCGGAGGGGCAGACGCGCACCAGGAGCGGGGAGCGGCGGGCGTCCATGGCCAGGGCTGGGCGGAGGGGCGCCGCGCTTTCGCTTTCGCTTCCCCGCAGGCGGCCCCGACATGCGCCACAGCGCCACCTGCCGCCCCCACCGGGAAAGCAAGCGAGCGAGCAAGCAAAGCAAGGCAGCCCGAGCTTCCTGTTCAGGAAGGCCTTCTGTTGGAGATGGACCGCTTTCGCTCCTAGGGAGGCCTGGGAGCCGCAGGCGGAAGAGGCACACCAGCCCTCTTTGGGAGGCATCTTCTATCTGTACCACTGGTTCCCAACCTTTTTTTGGACCAGGGGCTGCTTTGGCCAGGGACCCCTCTCCAATATTAATACCCAAAGGGTTACAAAACAGTTTTTTGGTCAACTTTAGATTGGATTTGGTGGTTATTTGGGGTGCTGATTGGGAAAATTGCATTGGCTGCTAGACCACATCAGCCCTAGTTTTTGATACAGAACAGATGCCATCTAGTAGTTGCCACCTGTTGTTAGGCAGTCCCTTGTAGCCTGAGGATGATGGTTCTCCAAGTGTAGTGTCTTAGTGGTGGGTCCGTAAGTGGCTGTGGAGCTCTCTTCTTGATCCCTATGTTCTCCCGCAGTGAGGACATCTGTTTCCAGGTGGAAGGCCTGTTGTGGATCGTGAGATCCAAGCCACTGTGGGTTTAGCCTTGTGAGAAAAGAGAAGCCAATATTCCAGAATCAATCTCACCAACAGTTACACAGTTTGATCAAAAACAAAGTGGTTTTTGTTAAACAATACTGCATATATTAGGTTAAAATGCAGTTAAAGCAAAATAAATACAATTAAAATCCATTTCAAAATACCCAATTCCCCAAGAATCTATCATGTTTTGATTTAACTAATTAGATGGTAGAAATTTACACATCTGGGGCTGTCATGGCGCAGTGGGTTAAACCGCTGAGCTGCTGAACTTGCTGACCAAAAGGTTGGCGGTTTGAATCTGGGGAGCGAGGTGAGCTCCTGTTGTTAGCCCCAGCTTCTGCCAACCTAGCAATTCAAAAGCATGCAAATGTGAGTAGATCAAGAGGTACCGATTCGGCAAGAAGGTAATAGTGCTCCATGCAGTCATGCTGGCCACATGACCTTGGAAGTGTCTACGGACAATGCCGGCTCTTAGACTTCGAGATGAAGATGAGCACCACCCCCAGAGTCAGACATGAGTAGACTTAATGTCAAAGGGAAACCTTTACCTTTACCATAAACACCTGGATGAGGAAACAAAGTAGTTCATTATGATGGCTATTAGAAACTCTGGCGATTTTATCTGAGTGGAACTTCACTACTGGTTGCTATTGAAAAGGCGCTGCAGATTGGCCAAGACTTAAAGTGCATCTACACTGTAGAATTAATGCAGTTTGCCACCACTGTAATTGCCATGGTTCAATGCTATGGAAACCTGGGACTTTGTAGTTTGGTGAAGCACCCACTCTCTTTGCAGAGATGGCTAAGGCCTTGCCGTAAGACAGCCTCCATGATTCCATATTTTTAACTATGGCATTTAAAGTGACGTCAAACTATATTCATTCTACAATGTAGACTCATCCTGGTGTATTTCTCATTGCTGTTCTAGGGGTTCCCAACAAGTGATAGAAGAAGGAGATGTGCTATGTTCATATTTCTTTCACTGATGCTTTTGCCTTTGATGTTTTTGCCTTCTTTATAATGAAATCTTGTAAACCACTTGGGTGCTTATTGCTTCTGAATCAATGGGTAAGATTACACCCACCCACCCCGGTCCCCCTGCTTTCACATGGCAAGAAGATTGTGAGCAGGAAAGTAACGTGACAATGGTGCTTAGGTTCTGGGGTCTCTATAGTAACTGGACAAGAGGATTCCAAGAGGAATCGCTACGTAGCCAAGGAAGCTCCCTTACCACTCAGCCAAAGCAAGCGGACAATGGAGGAGAAAAGAAGCGTCATCTAGAAAGGGACAACTCAGAAAGCGTTCGAAATGGGGAACATGATGAAACTGCTGGTAGGTGGGCTGAAAGAAAAGATGGTTCAGCAGAGGTTGCACTTCTAGAGTTAGTTCTATTTTGTGGTGTGATCAGGGCCGTAGCCAGGATTTTGATTCGGGGAGGGCTGAGTTTGATTCGGGAGGGGCTGAGTCTGAGAAATAGAGGAACTACCCTAGCAAACCTTTTGTATTGTTGTCCCAATAACCCCATGAATGTGCGATATAATGAGCATGGTGATCAGATCATGATATGAATAAATATAACAGTTTAAATAATGTACCAGTAAGGCCTTCTCGCGGACCACCCTGAGAATTTCGAGGAGGGGGGGCTGAAGCCCCCTAAGGCCCCCCCCCCGGCTACATGCCTGGGTGTGATGTAAAATAAACCATATGTAGTTCACATTTGATCAACCCACACACTGTCTTGCGAGGAAAAGGAAATATGCCACACAGGTGAATGGTAAAGAACAAATAGTTTACTCTTCTTAGTTCAGAACAACATATATACAATCATTTACATCGACCCAGATAATGTCTGTTGGAGCTCAGCCTGTGATAGTGTTTCAAGATCAGGGTGCTTTGGATGTGGGGAGTGATGTGAATGAGTTTCAAGATAGCAATAGTTTGGTCAATGATGTTGATGCAGAAAATGACCTGGAGACGCCTGTTCAAAGTGTAGTTTCCCATCAGAATGTCCCTAAAGGGTGTGGGGATGATGGTGTACTCCGTAAATTGCTACCAGAGAGTTCCCAGGATTTAGGGCTTGAAAACAACTCGGCACCTGGCCTAGCTGCAGAAATTAATTAGCAAATAGATAGATGGGAGGAGATTGGTCAAAACAGACAAGTCGAACAGTGGCTTCGGCGTTCTGACAGGCTCTGACAGAAAAAGATAAGGGGATCTTAACTAAAGCGAAACCAATTTTTTAGTGCTTGGAATAGCTTAATGAGGGGATAAAAGTTCCAAGTACGGGAAATGTAGCCAGATGAAGCATTGTTTGGAATCAAGTTAAGTTCTTGTCCTTGTTTCATGGAAGCTTTGCTTGGAAGATTCATGCTTAAGTACTTGTTTTGAGTCTTGGATTTTATGATTGCATACTCATGCCTTGGATTAATGTTTCCTGGTTTTCTGGATTATATTAGAGAAGTGTGGACTTTGTTTTCATGGACTTTGCTGAATTTTACCCTGGACTATTCTGTTCCTGTTTATCTTTTTACCTACGTAATTGGAGTTACCTATTTCTTTAAAGTGCTTTCTACTTCGCTGCTTTAAAATTATCTTCAATAAAAGGATTGTTTTTCTATTCAACGGTGTAGTGTTTAAAGTCAGAGGGCTTTTCCTGTCCTGGAGTGCAACACTGTCCTTTTATGAAAGGATTTAAAATGGTATTTCGTTGTCCATGTGGATAAACTCCTTCAGCAGCTCGTGAAGCAAGAGCACACTCCAAACTCTGTCTCTCTTTGCTTCTCTCGTCTTCTGTCTGTCCTCCTGCAAAGCTCAAGCCTGAACAAAAATGTAATAGTATCCAAAAGTCCCAGGATCAGCCATCTCCCTGGGCATTGCCTGACCAATCAGCTTCATGCATCTTATTTTACAGTTGGCACACACATATTCACTGAATCCTTGCATGCTCCGACACATTTGACACTACTTTAGCTGCTACTTAATGCTATGCAATCATGGGAGTTGTCGTTTTACAAGCTCTTTTTTAATTAAGCTTTTACTTTTAAAAATGTTCCAAAGCAAGGATTTTTGAGTAGTGAACATAGTACACAAATATTAATTTTGATTTCTGAGAGAGGTATAGGAGTAATGATCTGATTGCACTTTTATGACCAATTGGTTTCAAAATGTTTTAAAATAAATACCTGTTTACATTATTTTCACAGACTTCCAGTTCTGAGAACACTCAGCATGACAACCCAGGTAGATCATTCACTTTATACATATTGTTGTAGATCACACTTTTAAACTTAATTTTACTTAATTTCTGTTTTTCGGAAGTTGCTGAAGAAGGTCTATGAACTGCAGCTTCCAAAATGCCTTATTCCTAGCCATTTTGATTGCTCTATAAGGACCAGTCCTTTTTCTTCTGGGTTGAAGAGCCCGAAGATCCAAAGGCTGTCAAATCCGAATATACAGACGGTCCTTAAGTTACAAATATCCGACTTCCAAACTACTTATAGTTAAGAATGGAGATGAGACAACAGGAAGCGAGAAAAATCTACTCCTAGGAAAGGAAATTTTCCCCTGAAAGAGTTATCATAGGGAAAAGGTGTCTCCACTGAAGCTTTTTCACCAATCCTTGTTTCCACAAGACAAATCTTTAAAAACAGAATGATCTCAGGGACAGAAAGTGAGGTGAAATCTTCTGGACAGGGGCACAGACAACAAGGGAAACATCACATTTATGTATATGTATGTGTATATGTATATGCATATGCATATATGGCTAGAGATAAAATTTATTCGTACTTGTTCCGATTTCCATACAAATTAAACTTAAGAACAAACCTACCAAACTTATCTTGTTTGTAACTTGGGGACTGCCTGCATATAAATTGGCCAGTGGACACACTTGATGTTTCAGCTCCTCAGTTGTAGGTCGGGAGGGCTTTCCAAACATATGGGTGGAATTTTCTTTTTTCCAAGATTTTAGAGTGGAAGAAAAAGGGAAAAAGAGGAAAAATAAATCTTCAAAAATATAGTATGACAACCATATTTATAGTGGGTTATGCTTCTGAATCTACCATAGAAACAGGAAACCATAGATAATAGTGAACCATATGAAATGAATTACCTCTGCTGAAAGTTACCATACCGTCATTCTGGAGGACATAGAAAATGTCTCTAGGAATTTGTTAGGTCCTCCAATGTAACTATATGTAATGTCCATGGAACATCCCATAGAATTGCCTGGAGGATCTGGAAAATTCCTAGAGAGAATAATAATAATAATAATAATAATAATAATAATGGAAAAGTTAAGCTTCCTGGACTTAGGCAGCCAAAATAGCCAGTGAAAAGTTTGTTAAATGGAATTACTGATGATACAAAACAATTCCTCAAAAACAACAGAAATTGCAATTCCTGTTAACAAATGACTTCATTTGGTGCTGACATTACAGCAGAGCATTTTATGTCATTATTTAAAAAAAAACAGGGACATATTTACCACAGAGCTGGCTCTTTGATTTCTTCGCCCAGTGGTAACCATAAATTTCTCCATAACTACTTCATACGAAATAAAAATGACTGATGGGAATAATGCACGCTGCTCAATCACGACTTGGGTCACAAGGCATACTACTGAGTCATTGCTTAAAAAACACATTCATTCCTCACCAGACTGAGCCACAGCAAAGCATGGCCAGGTATAGCTAATCATCATCATCATCATTCTTTATATCCCACCCATCTCTCCCAGAGGACTTGGGGTGGCTTACAACATAAATAAATACAATAAATAATATATGCAAAATAAAATAAGGCAGAGAATAACATGGCTAAACAATACAAAAGAGAAAACAAAATAAAACAAAATAGACACATTAAACAATAAACAGTATAAAACATTAATTTAGAACATATTTTGCTGGGTGCAGGTCAGTGAAACTATGAGCACTGGTCCTGCAAGTATGGGGATTGTACTGTATATAAATGAACGTCCTCCTCTTACCATAAGCAATATAATATTTACTTTGTTTTTATTGGCCATAGAAATGAAGATGCCCATGGATGAGGAAATGTTATCAATTCCTATCAGTAACAACGTTTATGTGATTCTGAAGAGACGAGAAAACTACTTCATCAGTTTGCTTCAGAAGAAATTTGGTTGCATTGCTGTCCTTAAAAGCATAAGGAATCCCATCAAAGTGTATAAGAAAAGCCTGAAGGAAGGAGTTGAAGTCTCTGTTTGGGTAGATGACTTTACTAGACACGAGGCCGATGCTTTGGTAAATACATCCAATGAATACCTGCGCCATTTTGGAGGCCTTGCATTTGCTCTCCTGAAAGCTGGAGGGCCAGAAATTGAAAAGCAGTGCAAGCATTTCATTGATAAGAATGGACCACTCGGTGTTGGCCAAATTGCTGTCACGAGTGGCGGAAGACTCCACTGTAAGCAAGTCATCCATGCGGTTGGTCCACGGTGGTCTGAAGGCCATAAAGAAGAATGCTGCCTAAAACTTGAAGCAGCCATTATCAACATTTTGAAATATGTAAATGCCCCAGAAAACAACATCAGATCTGTTGCCATTCCTGCATTGAGCTCAGGGACCTTCAGTTTCCCACAGGAGTTATGTGCTCATGTGATTGTACGGACGATAAAGAACTTTATCCAGCTAGCTCCATTGTTTGGCTACTTGCAAGAAGTCCATCTTGTGAACATTGATGAAGCCTCTGTTGAAGTAATAAGGAGAGTTTGTGAAGAGTTGCTAGGTCCCAATGATATTGTGCCTCTGAATGGAGCAATGGATTCTGTCACAATCAATAATCTCTTCCTCCAAATCAAGAAAGAGAATATAGAAACACAGAAAGTAAGTAGGATGGGCCAAAATTTATAAGGTAGGAGAAGGGAATTTTGACACCGATGATTAACTGGCGCAACTACTTTTGGAAAAGGTACTGCGTGGATTACCGGCAATAGTCAAACTTACGGATGCAGAAGGTTGTACTCAAAAGAAAGTGCACTTCCCAAACTGTGCTTTTGCATTTGCAGGGTGAAGGTCAGGGCATTGACAGCTCTCCCTAGTGACCAGGTTTCAAGTATTTCTGGGTTCCAGATTAAAGCCCCATTTGGTGAAATGTATTAGCGAACCTTTTTTAGGGCAATGGTGTAATTTGTTCAGAGACCTTTGAAGGGGGCATTCTAATGTTGGCCACGTCCAAAGGCAAATAAGAATAATCAAAATACGAAATAAAGCTTTTATGGACATCTAAGCCTTAAGAGAAGCATTTAAACCATTAGGGAAGACTGAAAAATCCATACAAAAGCTGAAAAACCATCAAATAACGCCATGGGAAATGTGCCACTGTCCCCCAGTTCTAGTGTTGTAGTTAGTGAGATATGCTATTAAACAAAGTATGGTCCATGTACGTTTAAACAAAGGATAGATTTTTGATTCCTGTTCCATAGATATTTCTATATCTTTGGTATATATGTGTGGTTCCTTTAAGGATGTTCTTTCTTGAGTGCATTAGTGCTTCCCCTTGCTTTTTTTCTTTTGCCCCAACCTCTTTTAAGATATTACAGTTGATTGTATGGGTACAGTAATATGACACAGATACTTTCCATCATGGCGGGGAGGAGACCAAAAAATGTTTACATTCCAAAGTGATCCATACATTCATTTATAAGCGGTGGGTTTGTGTTTCCCAAGCCCTTTGGGATCGGGGTTTTGGTACTATGTTACCCCATGTTGTAGTTCAGCCAGAGGCTGAAGACCAGGGGATTGTTCTATCAGAGATCGTGATGACTGATGGGATTTCCAGTGTGGGAAATGAGGTGGTTTTAGATCACAATTTCACCTGGGAGAATGGGCCTGGTGAGAGAGAAACAGCTTCGGAGCAGAGCAGAGAGGAAGATGCTGTGGCATCAGAAGGTAGGGAGAACCTTTCCCCTAGTCATTCCTTGGCAATGGAAGATAAGGAGCTGGAAGGGAGAGATCTTTCCCTTGGGAACACATCTGTAGGAGTTTGAGGCTCAAACTCTGGGAGGAAGGAGCCAGATTATGGAGGTCACAGAGACTCCACAAGAAAGAACAGAGTGAGAAATCCTTGAAGCAACAGAGCAGATATCAAAGAAGACTTAATAGCTTTGTGGTCCTTAAATTAAAGAATTCTTTACTAAATGGGCAAGAGCAGGCAACGCTGCATTATCATGTACACCTTGGTCTTGCTTCATGTTCAAGTCGATCTTTAAGTTCCTTGGGAAAGTTTTGTGCTCATGTTCCTAGATTCATGTTTCTTTAGAAGAAGTTCCTGTGTTCCTGGTTATAGATTTATGGTTATACTTCGATTCCTATTTTTCCATGTACCTTGTCTCTTTTGAAACAGAACTCTGATGTATGGACTATTGCCTTTTAATAGCTTTTTCCCTATTGCTTTTTTGGGACACTGCTTTTATTATTACCTTTTGCGTTTTTGCCTGGTTTATATTGGCTCCCCCCCCCCCCCCCAATAAATTGTTTAGTTCGTAATACAGGACGTTTGTGTGGTGCAAAGATGAATTCAGGCCAGAGTGCAACACCCCAGTCATATAAGAAGAAGGCTATTTTGAATGCTCATTTACTATATAGAAACCAAGCAATGATGTGTAATGAAACAGTATCAGATTTGATCTCATTGTCTTCCAGGCTGCTGTTATTATTAACTCTGTAGTTCTACAAGATGACCCATCACAAGGAATAGGAGAGATATTAGGAAAGGCTGATCCAGCTATGAAGGAGCAATTCCTAGCAGAATTACATAAACATCCATCAGAGAGTCCCAAACTCATATATACCAAAGGATACAATATTGACTCTGAGTTTGTGCTCCACGTGGTATGGCCCTCTTCCAGTAAAGACAATGCTCAGGAGGTGATGCCTTTCATCCATTAACTTTCAACTGTTTAAATGTTTTGAGTGTGAAGGAAGTCCAGTCTGTGTGACTCAACCTTTTCTCTATCAGGCGTTAAAAGCAGCCGTGTGGAAAAGTCTTTGCAAGACTCAGGAGCGTCAATTTCCATCCATTTCTTTTCCTCCCCTTGGGATTGAAGAGCTTCATTTGCCGAAAGATGACGTGGCAGAGATTATGGTGGAGGAAGTCATACGCTTTGCAAGGGAGCATCCTGACATGAAACCAGAAGTATACATTGTAATTCCTCCAGATGACAATGATATTTATCAGGTAACATAGTAAATGTTAGTTGCAAGCTGAGAGAATAGTGAATAGCTGTCATGGTAACGTACTTATTTCAAACACATGCATATTTTCTGTAGTTGATTATCTGCTATTGTCTTGTTACTAATGCCCCATCCCCATTACTTCCTTTGTGGTAGGGTAGGCAATTGCTGAATTGGAACTGGAACTATCAATTAGTCATATCCTATAATATTATAATTTGATATATAGTAAAGCAGCACTGCAAAGGCATGGGTTCCCTCACTTATCACAGGTGTTACGTTCCAGGACCACCCACAATAAGTAAAATTCCGCGAAGTAGGGGTGCCCCCTCTCCTAATGCAGTTTCAGAATCCAGATTAACTATATTGAACAGGATTATGAGAGTCCACACTGCCATATAATCCAGTTCAATAATTTCATTTTTTGTGTTAGTATTTCTGATAATGTTATAATGCACACTCTAGTTATCCACTTTTATATTGAATGTATTCTGACATTTTGATATTCCTAATTTTGTAGCACTTACTAGGAGTTCTATGAGAACTTAATGTATCAAGCTTTCTTTTCATTTTCATGCAGGTAAACTAACAGCACTGCTCCTGTATAACATATTTTTGGCCTAAAACTTTTAGGAGCATGTGTCCCATTGGATTAAATTTACCTTTAGAAATAAATGCCACTTGCCCCGAGGGCTTCAAACGAGTAGCCATATTATATCGATCCTTTATTATCTCACTCTTCTTTGAAGGCTTTCTGTAGCAAGCTGATATCAGTCCAAAACCAACTGGAAGAAAAGATGGACTGCTGCAGTATGGATGCCATGGGTAAGAAATAAATAGGATGGGCTTAACATTTGTCAGTGTTTTCCTTGGCTTTAAAAATATTTCAGCAAGACAGATTACACACTTAGGTTGTTAGAAGAGCATATAAACCTAGCTTTGTCCTGCTATGAAACCATTAATGTAGGTGAATATGAACTAAATGAAATTATGAGACCTAGCCATGTCCATCTGAAATATCAGTATGCAAAAGGATCTTGCAGCACAGCCATGGGCAAACTTTGGCTTTCCAGGTGTTTTGGACTTCAACTCCCAAAAGGTTTTTCATGCCCGGAAACATCCAGCCATGGAGAGGCTTCTTCTGTTCCTTCTTAGCAAGGAGGGCGGATGAAGGTGATTCAGACTATAAAGGTCTTGTTGCTGTGAGTGGGAAGGAAAAGATGGGCATACTCCAGTTGCAGATCTTCACTCATTTCTACCCTCACCCAGAACTGAGACCACCTGCTTCTCCATGGCCTGAATTACCTGTCCTCTCCCTCGCTTCTCCAGAAGCAAGCAGTTGCTGTAGGACCTTCTCAGGGCTTGACCTCTTCAGAGTGGGAGAGGAACTGCACATGCACAGCTTCACGCATACATTGGATCTCAGATATTAGGACTGAGATTTGGAGAAGGTTCAGAAGCTTCCTTGTGATCTTACCCACTGTTACTTGGAAGAATGATTAACCATCATTAATCACTAGGCACTCCATGCAGTCATGCCGGTCACATGACCTTGGAGGTGTCCACAGATAATGCTGGCTCTTCGGCTTAGAAATGGAGATGAGCACCAACCCCAGAGTCGGACAAAATGGGATTTAATATCAGGGGAAAACCTTTACCTTTAATCCCTAGGCAACACAAATTTTGGTGCCACAAATACTAGCCTTGTTTCTTGGTATATTTGACGTGCTGATCCCAAAAAATATTACCAGTTTTCTCCGATCAGCTCTAGTTTTTGAGATACAGAACACATGCCACATGCCAGTCTTCATCTGCTCGCTCATCAAAAATGATAATCATATCTAAGAAGCTAGAAGTGATGTGATCTATCCAATGCAATTTTCTGAATTGTCACACCAAATAACCCTAGGAACAGGCCTAAAAAAACAAGACAAGGTTTATTTAATTTTGTTGTTTGGATTGTGTAATGATTCACTTTTCACTTCTCTGCATGATGAACGGTTATCTCATTTTTTTTTCTGCATCACATTTCACTTGAGACAGCATGCCTTGCCTAGCTTTCAAAGCCACTGCACTCTGTATGAATATAAAAATAATTGGGGACCCAACTAGGACCCCTCTGTGAATATAAAGTCTGGCACATTTTCAGTTATATGATCCAAATCCGATGAAAATGGGATGGAAAAGAATCAATGGAGATGCTGCCTCAAATGAATATTGAATCTATATTTCAAATCAGACCTTTAAAAATATATCTTCGCGCTCCCATTGGGGAGATGGTGGCAGGGTATAAATAAAGTTGTTGTTGTTATCATTATCATTATTATTCCAAATTTGGTGAAAATCCATCTAGCTGTTTTTGTTTGATTTTATGTGACTTTATTTAATTTTCTTTCTATCATCATCCAGAGGAATTACAGTGTTTACTTTTTACCTCTTCCCAGGATGCTCTTTTGCATCTTCTGCCATTTTCTCAGCCACATCATCCTTTGGCATCCTTATCAGTGCCATGCCAGAGAGACCAAAGGAACTCACTGAGTCTTCTGATTGTGACCGTGGGACTTCCCTGCAAATAGCAGATAACTTTATATTTTAATTGCTTTGTAGAGCATGTAATCACCTTATTAAAATTGACTCCTTTTAAATCACTATTTAATTTTGCTCTGTTGAGCTAACAGGGAACAAGTATACCAAAACCATATCAAAGATAAAGGCAATTTAAAAAAATGATTGAAGTGACAGAAAGATAGTAAAAAACCACAGATATTCATCACAACAATGAACATATATAATATACTATGGTTAAAATAAGAGATGGCATTCAGTACTGCAGTTATGGATTTCTATCCTATCATTACGATGTAATCCTATTGTAAGACTACAGCCCACCTGAAGAGCCAGCAGCCAGATCAGGCATAATAATAATAATAATAATAATAAGCCACTTTACTTGGATCTGCACGCATCATTAAAAATACATCACACAGTCTAGATGTTTGGGAAGTGTTTGACTTGTGATTTTGTGATATGAAATCCAGCATATATATCTCTCGTTTGCTGTGACATACTGTGTTTTTGTGTCAATAAATTAATAATTTATTTCTATACTGCTCTCTCTACCTGAGGGGACGCAAGGTGGTTTACACATAAGAAAACAGACATTCAATGCCTAAGTGAGAACAAAACATATTAAAATACATGATAGAGAATTGAGATAAAAATATGACAGAATAGTCAGTAAGACACAATTAACTAAAACATAAACATTACAACAAATATCCTCAAAACAGTTTAAAATACCGTTACATTAAAAATGGCTGGCCAGTGTTACTTGAAGATAAATCATGGCAGCCGTAGAGTGCAAGTAGAGTTGGCCAGCCTTCCAAATGGGTAACATGTTTTAGTCCTCCTCTCCGTATGCTAAAGTGCATAAATGCATTTTTAGAAATGTCTTATGGGAGATGAAGGTAGGGGGCATTTTTAATTCTTTAGGAAGGGAGTTCCAAAGATGGGGAGCGATCACAGAGAAGGCCCCCTCTCTCATTCCCACCAACCGAGCTTGTGACGGAGTGGGACCGAGAGGAGGGCCTCCTCCATTGACTTCAGTGCCCAGGATGGTCTGTATGAGAAGATGCGATTAGACAAATTCGGGGCTGAAATGCTCTCCCTCATTCAATCTGGCTGCTGCTCTTAAGGTGGGCAGTGAGAGGGCTGGGCTACAAGATGTTAATTACTATTATGATGTTCATTTACACCCCGCTTTTCCTTTCCACATGTATAACACCAGTGAATTGCAATAATAATGTTTAAACATTTCAACTGAAACAATTGTCATGTGACTAATTATTAAGTGAAGTATTCTTTTTTTAAAAAAATCTAGAGGTGCAGACCAATGCAGAATATGAAAGTAATGGGCCATCTGTGGAACTGATTGGACACAGTTGTGAAAGTCTGGAAGAAGCAGCATTGTGGCTCAAAGACATCATTAAAGTTGAAGAAAGTCACCGGATTGTCATAACAAACTCTAAAATCCTAAACTTTGGCAGTGGTCAGCCTGTTGAACTTTCTTATCTTCAGAAACATTTTGGCATAAGTATACTGGAGAGCTCGACAGAAGAGGGGACAGCCCTCGAGATTGAAGGCTCCCCCCGAGCCGTGATTGATGCCACATTCGCAGTCGAGTTCATGCTCCAGACTACAGCCAAACAAGAAACCTCGGCAACAGATGGTATGTGGGGATGTGTCAGCAGAGGGTATTTACAATCTGGATTAATGAACAAGCTAAATGAAGAACCTAGGGATTATTTGAGTTTGTATTCTGCTTTTCAATTTAAAAATCCACAAAGCAACTACTACTGGTGGGGACGAGAGATAGGGTCTTCTCAGTGGTGGCCCCTGGGCTATAGACCTCCCTCCCTAGTGAAATTAGAGCAGCCCGTTCCCTCCTGACCTTCAGGAAGAAAGTAAAAATGTGGTTATGTGGCAAAGCTTTCAATAGCAAGTTTTTTTTAGTGCAACAAAAGAATAAGGAACAGTGAACGGACCAATGGACCAGCTTCGTATTATGATTCTGAATGGCGTGCTTTTAATAACTGGTTTTAAATTGCATTGTTTTAATGTTTGATTTTAATGTAAATGTTTATTGTATTGTATGTTTACGTTTTGGCATCGAATTGCTGCTTAATTTGTCAGGCTGCTCTGAGTCCCCTTTGGGGTAGAGAAGGGTGAGATATAAATAAAGTATTAATAAATACTAATACTGAAATCAAACATAAAAATAATGCTCATGACATTTAAAAAATCCCTAAGAATTCATCAAAGCTATAGAATTTATATGTTCCCACGTCAGACAGTTTTTCCTCTTTAAGGAAACCAAGGAAGATGAGGGGCATATGGGAGTAATAATGCTTATATAAGAATATTTGTGTTCATAATATCACAGTTGTTATTATGTGACTGTTACAGATGCTCAAGTACGGATATTAGTTTGGGAATATTTAATATGAAAATTTGTATAGGCCTATTCAAGAGCTCTGTATCTGGGATTAAGAAACATATATACACTTTATTTATATTCCGCACTTCTCACTCCGAAGGGGACTCAGTGCGGATCACAGAACACATACAGCAGACAATTCCTGCCGTTTGACGTACAAGGCATAACTACATATATCAGGAGGATCTTCTGGAATTGAGCCTTGTTCTTTCCTCGCTTCCAACCGGGTACTGTTGCTATATTTGTCACTGGGTGCTGCTGCTCCATTTCGTCACAGGGGGCGCTGTTATTCCATCCTCCTTGCTACCTCCTCCTCCTTTTTGACGAAGAGCCTGCCAACCAGCCGAATCCTCTTCCGGTCTTCAATATTTATTGAAGTTAAAAAGTCCTTTAAGATACCTCCCCCACTTATGCGTTACCTAATTTTTCTACTTGCAGCGAGCTGCTTTTGACTGCTTAGGTCAACAGGGGCAGGGCTTTACAGCTGACTTACCTAAGTCAGCCCGGGATTCGAACTTGCCACGTTCGGATCTTACAGCTTACAGCTTGCAGCTACAGCTGCTGTTTTAACCGCTGTGCTAAACTCCCAGCCCTTCTCCCATGTGGGAGAAGAGCTGTTCAACAATGGAACTCTTTGCCTCGGAGTGTGGTGGAGGCTCCTTCTTTGGAGGCTTTTAACCGGAGGCTGGATGGCCATATGTCAGGAGTGCTCTGAATGCGATTTCCCTGCTTCTTGGTAGGGGATTGGACTGGATGGCCTACGAGTTTTCTTCCAGCTTTGTGATTCTGTGATTCTACAGCTTCACTGTAGAATTAATGTAATTAGACATTTCTTTAAGTGCCATGGCTCAGTGCTATGGAATCGCATTTGCTGTCACTAATTTTGCCAGATTTTACTTGTGAAGGTGATGGCCAAAGGAAGAAGGAAACCTCTACTGTTAGAGAAGACAGTGAAGACTACGTAATTTCAAAATTATGGGGAGAGCCTTCATGGATAGCAGTCCTTTTCCTCCCTATTTATGGAAAGCAGTAGAATCAGTGATGGAGTGGGTCCCTTGTCCTTGCATGGTTATTGGTCCAGGGTAGACAACACTTAATGAGAGTTATCTTACAATGATCGCTACATAGATACATCTATTGTAACACTGCAGCTATTAAATACACTTTAATATAGGGTAGCATCCCTTAATTAAAACCCTATATTGTATTATTTTAATTTTTTCTGCTAATTACAAATTAATCTTACTGCGTTGTAGCCAGGTATAGATATGCTTAGCTTCAGCACATTGAAATCAATAAAACTGATGTTTGTCATGATTAATTAAAGTCTTATTGATTTTAGTGAAAGCATTTATTCTGTATTTTAAGAAGAAATTGACTTGTTTTATTAAACCAACTGGAAGAAGGGCAGCATTCTTCTCCAAAATGCGTAATTAGTTATGGTATGTTTCTGATCTAGGAGTCTTGCTTTTGCTTCTATTAAATGTCTTATTACGTTCATATAGGGCCATCATCCAAGTATCTGGGCCCATACCCACATGAAGGGCTCATGGAGAGGAAGAATAAATACTGTTACCAAGTCATTCCAATAGAGTCTTATCTTCAGAAATTCAAGGACAAGGAAAAGCAACTTGAAAAAGTCGGCCTGCGGGTTCTCAAGGTAAAGATATAATCAGTTGACAAAACAATTTGGTAGAATATACTCGCAAACATGTGAAATAAACAAGCATTCAAGAAGTCAGGGTATTCTGTAAGTCAACAGATGTTTGCTGATCCATTGAATCTAGATAACCAGCATTACAAGCAGGAATGGGCTTTGGCAGGTTGCCATCTCTCCCCCTTTTTGAGCACAGCTCACACTAGGGCCGGGCTTTAGCACAGCTGGTTAATCACCAGCAGCAATACATCTTTTCCAACTGAAAGGTTTGAAGTTTGACCCTGGATCAGAGTGAGCACCTGACCTTTAGCCCAGCTTACTGTCCACCTAAGCAGTTAAAAAACAGCTGTAGCGGTGAGTAGAGAAATTAGGCACCGCTTAACCAGGGAGGTATTTTACAGCACCATTTTTAAAAAGCCAGTGATCAAAGAAAGTCTGAACAAAAAGGCTTGTTGTCATAAAGGATGGAGTGACAGCACACCCCCTGTGGCCATAATCGAGCATAACCTCCAGGACACTAAAGTTGGAAAAATGCCAAGACACATACCTCTATCTGTCTGTCTATCCTGTATGTTTAACAACATTGAATGTTTACCGTGTATGTGTTCTGTGATCCACCTTGAGTCCTCTTTGGGATGAGAAGAGCAGAATATAAATACTGTAAATCTATATAAATAAAAATGTAATGTTCGTTTGTGGGATTAACATAAATCAAAAACCACTGGACGAATTGACACCAAATTTGGACACAATACATTTATCAGGCCAATGAGTGACCATCACTTATAAAAACATTGAAAACACAGGAAAAGAGCCAAAAAACAAAAAAAGTACAAACATGCACAAAAACACATGTATACACAAACACACACATATACACACATATGAATATATATATATATATATATATATATATATATATACACACACACACACAAACACATCTACACAGAAAGGGGGAAGGAAGGAAGGAGAGAAAGAGGGAAAGAAGGAGGGAAGGAAGGAGAGAAGGAAGGAGAGAAGGAAATGAAAAAGTGAAAGAAGGAAGGAAAGAGAGAGGGAAGAAAAGAGAGAAGGAAGGATGGAACCAAAGAGCAAAGGAAGGGAGGAAGGAAACAGGTAGAGAAGGAAGAAAGAAGGGAAAGAAGATGGAAAAGTAAAAGAGGGAAGGAAGGAAGGAAGGAGAGAAAAAAGGAGAGAAAGAGGGAGGGAAGGTTGGCCACAGTAACTTGTGGCAGGTACAGCTAGTAAATAAACAAAAGAGGAAGGCAGTCGGATCCAGAAGAAGCACCTACTGGTAAAGGAAGCTATTTTGGCAACTCCCCTTTTAATAATAATACAGTTTATTTGTATTCCGCTTTATCTCCCTGGATAAAGCGGATTTTTTAAAAATTGGAAGTGAATTGAGAGTATACTGCAAGTCACTTCTGGTGAGAGAATTGGTTGTCTACAAGGATATTGCCCAGACGATGGCCGGATGTGTTACCATCCTGTGGGAAGCTTCTCTTAGGTCCCACAGATTACAGTACATATAAGGCAAACTTTCAATGCAATACACAGATAAGGTAAAGGTCTTTCCCTTTTTCATTTTCGGTGTCTGGAGGTGCTCAACTCCAGCTATGGCGGCTATGTGTGTGTGTGTTTGTGTACTCTTGTTCCATTTTCCATGCCAAATAGACATTGCCAATCTTTTTGACAGCATGACTGCATGTTTGCATGGGTGACCTTTTACCGTCCTGCTGAGGTGGTACCTCTTTATCTACTTGCGTTGCATGCTTTCGAACTGCTAGGTTGGCAGAGAGCTAGGGCTGACAATCACTCTGATTCATGGCTTCGAACTGCTAAACCTCTGGTCAGCAGCTTTTCCTGCAGCTAGTGGCTTTAACCACTGTGCTATCGCTGCCCCAAGCATCATTACAATGATTGCTTCAGAGGTTTTCCCTACTGTCTTTGAAAATAAAGTCATTGAAACTAAAAGATTGTCCAATTTGATTTGAATAACCAACTCTGTATCTATTTAAATTTGAAATGTCTCTAGAGCCAGAATAGTTTATATTTTCATTGTAACTAATTCTAAAATGGACAAAACTTCCTTTTGCTTTTCTTATTGCAGATAGAGAAAATATGTAACCCCCTGTTAGAATCTGCCTTCCAAAGGATTAAAAGAAAAATAGAAGGGAAAAATACCGGAATGCCAGTATGCCATAGATTGTACCATCATGTCCCAGCTCAGTACTGTAGTTTAGTATGTAGAACTGGATTTCAGAAAACGTACTCTTCACAAGGTAAATCACGCCTAGCTCCATGAATGTGGTTGGAGTCCTGCAGGAAGTGGAATAATTTTCACAATGCTTTATTGATGCACTGATGTCTACTCAAGTGGATTTAAAACAAAACTGTCAATGCATTGAAAAGCCTAAAGCCAAACAATACTTAATGTCTAGATCTTGCCATTATCCTACATCCTTAAAAAGACAAAAGAAGGAAATCTATGGTATCAACATGTTGATCATATGTACACATGAAGCAATTATAATATTTAAAAATTATCAAACTTTGTTATTAAATTAATTGGTCTTCACAAGTAGCTAAAGACTGAGCATATTAGCTGCTAATTCCCACTAGTAGTATTATTTTTAAATGTGTATTTTAAAAAGGTCTGTATTCTCTGTGTTCCTTCCAGACCAGAAATACGGAGCAGGCATCTACTTTAACAAGAATCCCAGGAGCCTGGTCACAACTACAAAGGAAAAATGTGAAATGGACCATTTAATCTGTTTGTTTGAGGCAGAAGTTGTGACCGGCTCATATACGAGGGGCAGTCGGAGCTACGTGGCACCACCTTCGCTCAATGCAAGCAGCATGAAACTCTACGATAGTGTGGTTGATAATATTCATAACCCTGAGATCTTCGTCATTTTTAACAGAGAGCAAGCCCTGCCATTGTATTTGTTGACTTGTTCCCTGCTCTGGAATCCAGAAGAGAAAACCAGTTTGGAAACATCAGGCCGGAAACGTTAAGACTGTAAAAACGTTAAGACACTTAAAAATAATACAGGCACTAGATTTGGTGGTTTTAGGATTACATATGGCAGTTCTCTAATGCTATTGCAAAAAAAAAATCTTGCTTCATTAAAATGGTGAAAAATCCTTATTGTTTAAGAAGTAATTAAATCACAGGTGAAAGTTAAAAAAGGTCATCATTTCATTCAAAACAGAATTGTGGCATTCACCATATAAGATCTATTAAATTAAATAAAAATACTAAATGTCTAAACTCTCTGCATATTTTTTTCTAATACAAAGATATAATAGGATGTATTCTACACAACTTGTGGTCAGTTTTCAAATAAAAGGTATCCAAGATATATATATATATCTCTCTCTCTCTCTCTCTCTCTCTCTCTCTCTCTCTCTCTCTCTCTCTCTCACACACACACACACACACACACACACACACACACACACACACATATATATCATCATCTTTATTGCTTGATTAGTCGCCCTCCACCGAGGTGCTCTGAGCAACTTACAGCACAGCAACAATAAAACAATACAACAGCGGCTAAAATTTACAGGCTAAAAGCATTTCTGAAAAACCAGGTTTTGAGTGCTTGCATAAAGGAGCGAGTGTCCGTTAAGGCTCTGATGTGTGGTGGCAGTGAATTCCACAGGATTGGGGCACAGGTTGAGAAAGCCCTACGTCGTGTGGACTCCAATCGCACCTCTCTGGGACCTGGTGTGTAGAAGAGATTTTCTTGAGTGGAACGTGGAGACCGTTGGTGCTGGCAAGGAAAAAGGTGGTCCCTAAGGTAAAGAGGTCCCTCTCTGTGCAAAGCTTTTAATGTCAGTACCAGTACTTTGTAAGAGTTCCTTTGTACAACTGGCAGCCAGTGTAGGCACTGAAGGGTCGGTGTTATGTGGGATCTCATGGATGTTCCTGAGAGAAGTCTGGCCGCTGCATTTTGCACAACCCGAATCTTCCTAGTTGTTGACAGAGGGAGGCCGATATATAATGCATTGCAGTAATCCAATCTTGTGGAATATACACTTTTACATTGAAAATCCGCACAAACTTTGAATACACTGCACATAATTAATTTCTTAAGCATCATATTGCATTACCTGCTACTGAATTATTGTGCTGACTTAAAAGTTTACCATAAAAACCCTATTTCTATCTGATGTACCATTGATTTTCAGTGTAACAGCCAAATATATTAGGATAATGTTTACATTTTTAAGGTAAGATACAGTAATGATTATGTCAGAAGATTTTGGGCCAGCACTACTGTTATGTTGCCTCATAATGCATTGATAATAATTATTATTATACCCTGCTTTATCTCCCCTAAAGGGGACTAAAAGTGGCTTAACATAAAATTATCAGCATAACCCTTTAAAATATACAAATATATGAACATTAAAACAGGATTAAATATAAATGGTATTTAAAAATTCCCAGTAACCACCATTAAAACGAATTCAAAGTTAAAAACCACAATACCCCTGAATTGATCTTTAAAAGCCCGCCTGAATAAAAGGGTTTTAGCCTGCTGCCAGGAGGACAGCAGGGAGGGGACCAGTCTGGCTTCCCTGGGGAGTTTCAGAGTCGAGGGGCAGCCACTGAGAAATCCCGCTCTCTCGTTCCCACCAACCGAGCTTGAATTGGAGGTGGGGCCAAGCAAAGGGCCTTGGGCAGGTTCATACAAGGGGATGTGATCAGCCAAATAGCCTGGACCTGAACCATCTAGGGCTTTCAAGGTCATAACCAGTTATTTGAATTGTGTCTGGAAACAGACTGGTAGCCAGTGGCGCCGCTACAATGGGGGTTGCCTGCTCCCTGTAGCCAGCCCGTGAGCAACCTGGCTGAAGTTCTTTGAACCAGCTGAAGTTTCCAAGCACACTTCAAGGCAGCCCCATGTAGAGCACGTTACAGTAATCCAGACAGGATGCAACTAAGGCATGGACCACAATGGCCAGATCTGGCTTCTCAAAGAACAGGCAGTTGGTGCACAAGTTTTAATTGTGCAAAGCTTTCCCCCACCCCCATTGATACCTGGGCCTCCAGGTTCAGCACTGAGTCCAGGAGGACCCCCAAACTGCAGACCTGTGTCTTCAGGGGGAGTGTGACAATTAAGCACAGGCTGACAATCACTGTGATTTAGATGCTTAGTATTTTATGATTGTTTAATAAATTATAGCTTTGTTTCAGCACAACAATCTTACTTTATGTGAAGGAGAGCCCTTTTTTAACAAATCATTTTATAAAGTTCTTTTGGCTTATCAGTTGTATATATCATATGGTCTCTATCTGACAATATATCAGGAAATTACATTCACTTTCATTTAGGGTTGCCACTTTTTGATATAAGAAATAAGGGACATTTACCTAAAAATACAGGATTTTTCGCAAAAATAAGGGACACTTCATAAAAACTTGAACATCAAACGTTAGGCAACCTAACTATACTCCTTTTGATGCAGCCTTGGCTTTTCAGCTGCGGCATCACACTGTTCACTGATCTTTAGACTGGGGTCTTAACAGAAGCCTCCTTTCACATGCATTCAGGGCTATATCATCTACTTGGGCCAGTCTGGAAGAAGGCACAACCCAAGGTCTCCCGACAGATGCCCGTCCGGCTCAAAAGCCCTCCAGAGACCCCCACCCGCCCCTCAACCCCAGTGTGGCTGAGTTGTGTGCCTGGCAGGGGGTCACCTTCCTTCCTCTCCCAGCAGTCAATGGTGAAGGCTGCCCCGCAGTAGAGGTGGCTCTGGGTCTCCATGATCAGCGGCTCCATGCGGGCCCGCATCTCCCTGCGCCGTGCCTGCAGCTCCCTCAGACTGCTCACCGGCGGCTCCATGAAGACTGGCAGGCCCCCTTCTCCCTCTTCCTTTTCCTCCTCCCCCCGAGAGCGAGGGCTCTTGCGAAATGGAGTCCCACCCAAAAGGGCCCTGCACGCCTCTCAAGAGGAGGCAGCCTTGGACTACAATTCCCGGTCGCTCACGGGGAGGCGAGAGGAAACGAGAGGAGCCAAAAGGGGTAGCAGGATAGAGGAGGAGGAAGTATGTGTGTATATGTACTGTCCCAGCCTCGCCTCCTACTGCCACCTGTCCCGTCAATACAGGAACTGAAAATAAGGGACATGAAATTTGGGGCCGAAATAAGGGGTGTCCCTTAGAATAAGGAACAGTTGGCAACCCTACTTTCATTGCTTGTAATGAGACACACCTTCCCTCAAGTATATTATTTATACTCTACTCTGGGGAAAAACAACACTCAAAGTGGATATTGAAACAAATAGTAGAGAGCAGACTATTTAAGCTAAGAGGCTAGAATCATAAAATGATTTTAAGAACCTTTTCTTTAAAAAATAATGTAATTTGGCTATCAAGGAGTGTATTTTTTGAGATCAGGGCTGCTCAGGAAGTCAAGCGCGACCGACTGGTCGATCCCAGGACCGAAGGAGGTCAATCCCAGCCGGATGGGGCACTTCTAGAGGGGGCGGAGCCATGCCGCACCAAGCCCCGCCACCTCCCCTGCTTCTCTCTCGGTAGATCTTTCTGACTTGGTTTTATTATAAGTAGCTCGCATGCTGAAAAAGTGTGGGCACCCCTGTTCTAGATTTAACTTGGCGTCTATGTATCCCCCGACATTTATGTATAACAAACACAGCTTAAAAATCAACTAGTGAAATTACAATACTAACATTCTGGGAGTGCACCTAAATTAAACTGCATTTCAGCACTTGTTACAAACAAGCAAAGAGTTAAATCTTCTTAAAACCACTAAAACTGGTGGACTTAATCAGGTTTTGCAGTTTCATGCTATTTGTGTTGGGGGTGTGTACATACAATATTCTGTAGACACTACAGAACTCTACGTCCACTGGGAATATTGATTAATAATACATATTTTCAGCCTATTGATTTTTATCTTCCTAAAGGGCAGATGTTGAATTCTGAGGATTTAAGATATGATTCATCCTCCTATGTGTAGCTGCAGATTAATCAGTAAAATGGATCATCACAATGCACAAAGGCTCCTACTAAAGAGTATTTAAAAAGAATCAACACAGTTCACTGATTTATTCTGAAATTTATTTTATTAAAATTTTCCATGTAAACAATTTCTACATTAATCAAAGTTCCCATTTAGTGTTGCAATATTAATATATAGCTATAGACATATCTTATATATAATTTAAAAAATAACTGGGAATGCATGAGATTGTTGTCCATAGCTTTACATTGTCATCTCGTCTTCCGATAAAGTTCATATACAGTAACTAGAAAATAAGAACACAAACAGTACCAAGAAGTCCATATTAAAAGTAATCAATTACCACAGTAATTGAAAATCCCTGATCTTCAAATGGTCAGAATGATTGGAAGCTATTCCAAAGCTTCTGGGACTTCTCCGTCATCGACAATCAGCATATGAAGAATTCCTTCCCTTCTCTTCCCGCTACTGATAGCTTTAATGCAACAGTTGTGCTTTCCAATACTAAAATGTGTTTCCGTCCCATCTTCTACAAATTCACCCTAATGCAATAAAGGAAAAATTAAATTGAAAAGATGCCCAGAAGAATTGTAATGCTACGTAGGTTAACAAAACACCAAAAGATTTTTGAAGAGTTCCGGTAATTGTTTTTCAAAGGGTTGGAACTCCTGGGAAGCATTATTTTGCAGTTTAGGTCCCAATAGGATTGCTATATACTGGCCAAGCTGTTAAGCCTTCATGTACAAACCTAATCAGGATCATGTTTCTAAATCTTATATCTTGTTTCAATCAGTGGTGGACAACTGTGCAGGAGGGTGAGGGAGGGCCATTTTTTACCACTCTGTGGGCTGCAATGGCACATTTTGGTGTACCCATACTTACATGACTTTGCTTTCAGTTGACATTTGGGCTGATTTTCACCTACTTTTAACAATTTCTTTTTCATTTTTAGTTTGAAGTGTTTGAAAGTAGGGCCAGACTTTGCCCACCCCTGATTTAAATGCATGAGAAAGAGTGACTTTTCTTTGGAGTAATTGTGTCTTATATTGGTAATTTGAAGTGCATTCTAAGTCTATCACAATGTATTCGGTGGACCTCACTCCATAGGAAGTATATTTAAGATTATGACCTACATTGCCAGATGCAATATTCACTTAAGAACCCGGGCTAGATGTATCCTGGAAGAAATTAGAGATTCTATGGCATTTCATCGTGAAAGGTCTAATACTTTTTTTTAAATTATGTAAGTCATAAATAGAAAATACATACAGATGTGTAGTGTAGATGTGAAGTTTAGTACGTTTTCCCGGTATTCTTGAATCAGTCACTTCAAAAATAACTCTGCACTGAGTTCCAAAAGTTGCAAGAAGTTTATCCCCTCGCTAGCTCAGATTCATTGGAATATCTCAAGATATAAACCTATATCTTAAAGTCTGCATGATTAGAATTTTCTGCAATAAGGTTAGAATTTTCTGCAATAAGGCCAATGGTAGAAAAATCTAAAAGAGTACCCAGAGGACAAAGTGCAGAAAATTAAGTGGCCAAATACTATCTATTATAGGAATAAATGGCTGTAAAATAGCAACACTATTGACACTAGTTTTTTAACTGTGGGTCTGTGAATCTATATTGAATAGTTCCATCATTTGTGTAGAATTAAGGCAGTTAAAACATGGAAACGTTTAGACCTTCTAAAACTACTAATTAAAAGCAAGAAAATCAATAACATGTCTTGTTAATTAATCTGGTAATGTGAAACCAATCTGATCAATTTTCTTGCTTTTAATTAGTAGTTTTAGATGGCGTAAATTTGATTTGTAAATTAGATTGACACCATTCTATAAAACTAACATACATGTTTTAAAATGTTTTATGGACCTCTTAAAATGTTTTGTAGCCCATCACAGGAACCCAGAGATTAATAATAATAATAATTTTATTTATACCCCGCCACTATCTCCCCAAGGGGACTCGGGGCAGCTTACATGAGGCCAAGCCCAATAATACAATACATTAATATTTAACAAAACATAGCATTCTATTATAGAGAAATGAAAACATAATACAAAACCATTATAAATAATACATCAACAATCTTAATCACTTTGCCCTTTTTTTCTTCTTAAAATTAGTATTTTTCTTTAATACGTACCGCTGTTTCCATTTTTTTACCATTGCACCAAACATCCATTGTGTCTTTCTCTGAAAAAAATACCACAAAAGAACAGTCACATAAAATATTACACAAATGTTTTCTATTGTATTTAATCATGACTGAACATATGCACTCAGAACACGGTCCTTTTGCTAGAAGACCAATTCCACTTTGCAAGAGGAACATTTCATTACATATTTGCCATTCATATTTGTTTCATTATTACAAATTTCTAGTCTTAGGGTTTATAATTTATTTCTATCACATGTCAAAAATGTGGCTGTGGGCTAGGACACACATCATTCAGCAATATTGTTCATGTAGTATGCAAAAATGGATTATGAGGAAATCAGGACAGGAACAGTAAAATGTCTCCTTGAACGTCTTAAGAACCCAAAAAAAAGGAGAGCTCACTTGCCCAAGTCTTATGCTCCAGAAGGGCACAATCTGTATACAAGAAAAAATATTGAAAAGGCCCAGGGAGCCTTGATTTTTGTGGACTTTTTTTAAAAAGAGGAAAAAAACCTAAGGGAGTGGTTGGAGAAAACTGGTGTTACTGAAGTTGCTCTATATTACTGTGATGAGTACGAATGCATGAAGATTTCATTTGACAGTTAAAGAGTGGTAGATAAAAGCAATGGCTTGTGACTGACAGGTAGAGTGATTAGGATGAATAGAGGAAAATAAGAATAGAAAGTAATCACAATTTGGATGACATACAGTAATTACAGGTGAGAGGGTCTGTGTGCTGAGAGATGCTGTGAGATGGTAAAACCAGATGGTTTATAGTTACTAAAATAAAAGATCTGCGAACATAATCATTTTCATTTAATACATATTGTGTGTATGACATCACTACACATACTTTTACATCAGTTTTCTAGCAGAGGTAGGGTTCAAAAATAAGGAGAAAATAAACAAATATCTTTTATGGCTCCATGGGGAATTTTTGGGAGCAGAAACAGTTGAGGTAACTTCTGGTCATGCTTAGAAGTGTGATCATCACAGGATCCTAATCATTTCAATGTAGAATGAGCACACATGCTTAATGAACAGCGATTCAATGTGTGGCTAAATACATAAAATAAATAGGGGGAAGGGTGGAAATGGAGCCTCTTGGAGAAAGGCAAGGGTGTCTATATTTCAAAGTACAAAGTTTTGCTGAAGGTTCACCTGTTCTCTCAAACAGTCAAATCAGCAGACTGAGTGGCTATCAGCCTGAGAGTGAAATGATACCACTCAAAACATTAAAAACTGGCTCCCCCAAACTCAGAATGGCCTAGATATATAAAAGACTGCTATTAAGTGCAAGGGAAATAATAGTTGAGATGCTGCATTACAATTTCTAATTTATGATGATGACACTACAATGCTGATTCAATCATGCTGGTGAATTTTGACAAAATACAATAGGATATAATGTAAGATGTCCCATTGTGCCAAAGAGGCTCTCTCTAAGACTGGAAAACCTTTTCCAAGATTACAATGTATTAACTATTTTTCAGAACCCAGTTCTTCAACATTCACAAAATGCTATATGCTTTCCTCCAAACAAGAGGTCACAACAAACAATACATGAGTGTTATTTGAGGGATATCACAGACCGGCTAAAATAAAAATACAAACAACAATATAAACAGTACATTAAAACAACGTACCTAACACAACTCTAAAGTCTGTGCCATCCAAGTGTAATAACCAAGTGTTAGTTGTTTTTGACCTGTTCTCCATGTATTTCTTAAGGCTTTTCCCATCAATTTCCAAGGTATATTCATATGCAAAGCCACTGACGGCATCAATGTTGATGGTAGCTTTTGTTTTAGATGCTCCAACAGTAAATGTCTCTTTTCCCACCAGTTTGAACATCCATTCTTTTCTCATTAATTCCTGATCATAACAAAAAACACAATTATATATATTTTTGTCAGCCCTGAAAAAGTGGCCAATCCTAATTGTCTTTTATTTTTAATATTTTAAAATATCTTAAAATCTATACCTACACAGGACAGCTAACCTTTAAGTGAGCTTTGCTGTAAAGTAGTGGTTCCCAAACATTTTTGGCCTACCGCCCCCTTTCTAGAAAAAAAAATTACTCACCGCCCTCCTAGAAATTAATTTTTAAAATTTTAATAGTAATTAAACAGAAAGATATATGTATTAATATTTCTACCTTTTTCGTAAAATATAATAAAGTTGTAAATTAAAAACATTGAAGTTTGAAATTATGAAACTATTTATTGAACTTAGAATAGAAAGGTAATACAAAAAAAGTTAAAACATTCAAAATCATCTTAATGAGAAGGATGAACCTGGTATGCTGCTACCAATCTAGTAATCCTCTGCTCTATTTTTGTCAGCAGTAATCTCAAATCATTGCGATTGACTATTTTGCAATCGGTTTCTTTTTCTGTTAATAAATTGGTTACCGCACTGAATCCATGTTCCACTTAACATGTTGAAGGACATAATTTTTACTGTTATAAAACTCAACCAGTTGGAAGGGAACCCCAAAGGTATTATTATTATCCCTTGCTTGGTGAGAGGAGGAGGGAGCAGTAGGAGGGAAGAAGAGAGACACACACAAAGATGGATGGTAGCCTGTTGTCTGGCTCACGCCACAGCCCCCACCGCCCCCTTACAGGAGTTCAGCGCCCCTCTAGATCGCCCCACCACCCACCTGGGGGTGATACCGTCCACTTTGGGAACCACTGCTGTAAAGTATCAGGCACGGAAATACAAAGACCACTCTGAGTAAGTGTTTTGACAACAGAATCTTACTAGTGATGCTGTTTCTGCAGAAGAATGTTGAAAGCACTTCAAGAATATGGATTCATGGGATCTTAATCCCTTCACTTCCTGGACATCTGCCTGTAAAGCCTCTTAACTCTACCAGTTCTAGAACTGCAGTAGTTAATTCTCTCTTGCAAGCAGGAAGAAAAGAAAATTTACTGGGAAAGGGTGCAAAATAAAATCTGCTCTCTAAAAATGTAAACATTTGGAAGGGCTGTGGATTCAGCCATCATCGTGATTAGGATTTCTCTCTTATAGGTTACATTGCTAAGCAACGACGTTTCAGCTATGTAAAAATGCCCAGTGCTTATTGTCCAAGGAACTGTGTGCATCAATGTACAAATCCTACCTTTCCATCCACATATATGACACGTTTTCCTGAGGTAGTACCATGTTCAAATTCAATTTTGTGAACACCATCACTTAAAGCTACTTCCCAGATAGCCACCAGATCTGTCATTCTGTCCAGGTAACTGTAGTCAGAGCTGTATGGACACAAGGACAGATAAACCAAATGAAAACAGAGTCTACCATCCAAAGATCCTCTTTAAAACTATAACAATTGTTCTATTTTGTAAGCTACAGCTACACATAGAGAAGTTGCTACGTAACCTTCCAAATTGGATCTAAATCCATAAATGTTGTAATTTATGTTTTTCATATAATATGTTTTGATAATATATTTTCATATATTACCAAAGTAATATACTTTAGCAAACTGTGTTGTTGTCTCTCACCACAGGCCAAATTTCTAAACTACCAGTATACAGCTATCATTTTATGTTAGTGACTGAACATAACACTTAGATTACAAAGCACAGAACATAAAACAGTAGTACTAGGTGGAAATTTATTATAGTATATTCATATAGCTATTTAAATAAATCTTTTTAACAGAGTACAGGTTGAGTATCCTTTATCCAAAATGAGTGGACCAGAAATGTTTTGGATTTTATTATCTATCTATTAATTCATTTGTGTATTGTTCCATTATCTGGGTGGAGGCCACAAGTGATTGCCAGAGAGAGAGAAATAGTACATTTTAAGGTGAGACGGCAGCAGCAGCGGCGGGGGTAAGATGGTTTAAGAAGTAAAACAATTTCCCTGTGTTTTCCTGTTATTCCCCCACCCATGTCACCGTGGCGGAAACAAGCCTTGTTTATGAAATGTGAAGTAGGAGGGGGAATAACCAGCAAAAACTGATTTTCCTCCTTCAATTTCCCCCATTAAATTGGCTATTTTTCTCTGTCTAGTGCTCCCTTGTGGTTTCCGCTCGAATAATGAAACAGTACCTCTATTTCTTTGCTGTAGTTGCACAACCTCCCTTGTCTGGGGGAAGTCAAAATAGGGTTCATAGTTCTCTCCAGAAGGTGCACATGCGGGTGAAGAATTGCCAGAGAGAGCTGTCAAGCTGCCCTCAGTTGCCACCAACAGAGGGAAATCCTGTAGTTTTTGCTGACAGCAGGTGGTTGAAGGCTCACCCATACACCCAGAGCAAGAGAGGGCTGCCGTGGCCAAGGCAATTCTCTGCAGCTTGGAGGGGAGAGGCGATCTGCCGGGTGAACTCTGCTTGGAGGATTGGCCCTTGCATTGCAGTCTTACCAATCAACTGCAGATTTATTTATTTATTTATTATTCGTATATTTCGTATTTATATACCGCTCCATTCCTTTAGGCTCGAGGCGGTTTACATGGATAAAAACAAGGCAATAACAGTAAAACAATTTTAATACTATACATTAAAACACTATACACTACTAAACAGCTGTCCCAATTTATCATAATACAGTCAAGTAGGACCATTGATGTTAAACGCCTGCCGGAACAATGTTGTTTTACAGGCTCTTATAAATGCAGGTATTTCTGTAAGAGCCTGGGTGCTATCCAGCAGGGCGTTGCGACTATTATGTGAGGAAAACAAAAGCAGCATTTTTGACAGTCCAAAAAGTGGATGCAATGACAGTATTATGCAATGGTAACTATTATATGATGAAATATGGATATTTCAGTTTTTCGAATTCTACATAAAATATGCTAAACCTGTATTAAACTGTCCAATGTACTTTATTTTAAATGCCTCATGCCTATCAACTCTATCACGACAATCTATTTTAGCAAGCTAATGTAGCAAGTTAAATACATCACTTGGAGCATACAGATTTAAGTTCAAGTAAGTTTTTTAAAGTTAAAAATAACATTATTTTAATTCAATTCCATTTCTTTGTGCATATCACAAATGGATTAATTATAAACTATTTTGATAACACCAATGTTGTCACTATTAAAATCTGAGAAGGTCTTCTAATACTTCTTACATAGCAGAGTACTTTTTACCTTACATCATCTTCACAGTCAGTATTATCATCACGGGATGCCATAGTTATCAACAGGCCTATAATCCAATTAGCAGCAAGAAAAAAAAAAAAAGCAGAATACTGGTAGCAGTGAATAGATGTTGGAAACGAGAACTCCTTGTGATCCAGAACAATCCATTCCCAGTCTGTCACTTCAGGTTAGTACTACTTACTACTAGTGTTCCCAGTTGCACAATTTAACAAATCTAAGTACTTCTCAAGAGGGATGGGAAGGACAGAGCCTTCCAAATCTGATTGACTGAAAGTTCCAGCAGCCTTGAACAGCACAGGAAATCGTTAGGAATACTGATCTGGTTCAACAGAGCCAGAGTGCCAAACAATTGCTTGTTTAAAGTATGTATTGTTTTGTTCAATTTTTAACTATACTACAAAATAAACAGTAGCTAACTAAGTCAATGCTTAGAAAAAAACTGAAAATCTGCACGGTAGCACTATTTGTAGTAGTCCAACCAAAAAAGGCACAAGAATCTATGAAGGCCACTTTTTCCTGAGACTGCTATGCCCATATTCAACAAGCTTTATGAAAAGCAGCAACTGGATCATCTATATGCCTTAACAATGTCAGGGCCTGATCTATCTACTGACTGGTGTTGTCAATTCTAACTGTGACAACTTTTTACACCATTGCTTAAAATGACTGGAAATGTTGTCAGTTGTTACAAATGGGGGGGTTAATAGAGATGCTACATAAACCAGGAACAAGGCTGGCGCTTACCCTGACGAGATTAGAAAGATGTGTGCTGATGTTACATTTACGAAAGGGGCTGAGATGGTGGAAGCTGATGAAGAGGGAAATGACAGTAAGATGTTCGACAGCAATTCCATTTTAAGCTTTATTTTTATAATTCTACATAGATACGAATTCAGCAAGTGAGGCTTTGTAAAGTAATGCTTCAATTTTTGTTGTATTCTTGGTTAATATGAAATACCAAGCGCTTGTCATCGTGTTTATTTTTGTCACATTCTTTCACACTGAAATTTAAAAAAATATTTCACTTCTACAGAAAGCAGATTACGGTGGTAGATTCCTCACTTTCAAAATAACTGTATGATTTGAGGACACAAAGGCAGAATTTTGTTTCTAGGATACGGAAACAGGAACACAAACACACAAGATCACATAAACTGGGCGAGCTTCCTATGGCCTTTTTAGCTACCTAAAAGACGCTCCCTATGGCATTCAGGACATATTTTTGGATGAAGCAGGAATATGATCGCTTGATAATCGACACAAGTTGAGTATCCCTTTATCCAAAAATGCAAAATGCTCCAAAATTATCCATCTGGGTGGCTGAGCCAGGGACACCTTTGTTTGCTAATGGAACTGTTATTTTGTACTGTATTTAATATGTTGGAAGCCACTCTGGGTCCCTTCGTGGGAGAAAAGCAGGATATAAATAAAGATTTATTATTATTATTATTATTTGAAACACAACAAAATGAGTTTACAGCAGACAAGATCACTCTGCTGGCTGTTGTATTGGATCACACGTCGGACACTTCTCAAGTGTCTAGGACTGTGTGATGTATTGGCCAATAATGTGGGCAGATCCCAGTAGGGTGGCCTTCTGTAACTGGCAGATGGTAATTTTGTCAGCGCCGATTGTGTTTAAGTGCAGGCCAAGGTCTGAGGCACTTATCATTATTACTAACTGTGTTCCATGCACAACGTAATATAAAATATGGTGCATAAAATAACCTTTCAGAAGCTCTTTACTAGCACGCTAATGAATTCCGTGTTTATTGCCTTGGGTCCCATCTCCCAAAATGAAGAAGAAGGGAGGGAGGAAAGGGGGGAAGAGGAAGAAGGGGAGGAGGAGGAGGGGGAAGAGGAAGAAGAGGAGGAGGAGGAGGGGGAAGAGGAAGAAGAGGAGGAGGAGGAGGGGGAAGAGGAAGAAGAGGAGGAGGAAAGGGAAGAGGAAGAAGGGGAAGAGGGGAAGGGGGGGGAAGAAGAGGAGGAGGAAGGGGAAGAAGAAGAAGAGGAGGAGGAAGAGGAGGGGGAAGAGGAATAAAAGGAGGAGGGGGAAGAAGAGGAGGAGGGGTAAGGGAAGAGGAAGAAGGGGAAGAGGGGGAGAAGAGGGGGAGGGGAAGAAAAGGAGGAGGAAGGGGAAGAAGAAGAATCCCAAACCCTTCTTCTGGTCCCCACAAACCCTTCGAAGAAGGGATACTCAACGGGAGCAAATCCCACTGATGGGCCTTGACACCGCTTCCTGTGCCAGGGCTTGGTGGTATTGAACTCTAGCCGGCCTGAGTCCCTCTGCGGAGGGGGAGAAGATGGGGATATAAACGTGTCAAATAATAAATAATTCTGGGATGTGTAGTTTGGCAGAGCACCAGCATATTCTATGGCAGAGAATTACAGATTACCTCATCGTGCCACAGCATTGAGCCATGGCAGTTGAAACGGTGCCAAAGTGGGCGAGGGGGTGTTTCCTCTCTCTAGGGGAGGGGGGGAAGGGGGGGGCCTGGTCTACCTGGCCTTCTAAACCTCGCAGTCTCCCGGAAGCCAGGCCTTTCCTCGGGACGGAGCCTGCGGCGCTTCCCAACCTCTTCTGCCCAGAGCCAGAGCAAGAAGGCCGCCGCCGCCTCCTCCTCCTCCTCCTCCCCGCTCCCTTCCCTCTCCCTGGAGCCACCCTCCTCGCCTTTCCTCCCAAAATGGCGGCGGGGCCTACCTCGAGTGGCCCCTGCGCCCAGCAACGCACCCGCCGAGGCGGACGGATGGACGCCCTCGTCCCCGGAAGTTTTTCCCCAGCAGGCCACGCCCCCTCCTCTCGCCCCGCCCCCTCTGGAGACGCCCATTAAGCAGGCGCTCGAGGCCTTCAGGGGGAGTTTGGACTTCAACTCCCAGATGCCTCCGCCGCCTCCGCCAATGGCCGGGCATTCTGGGAGATGAAGTCCAAAACCAGACTGGGAAGTGGGCACTGGGAGGTTTCCGGGCTGTCTGGCCATGCTCCAGAAGCCTTCCCACCTGACGTTGCGCCCTCATCTGTGGCAGGCATCCTCAGAGGTTGTGAGGTCTTTTGGAAACTAGGATAATTGGTTTATATATATATATATATATATATTTGTGTAATATAATGTCCAGGGTGGGAGAAAGAACTCTTGCCTGTGAATGTTGCCTCCTTGATTAGCCTTGCAGCTTCAAAGCCTGGCTGCTTCCTGCCTGGGGGAATCCTTTGTTGGGAGGTGATTAGCTGGCCCTGATTGATTCTTGTCTGGAATTCCCCTGCTTTTTGAGTGTTGCTCTTTGTTTACTGTCCTGATTTTAGAGTTTTTTTAAATACTGGTAGCCAGATTTTGTTCCTTTTCATGGTTTCCCCCTGTCTGTTGAATAATATGCTGTGTCCAAGCTGGTTCATTATGGCTGACTTCTCAGGTTGAATTACTCTGCAGTGCAGGCCTGGGCAAACTTGGGCCTTTCAGGTGTTTTTGGACTTCAACTCCCACAATTCCGAAGGAAGGGGCCTGAGGCCGTGAGGAATTGTGGGAGTTGAAGTCCAAAACACCTGAAAGGCCCAAGTTTGCCCAGGCCTGCTGTAGTGCCTTTCATGTCCCATGATACGTGTTTGGACATTTATTTATTATTTATTTATTATTTACGACATTTATATGCCGCCCTTCTCACCCCGAAGGGGACTCAGAGCGGCTTACAAGTAAAATGTAAATACAATATATTATATTATTGCCATAGCACAATACTAAGATTATATATTACAGTGTACTACAACATAATATTATTAGTAATATTACATGTAATATAAAATATATAAAATATATTATTAGTAGTGGTATTATATTGTATTAAATTATAGTATTATCAATATGATATGGATATACATTCCCTGGACATGCCACAGGTATATAAACCCCACTTTCCAACAGACCTCAAAACTTACCGGCTGTGAGGAATTGTGGGAGTTGAAGTCCAAAGCACCCGGAGGGCCCCAATTTGCCCATGCCTTCTTCCACGTCCATAATAATAATAATAATAATATTATAATAATAATACACTTTATTTATATTCCGCTCTTCTCACCCCGAAGGGGACTCAGAGCGGATTATATTACACATACAGCAGACAATCCCTGCTGGTTGATATACAATTACAATACAACAAGTACAATTTAGAAGGATTTTTTCTTCTGGCTGCATCACAGGGTGTCACACCACAGCCTGGTTCCGGCGAACCAAACCGACGCCATGTCTCTAGCAAGAAGGCAGAGAACCAGGATCCGCTGCTTCCCTCAACAGGGCCCCAGCGGTTCCAAGAGAAACACCGCACAGCCCTTTCCCATAGAGATAATAGCAGCTGTTGTTACTGCTGTGCTATCTCTCCGGCCCTGTTTTCAGTTCCTTTCTAAAGGTTATTAGACAAGTCCTTGAGCCTTCCCTGCCAAAGAGGCCCCCCCCCCACCAAATTACAACTCCCACGATTCAAAAGCATTGAGCCATAAAAGTTGACGTGGTGTTGAACCACGTTCATTCTACTTCAGCAGGCACGGGCATCCTTTTTCAAGAACAGGGCTTTTAAAACTTGTTCCACTCATGACACCTTTTTTGCCTGAGAAATGTAAACATAACCATGGTATAAAAAGGTATAAAAACAAACATCTACTTGTAATAAGCCAGCATTTTCAATATTTGCTTGCTAGGCAAGTTGGTTTTCATTTTTAGTGGAACATTTTCTGCCATCCACTGTAAACACTGAATGTCTTTGCTAACAGATTTGTGTAAATGAGTAGTGTTCTCCAAACCTTCTAACATTGCCAAATTTTTCATGACCCCAACAGTGAGCTAAGGTATGTTTTCTGATTTCATCTTGAGTTCTGAGAGATCAGTCTAACACCAATGTTTTTTTAAAGTGGTCTTGACTTGAGATCATGATACCCTAACGCCAACGTTTTCTAAATTGATCTTGACTTACGTGAGACCATTTGCCACCAATGTTCATATGTTTTATGTATTTTACTGTGTTGTTTGTGTTTTGGTTTTTATTTTATTGTAATATGCTGTTGGTCTTGGCCTCATGTAAGCCGTCCTGAGTCCCCGAAGGGGAGAGGGTGGTGGGCTATAAATAAAGTTTATTATTATTATTATTATTAGTATTATAAGGTAGGCCTATGCAAACCTTGGCCCTCCAGGTGTTTTGGACTTCAACTCCCACAATTTCTAACAGCCAGTTTGCCCATGCCTGTACTACAGTGTAGAGCCTGCCCAACTCTATACACAAACACGCCTTAAGAGGGCATCTATACTGCAATTTGGCAGCATTTGAACTTTCCACAGAAAGTTTTTTAAAAACACTAAAATCAGGAGGGTAAATAAAGAACAGCACTCTGAAAACAGGGGAATTCCAGACATGAAACAATCAGGGCCAGTTTACACCTCCCAACAAAGGATCCCCCAGGCAGCAACCAGCCAGTCTTTGAAGCTGCAAGGCCATTAAATGCTAATCAAGACGGCCAATTGCAAGCTTCACACTTGCCTCAAGCAGAGAAGAGTATACAAACCCCACTTGCCTAGTTCTCAACAGACCTTGCAACCTATGAGGGTGCCTATGAAACTCATGAGGTCACTTGAAACATCCTCAAGGCAGTAAGATCCTGGCTGATCTTGGAAGCTAAGTAGGGGCAGCCCTGGTTAGTACTGGAGGGGAGGCCTCAGGCTGCTATTTCAGAAGCTGGGCATTGATTGGGCTTTCTTTTCTTTGCCTAAGTCTGCAGGTGGCTCTGAAATACAAAGATGCCTTCAACCCCCCCCCCCTTGGGGCGGAGCATGGGGCGGGCCTCTCTCTCCTTCCTTCTTTCCTTGGAGACCCGCCCATAACGGCCACTGAGACCCAGGCAAGGAGTCCAGGCCCCGGTATGTACCGCAAGAAGAGGAGAATGATGCGAATTAAGCAGGGAAGAAGGCGCTGAAAGGGGATGGATGCATCTGATACCGCTTTAACTGTGTTGAGACTGAGGCAAGCGCCAAACTCCCTCTCCTTGGCTGCATACCCTGCAGAATGATTGCATCTCCCTTTAACTGTCGTGGCTCCATCCTGGGAGATGCAGTTCTGCAAAGGGTCCAGCCCTCTCTGCCCATCAGGGATGGGATCTCACCAAACTAATGCTCCCAGGGCCCCATAGCTGCGAGCCATGGCAAGGAAAGTAGTGTCACGTTGCATTCACTTGTGGAGATGCAGCCTTGGTCGGTTGAATGGTTGTCACACAGCCAGGGGATTCTGCCTTCTACACAGCCATATATTTTATTGTATCAGAGCGAATTGGATTGTGAGCCGCTCCGAGCCCTCGGGGTGAGGCGGCATACAAAACCAAATAATAAATAAATAAATAAACCAAAGGTACAGTTGTGATGTATTTTAAAACAACACAAAGTTTGCAAACGTGGCATTCTATTAAATGCCCTTTGACCAGTAGCCGGACACTTGGAGTGCCTTTGGTCCTCCCTTGTGCATGTGGCAGGGCTCACGTTGCACTGTAGTAAGTGGTCTGTGGTTTGCTCTTCTCCACACTCGCGTGTTGTGGACTCCACTTTGTGGCCCCATTTCTTAAGATAGGCTCTACACCTCGTGGTGCCAGAGCGCAGTCTGTTCACTGCCTTCCAAGTCACCAAGTAAGAACATAAGAACATAAGAAGAGCCATGCTGAATCGGACCTCAGCCCATCTAGTCCAGCATTCTGTGTCACACAGTGGCCCACCAGTTGTACACGGGGATCTCGAGCAGAAGGGAGGGCAAAACCCTGACCTGCTCCCGACCCCCACAACCCAGGGAAATCCTGCCTACCTCAACCAACTCCGAGGTGGCACTTGAATGTCCTTTTCAGTAACTACCGATACACTTGGTATCCATGAATCTGTCTAATCCTGCCTTGAAGTTGTTCAGGCTGACAGCTGTCACAACCTCTTCTGGAAGTGAGTTCCATAACCCAATGACCCTCTGGGTGAAGAAATATTTCCCTTTATTAGTCCTAATTTTCCTACCTTGGAGCTTCAGGGAGTGCCCTCTAGTCCTAGTGTTTTGTGACAAAGAAAATAATTTTCTTTATTCACCTTTTCTATCCCATGCATGATTTTATACACTTCGATCAAGTCACCTCTTAAACGCCGTCTTTCAAGGCTGAAAAGACCAAGGCGTTGCAACCTGGTTTCATAAGGGAGCCGCTCCATCCCTTGGATCATTCTTGTTGCCCTTTTCTGTACCTTTTCCAGTTCCGTTATATCCTTCTTAAGGTGCGGAGACCAGAATTGTACACAGTACTCCAAATGTGGCCTCACCATAGATTTGTAGAGAGGTAATACAACATTTGCTGACCTATTTTCGATTCCCTTTCTGATCATGCCTTGCATAGAATTTGCTTTTTTTTTGCTGCTGCTGCGCTGGGTTGACATCTTCATTGAGCTGTCCACCAAAACCCCAAGATCCCTTTCCTGGTTTGTCTCGGAAAGCTTTGACCCCATCAATTTGTAGGTGTAGTTGGGGTTCTTTGCCCCGATGTGCATGACTTTACACTTGTTTAGGTTAAAATGCATTTGCCACTTTGTTGCCCATTCACTCAATTTCGAGAGATCTTTCTGGAGCTCTTTACAATCAGTTTCATTTTTAACTACCCTGAACAATTTAGTGTCGTCTGCAAACTTTGCTACCTCAGAATTCACTCCGACATCCAGATCATTAATGAATAAATTAAAAAGTAACGGACCCAAAACTGAACCTTGGGGTACGCCACTTCTCACCTCTTTCCACCCAGAGAAATGTCCGTTTATTACCACCCTTTGTTTCCTACAGTTTAGCCAGGTTCCAATCCAGGACAAGACCTGTCCTCTGATTCCATGGCTGAAGAGCTTATTTATGAGCCTTTGGTGAGGGACTTTGTCAAAAGCCTTTTGAAAGTCAAGGTAAACAATATCAATTGGGTCCCCTTTATCTATGTGTTTATTTACACCCTCAAAGAATTCTAACAAGTTAGTAAGACATGATTTGCCTTTGCAGAAACCATGTTGATTTTCTTTCAGCAATGCCTGTTCTTCTATGTGCCTAGTAATATTTTCTTTAATAATGGTTTCCATCACTTTGCCTGGAACTGAGGTTAAACTGACTGGTCTATAATTTCCTGGATCACCTCTGGATCCTTTCTTGAAGATCGGTGTTACATTTGCCTCCCTCCAGTCCTCGGGTACAGTGTCTTCTGTGTGCCCACGGGGGTGTCTCTCATTTGGTATCAGCCATGGATTGAGGTGCTGGGCTTTAGCCTGTCACTTTTGGACTCTTGCTTGCTGAGGTGTTCCTGTGAGTATCTCTGTAGGTCTTTCTCGATTTAAGGCGTTGGTGTGCTTGTTGATAACAAAACGGGATGGGCCGGAGATGTCACTGCCTTGACACAGCCATGAAAGCCACAGGATGCTCTACAGCAGCCATGGGCCAACTTGGGCCCACCCTCCAGGTGTTTTGGACTTCGACTCACACTGGCTGTTAGGAATTGTGTGAGTCGAAGTCCAAAACACCTGGGGGACGGGCCCACGTTGGCCCATGCCTGCTGTACAGACTTCACTCCGGCAGCCCTCCTTGGGAGGCTTTATTGCATGGTGTTTGCAAAGCACTTGGTGAATACTTTGCTATTCCATGGGCCTTTCAAGTTCAGAACATTGCAGTATACAGGCCCGTAGCCAGGATTTTGACTCAGAGGGGTGGGGGTGGGGTTGAGTCTGAGTGAGAGAGGATCTACCCTAGCAAACCTTTTGTATTGTTATCCCAATACCCCCATGCATATGGGATATATTGAGCATGGTGATCACATCATATATGAATAAACATAACAGTTTAAATAATGTACCAGTAAGGACTTCTCACGGACCACCCTGAGAATTTCGGGGGGGGGGGCTGAAGCCCCTCAAGCCCCCCCCCCCCGGGCTATGGGCCTGACAGTATATACCTAAAAACATAAACAAACCTCTCTTTTTATAGTTGTGTAGAAGGAGTTGTCACAAGGGTTTGCTTTTAACACAACCAGCTAGTAATAGTTGCTGCAATTCCCTCTTCTACCATGCGCACAACTTAACTTGGGGGGCATTGTTGTTTTTACGTGGATTATTTCGACCTTATTTCCACTGGGAATGTTTACAAAAAGCACATCATTTGAATTGTTTTGCAAACAAAATCATGGTTGATGCCGTTTTGAAAACATTTTGATTTCCCACGGGCCTAGAATTTGACAGTATTCACTTGAGAAGAGTATGAAAATGAGAATATTTTAGCATGCGCCTGGAAATAATATGACAGCTAGATTAAACAAATGTTTTGTGTGTTATTGAAGGCTTTCACGGCCAGAATCACTGGGTTGCTATGAGTTTTCTGGGCTGTATGGCAATTTTTTTAATGCCAGGAGTGACTTGAGAAACTGCAAGTCACTTCTGGTGTGAGAGAATTGGCTGTCTGCAAGGACATTGCCCAGGGGACGCCCGGATGTTTGATGTTCTACCATCCTTGTGGGAAGCTTCTCTCATGTCCTCACATGGGAAGCTGGAGCCGACAGAGCTCAACCCACTCTCCCCGGATTTGAACCGCTGGCTAGTCGATCAGCAGTCCTGTTGGCACAAGGGTTTAACTCCTGTATGGCCATGTTGCAGAAGCATTCTCTCCTGATGTTTCGCCAACATCTATGGCAGGCACCCTCAGAGGTTGTGAGGTGTTCTGTGGTTGTGTTGAAGGCGCTGCTTTTCACACAACCAAGTCATCACCACTGCTTGAAACAGCCATGAGAGAGTCAGTGTGGGATAGTGGTGAGAGCATTGCACTACAGCTCTAGAGACCAGGGTTTGTATCCTCAACTGTGAAACCCAGTGGGCGATTTGGGCAAGTCACACTCCCTTACCCAAACAGGGATGCAATGGCAAATACCCTCTGAACAAATCTTACTAAAAGAACATGGTGATCGGTTCATTTTAGGATCCCCATAGGTCCAAAAAAGTATTGAAGACATCCAGTAACAACAAACACAGTCACAAAAGGTACAAGAGCCATCTCCAGTTTCCACTCGGGCAATCCTACTTGGGAAAACTGTATTTCCTCACATAGATTGCTGGTTATTCCACCTTTGTTTCTCTCGAAAAGGGTAGGATTCTATTAGTGGCACTCATTTTACAGTCAAGAATCATTGTTGGTGTCATTTGTGTGCATTCAGTAAATATTCTGGTTTCCCTCAGGCCTTGCAAATTCAGAAGATAACAATACATACCTAAAATAATATGAACAATAGAATAAACCCACATGCTAATCAAGTGTGACTATCTTGAGCTTGCAAGCATGCATGCAAACGTTTCAGATTCAAGTGTTTGCTTATGAAAGATAATATTGTTGTCTGGTCAAATGTTCTTGGTAACTTAAAGTGGTCATGTGAAAAATAGGGCAGGGCTCCCGTCGCTTTAATAGTTATGTACAAGAGGGAACTTCAGCCAAAACATGCTTGTGTGTCCAGCTATACCAGCTGAATTGCTTTGTTCCATAACTAGTAATGGTTCAGGTCTCCTGTCTTTAATCTGGGCATCTGGCCCAATTACTAGAAATCATTTGTGTGATATAATTCCTAAAAATCAGTTGGAGGTTCAAATCTTGGGAAAGTGTGGATGAGCTCCCTTTGTCAGCTCCAGCTCCCCATGCGGGGACATGAGAGAAGCCCCCCAGAAGGATGATATAACATCAAAACATCCAGACATCCCCTGAGCAATGTTCTTGCACACAGCGAATTCTCTCACACCAGAAGCGACTTGCAGTTCCTCAAGTCACTCCTGACATGGGAAAAAAAAAATCCAAAAAGTGCATGTCACCTTTAGAAACACCTGTTTATGTAGTTATGTACCTTCAAGATTTTGGCCTATGGAAACTGTAACTATTCCTTTTTCTTAGGCAGTAAAACATCTGGGATCAGTCCTGTATAAATACTATAAAACTGTTAGCTTGCATTCAGTTTCAGTCGCTACTATTTTTTAATAGTTGTTTTTATGGGATTTTAAAGTAATGTAAAATCAGAATGTCAAGACGGCAAAGATAGTTCTAATGTTTCTGAACAGTCAATAGTGTTAATTTAGATACAAGCTGAAGCTCTAACCATTTTCATTGCTGTGCTTTGTTTTTCAGAGTTCCCAGGTCTGTAGCTCGCCGTGTCAGGGTTTGTGGCAGTGTATTCTTATTCAGAAACAATGTCCAGTGATTCTTGGAGCAGAGAGGAGGTAGGACGCAGGGCGTTACCCAACTGGTTAACTATGTTAGAAGCTTCTCCAGTGAATACCCTGGGCTCCTCTAGCGAGGCTTACCATAGTTCAGATTACTGTTATTCCTGTTTAAGATATTAGAGGTGGCAAATATTTTGGAGCAGTGTTGAAGTGTGCTTTTTGTCCTTCCTCCTTTGCCATCTTGTATTTAATTGCTTAATATATTTACCGGCAATTTGATGGTGAAAGAATAGTGTTGGGAGGAAAAGGAAAAGTGGGATAAATATGTGGGATGAAAAATGTTTGTATTGAAGTTGATAAAATAAAAACTGAATTTTTGCAATTGACCAAGAAGGATTTTGTGACATTGCTAAATGAAGAAGATGCTTATCATTTTTACAGTCAGTCCATGGAATTTAAAACTTTTTATGTTTATAGTCTTTTACTAGCATGTTTATGTCTCATGAAGTATTTTGGTAGTCTAGCATTGGAATATACGTACCATACTGTAAATAAATTGATTTGTGTGTCCCCGTCTCTGTCCCCATCCCCCCTGGGTTTTCTTCCAAATGTAGCAAGAAGAATGGGAAAATGTAAATAAGTTACTGCGACATCATGGCTTAAGACCCTTGGTATCAGGTAAGCCAGCTTTGCAAAAAGTATATAAATTGGTCCATAGTTGTATTATGTCATTTTGCAATTATTTGAAGGTAATGAATTTAGATTTGACTAAGATTCCTGGTATAATCAGCTCTCCTCATTTGCGGACTTCGCTTTTGAGGATTTGA
The DNA here is from genome assembly GCA_030556195.1 of Anolis apletophallus. Lineage (NCBI taxonomy): Eukaryota > Metazoa > Chordata > Lepidosauria > Squamata > Anolidae > Anolis > Anolis apletophallus. Next base: position 124,945,876 of record JARBWK010000002.1, read on the forward strand.
TTATTCAGGTGTTTGTAGCTACTGCGTAATTAGCTGGACCTTCTCGCCCCAATCTTCACAGCTGTTCTGTCAACAGCACCAGTCCCTCACTCCCCCCTCACCTTCTCAGCAATCTCCATCAAGATTCTAAATCCTTCCTCCATTGCTCTCCTCCCTACTTTCCCATGAAAGCAGGTTTTGGATTTTAAACTTCCTCTTCTTTTCTTTCTTAGCTTTGCCCTTCCTTTCCTTGCACTGCTTTGTGCATCATTTAAAGTACGTCTCAGCCTTACTTTAAAAGCATTTCCCTTCAGGTCCACCTCTTCCCTTTGGCTCTCCAGCACCAATGTAAGACTTCTGGCAGGATGATGCGCAGTTGAGTCTGGGGTGCCCTGATGGACAGGAGAGGAGAAGGAATGAGTGAATGGGGAAGAAGCAGCTGTGTGGGGAAGGCCTTTAAATTCAGATTGATGTGTCCCAGAAAAGGAGTGACTGGCGGGGGCTGACAAGAATCTGTAGCACTTTGGGCGGGGGGGGGGGGGGCACTGGGAATGCTAGAGAAGACGCCGGAAGAGGAAGCCAATGGAACTTCCGACTTCCGGTCCGCCAATGGACCACCCGGAGTCAACAGCCTTCCAGGAGATATGTGTTCCCAAGGTGTTGGACCTTTCTCCGGCTAACAAAGTCAGCTCGAAGACTCATCGAGACCACCGAGTCACCCCTAATAACTCTGGGGTGACTGCTGAAGCCTGGAACAGCCTTAGAACAAGCCCGGACTCTATTTTGAGGAAGGGTAAGGACAAGAAATACAGATCTAGAACCTTTTGGGGTCTGGGGTTTGGGAGCTGGGTTAGATCCAGCCCCCATAGCCCTACGGCTGGGACTTACAAGACTCAGCCCCATGGCCCTACGAATGGGACTAAGAAGACTTAGGTCGCCATGGCCTGCCTCCGATTGTTCCCTCCTTGAGCCCTGCAACTATGGCCCAGGTAGGACTAGCTGGGAATGACACAATTTATTTGTTTGTAGTAAACAGTATATGTTTTGTTTGTGTATTTTATAATTGTTGTATCTGATTGTTATATTTACTTCTATTTTGCTGTAAACCGCTCTGAGCCCTTGGGGAGTGGCGATCTAGAAATTTGAAGTAATAAAAAAATAAATAAAAAAATAAAATATATTCGAGTATAAGCCGACCCGAATATAAGTTGAGGAACCCAATTTCTACCACAAAAAACTGGGAAAACTGATTGATTCGAGTATAAGCCGAGGGTGGGAAATGCAGCCGCTATGGGTAAATGTCAAAATAAAAATAGATGCCAATATAATTACATTAATTGAGACATCAGGAGGTTAAATGTTTTTGAATATTTACATAAAACTGAAGTTTAAGATAAAACTCCCCAACTCTGATTAAACCATTATTTTAACCTTCTTCAATGTAAATGTGCTTAAGTATCCTTCCAAGAATAATAGAGGAAAATAATAAATGTTATAATAATAGAGTAAAATAAGGGAAGCATAATAACAGTAATAATAGAGTAAAAGAAATATAATAACAACAATAATAAAGTAAAATAATAAATGTAACAATAATAATAATAGAGTAAAATAATAAATGTAAAATAACAACAACAACAACAAAAACAACAGAGTAAAATAATAAATAACAGTGACTCAAGTATAAGCCGAGGCGGACTTTTTCAGCCTACATACATGGATGAAAAACTACGCTTATACTCGTGTATATACAGTATTAGCATTTTTCACATGGAGACACTTTGTCTTTAATCCAATGGTTCTCAACCTGTGGGTCCCCAGATGTTTTGGCCTTCAACTCACAGAAATCCTAACAACTGATAAACTGGCTAGGATTTCTGGGAGTTGTAGGCCAAAACACCTGGGGAACTACTGCTCTAATCCCTGCAAATGTGGAGGCGCAACTTTGAGTAGTCTGTGTTTTATTCTATAATATTATTTGTATTATAGAAAATTTCTGTAACCATACATGTAGCATAATGGTTCTCACATAGCACATCTTAAGAGAGTTAGCATATTGTAGTGGATGGAGTGGTGGATTAGACCTATAGGAGACCAGGTTTGAAATCTCTGCTTAGCCATAGAAATTCACACTCATTCAGTTCAGATAAAGAGAATGACTTCCCCCTCTGAAATTTGGCCAAGAAAACCTCTTGATAGGGTTGCCACAAGCCAGAGAACAACAAACAACAACAACAGCTCTTAAAAGGACATCACCAGTTGGTTCCAGCAAGTACAAACAGGCATAAAGGAACACAATTCTTTCTTGTTCAGACCATTTGGAGATGTTACTAAGCTCATTGTTGTATTACAGTCATGATGTGATTTACTCCGCCCAGCTGCCTGCTTTGTGAAATGTTGTAATTTGTAATTCATGTAATATGCATCTTTGGTCTTTCCTTTTTAATCTTTACAGATAAGATTGTAATGGACAGGCAGTGTTCACAAGAAATTCGGTACGCATTGACAACATTAGTGGAAGAAACAGAGCGTCAACGGAAAATTGTTCGTGGCTTGATAGAAGACAATCGCCAGCTAAGGTAAGATATAGGAGTTCTTCTAGGGAAGCTAATTGATGAAATGAGCAGAATTCTGATGAGGCTGTATTTGCCCAAGTTCAATCCTAACTTTTGCCATGTTTTCATTTTATGATTTTATATTTATAGTACTATATATACTCGTGTATGATTTAGCTTCATGTATTAGTCAGTGGCAAGTTTGGTGGGCTGAAATTATGGACTTGACTCTGACTCATGGATAAATTGAGGGTAAAAGTAGGGGCATGAAACAAACAAATGTTTTCCTCTCTTTTTTTATTTATTTATTTATTTATTTATTAACTTCGGGGCTCATTTACAGAAACAAACAAAATAAAACAGATTTTAAAACACATTAAACATCAAAGCAGTTAAAACATATTAAAAACACTAGCCCTCAGCGAAGGCTGGGGGACGAGATAAGAATCTGGGGGATCGGCGGCATGGCACACAGTGTGGTTGAGTTAAGGGCCAAACGCCTTCCTAAAGAGCCAAGTCTTCAAGGCCTTGCGGAAGGGCAGAAGAGCGCGGATGGCGCGGATCTCCTCCGGGAGGCCGTTCAGAGACTTGGGGCAGCTACAGAGAATGCCCTCCGCCGTGTAGTGGCCAGTCTGCAGGTTCCAAGGAAGGCACCTCAAGGAGGTTAAGCTCCTCAGAGCGCAGTGATCTCGCGGGCACATAAGGGGTAAGTCGCTCCCTCAGGTACACTGGCCCCAAACCATAGATGGCCTTAAAGGTGAGAACTAACACCTTGAAGAGGACCCGGAATTCAATCGGAAGCCAGTGCAGCTCGCGCAGGGAGTGGGGTCGCGGTCAGATCTTGCAGCACCCAGGAGGAGGCGGGCTGCGGCGTGCTGCACTAGCTTAAGCTTCGGATCATCGACAAGGAAGGCCAATGTAGAGCGCATTACAGTAATCGAGCCTCGAGATGACCGTGGCTTGGATCACCGTAGCAAGGTCGCGTTGGGAGAGGTAGGGAGCCAGGCGCTTAGCCAACCGTAGGTGGTAGAATGCTGTCCTGCAGGTGCAGCCAATCTGCTCCTCCATGGACAGGTGGGCGTCCAGCCGGACCCCAGACTTTTTACCGATGGCTGAGGGCAGAGGGCCACACCATCGAAAGTTGGCAACTGGGTCACTACCCCGGGCGGCCCAGCCACAAGATCTCCGTCTTCGCCGGGTTCACCTTCAACTTACTGGCTCGCAGCCATCCAGTAACGACTTCAAGGCAAAGATGGAAATTATCGGGTACAGAGACTGCCCCGGTCCAACCTCAGAATGAGCTGGGTATCATCAGCGTACTGATGACACTCCAGCCCAAAACTCCGTACCAGTTGGGCGAGTGGTCGCATATAGATGTTAAATAACAGCGGGAGAGGATAGCCCCCTGAGGCACCCCGCAACTCAGCGGGAGCCTCCGGAGACCGCCCCTCCCCACTTCACTCGCTGCTGGCGGCGTTGGAGGAAGGAGGACAGCCAGTTGAGGGCTGTCCCCTCACCCCGCCACCGCCAGGCGGTGTATCAAAAGTTGGTAATCGACGGTATCAAACGCTGCCGTGAGGTCCAATAACACGAGCAGCGCCGATCCACCTCGGTCCAAGTGGCAGCGGAGTAGGTCTGTGATGGAGACCAGGACAGTCTCCGTCCCATGGCCTGAACGGAAGCCGGACTGGAAGGGGTCTAGCCAGGTTGCGTCATCAAGAAGGTCTGCAGCTGGTCCATTGCTGCCCTCTCAATCACCTTGCCCAGGTACGGAAGGTTCGACACTGGGCGGTAATTGGAGGGAGCCGCGGGGTCTAATCCGGGCTTCTTCAGCAATGGACTGACCACCGCCTCTTTTAGCTCCTCTGGAAAAGCCCCTTGCTCAAGGGAGCAGTTGACTATCCTCAATAGAGGGCCTCGTAACCCCTCCACGCAAGCTCGAATCAGCGTGGAGGGGCACGGGTCGAGGGAGCAGGTGGTCCAAAGGGAAAATTATTATTAAAATCCAAAGGGAAAATTATTTAGGAAGAGCTAAAGAGAAAGTGGGCATCTGTTTATCTGAGGAATGACAATGGAAGGAAGATGGTTTTAAAATGTCTATATATCTATCCAAATAACGGATAAGGAAAGAAATATAAATCAAGGAAAATAATGAGAATGAGGCTAACAAAAATGGGTGGTAGAGGGAGGAAGAGCAGCAAAGAAAGCAACCTACCTCTATTAAGGAATTCGTGCAAAGGCAATGCAAAGAGGCAAGGAACCCTCCCTCCTTACTTGCCTCTTTACTTCCTTTTTGACATAAGAAGAATTTATCAGCAATATGGGAGAGACAATTTAGGTACTTGAGGTGGATGGAGCAGCAGCAGCCATGTTTAATGACAGCTTTTTACATAAGCTTCTTGATTTTCACCAAGTCTTGACCATAAACACTCCACATGAGCCAACAATGTGATGCGGCGGCAAAAAAAAGGGGGGGATTTTGGCCTGCATCAATAGGAGTACAGTGTCTAGATCCAGGTAAGTCATGCGACCCCTCTATTCTGCCTTCGTTAGACTACACCTGGAAAACTGTGTCCAATTCTGGGCACCACAATTGAAGAGAGATATTGACAAGCTGGAATGTGTCCAGAGGAGGGCGACTAAAATGATCAAAGGTCTGGAGAACAAGCCCTATGAGGAGCAGCTTAAATAGCTGGCATTTTTAGCCTGAAGAAGAGAAAGCTGAGATGAGATAGCCATGTTTAAATATGTGAGGGGAGGTCATAGGGAGGAGGGAGCAAGCTTGTTTTCTGCTAGCCTGGAGACTAGTACGCAGAGCAATGGCTTCAAACTACAAGAAAGGAGATTCCATCTGAACATTAGGAAGAACTTCTTGACTGTGAGAGCTGTTCAGCAGTGGAACTCTCTGCCCTGGAGTGTGATGGAGGCTCCTTCTTTGGAAGTTTTTAAACAGAGGCTGGATGGCGATCTGTTAGGGATGCTTTGAATGCAATTTTCCTGCTTCTTGGCAGAGGGTTGGACTGGATGGCCCACGAGGTCTCTTCCAACTCTATGATTCTATGACACTGTGATCTGGTTTTTGCTTTCTCTCTCTGCTGAGGCATTTTGGAAGCTGTTCCATACTTTCCCCCCCACTTACTAGTTATACCAGTTGTATGAAAAGGCCAGTTTAGTCCACATATTTTCTTGCCTTGGTGATTCGGTACTCCTAATTCTTCACTGCGGAAGGAATAAACTGTGTTCCAGCTTCTATGAATGCACCAAATTCTGATTGATTTTTTGCTCTGGCTCATCCACTTTTAGCTTGTGAGGAACAAGAGCCAGACCAGTCAGAGAGATCAGCAAGAGCACCCATGTGGTCTTCTAAATTGAGATTTCGATGATACTTAGATTTGTATATATTTTACTGATTTTTATAATGGTTGCTGGGGATTTTTTAAATATATATTAGAGATGAACTGCGCTTGGAGCGAAGTCGGGCTTCTCGGCAGGAACAACGAGCCAATGACCTGGACATAATTTTAGAAAATATCAAACACAAAATACATCAGCTGGAAGATGAGTCTATAGCCAATGCTTCCCAGCAGCACAACCAAGTCAAAGAACTTCAGAAAGATCAACAAGCTACTCAGGTAGTTTTATTCACTATAGCTTTGAAGATCTGGCATTCATAAGATGTATCCCTATTATTTCAGATTTGTTGTTGTTGTTGCTGCTGTTGTTGTTGTGATGAAGTTACTGGCTTGGTGAGGTGATTTCCTGGGAGCCACTATCTTACCATTCCACCACTCCCAGTAGGGCCCTTGTTGCTCTGGAAAGCTACTGTTAGAGGTAGTAGTTCAGAGCCCACTTTCTTCTAATTGACACCACTTCACTTTATTTCCATAAAGCTACATTGAGTAGAGGTGCAGCCATCCATCCAACACTACCAAAAACAGAGGCAGTAGGGTTGGGAGTAGAGGCTCCATTATAAATAAGGGAATGGGATGACAGGTGACCTTTGGAAGTAGAAGTGGTAACCATATACTCTCCACCACCACCGAGTTGCAGATACCACTTGTTACTTGTATTTTTGGTTTTGACGACCTTTTAGAGCAGTGGTTCCCAACCTGTGGTTCATGGACCACCAGTGGACTGCAAGAACTAAAATAAGGTCCGCAGCCTCACCATTACTACACCGTTGCAACGAGAGCAACTGGTCTCGCAAAACCCTCTTTTAGTGCTGAGGCTTATCAAAGATGGTTTTCTGTGGGCGAGCAGATGGTGACTACAGGGTGGCATATGTTCTGTATCAGAAACTAGAGCTGATGTGGTCTCACGACTTCCTGCTTATCCCATGTATGTAATATGCCTCCATCGGTGCTGGCCTTACTCACTCCTCCTAGAGCAGGTGGTGCCTTCTCCAGAGCTCTTGCAGATTGTATCTCCACTGCCACATCTGGGTGGTACACTTTGCTTCCCACTTCAGGGAGCATGGATAATAAAATTGATATCATGAAAGAGTTATGACAGAACATTTTGACTTAATTTGTATTACACTTTAAATTTGTTGTTGTTTGTTATATGCAGTCAAGATGTTTCCAACTTAAGGCAACCCTGATATGGGTCTCTAGGTAAGATTTGTTGGGGAGTGGGATGCCTTTGCCTGCCTCTGAGGTTGAGAGAGTATGATACCCTCTGGGTATCTGTGGCTGAGTGGAGATTCAAATATGGTCTCGAGTGATAGTCTAACATTCAATCACTATTCTATGGTAGCTCTCATGCACACTTTGAATATGCATGCAGTGGGGAAAAATACATAAACATGAAACGAATGATCTCTTCCTAGAAAGTGAGAGAGTTCTTCAAATCAACAAATTCATTGTCATCTGTCATAAGTTCTCCTCCAAGTACTATTCTGCATCTGATTTTCTCCCTGTATTTCTGCATGTAGTCAAAGTACAACCAACTATCTGAGAAATTACGAGAACGAGAAGAGACTATTGCCTTTCTGGAAAAGGAGCTTTCTAGGATAGGCACAGAGGAGCACCAACGTCTTACTACGCAGAAAAAAATGCTGCGCCAGTTTTGCAAGCAAGCTCCAAGAACGTTCTTGGATCAACAGTGAGTAAATCTATACAGTTTTAACAGTTTTCATAATACTGAGAATATGTCACATTTATAAAAAGCTCAATTTTTGCAGTTTAAACACTTCTGATTATCATGTTGAAAATGAATTCATTTTCGGAAACAAATTAGCATTATAGGCCATGCTAGGAAATGTTGTACGTTGGGACCATTTTACCTGTAGCAGTGTAGTCTCTTTCGCCATTGCCTATTGTTTCTTTTCAGACAAATAGTCCTTCCATTTGTATTCTCCCCCTCTCTCAGATTCTATTTTTTAAAAAAATATTCTCATAAATTCTATGGGGGCTTTTCTATTGTTTGATTTAGGAGATACGGGGTCTGGTGGGCTAAGGGAACTGGATGCTGTTTGGAGATTCTGGAATTCTTCTCCCACTTTCCAGCTTTGTCCTCCTTTCCAGCTGGATAGCAAAAGCCCAGGAAAACTTAAGACTAGACCAGAAATATTGGAAAAGAGTTCATTAGAAAATCTATCTTTTTTCATCTCTGCAGGATTTGTTGCTTAATAGATTCCTATGAGTCGCAGATCAACCAAATCAGAAAAGAGCTAAGGTAGGAAAAGTCATTGATATAAATGAAATTATGTTGCATTGGTGATGTAGAGATGTCTGAATAGATACTGGGCATTTGTAAATTATTATTCTTTTTAATATGTTCTTGTTGAAGGTTTTTGTTTTGTTTGCGTTTGAATAGAATATTATGGAAATAGACTTTAACAGTTTTAATGACTTTGAATTTTGGAAAATGGACAAGTATGAGATCAAGACTCTGCACTTTATATGATTTTAATCTATTGTTTATGTGTGTGAGAAGTTTCCAGCATCCCCCATAGGCAGGAGAACATTATAAGCATGTTCATCCATTCTGTTGGTTTGCTTATGATAAACAAGTCTCAAGCATCCCAGCAACTCAAGCCTCCTGTTCCTCTCCCACTCCTCCCTCTTATCTCTACTTCTTCACTCCCTCCTCCCAAGTCCTCCACATGTGTCTCACTGCTTGCTCTGATTCAGTGTCCATGGATCTTGCTGATGCCTTAAAGGAACAGCTTCTTTCCAACTCCAGGGCAGGACCCTCCAGTGTCTCCCCTTTACAATGTGTTTCAATTGCTCATATGTTTTAACTATTTTATAATTTGATGGGGTGTGTTTTATTGTTATGTTGAATTTTGTTGGACTTTGTAAGCTGCCTCGAGTCCCTGGCAGGGTGAGAAAGGCAGTGTAGAAATGAAGTAAATAAATAATAAATAATAAATATTTGACACCAAGTTGACAACTTATAGTGTACATATCGATGAGAGACCTCCCAGTCATGATTTTTTTTCTGCACAGGTCTTGCAAACTCAGGGTTGAGATTGAATTAATGTCCCTGTAGTTCAGTCTTTCTCTTTACCTGCTGCCACTTTAATGATGATGATGATGATGATGATCATCATCATCATCAATATTTTTATTTTTTTTACACCATAGATTTTTGCTTTGTCATTGAAATGCAATTCATTTTAACTTGGTTTCGTTCATAGTAAATATAAGAGAAGCTCCAATCATACAGAAGCCAGAAAAGAGGAAGAAGAGGAGGAATTCCTGAAAAACATAGATGCCACAGCTAATTACAAAGCCTTGCTCATGGTAAGACAAATGCTCATGTGGAAATCACTCAATCTGTAGAGATAAAAGCAAATACTTTCAGTTGGCTAGTTATTTATGTAGCGACCATTCTGAAGGCAAAGGCATTTGCTGACGGTTATTGAATGCCCACCATTCCTGGCACCTGCTCTCATACTGCTTTGTACCTATTGATAAATACTTTGGAGAGAAGACAAATATGCCTCCCCATTTTCTTCCCCCACTGCAAAATGGGAAGCACAGTTAATGCCCAGCTGTCATGTGCTACAGACACATTTCCTTTCTATGCTGTCTTTCACCCATCAAGATTCTCTTCACTTGCTCTTCATCCTTATTCAATCGGTCTCTCTCAATTTGCTTTATTAAGTCTCACATCCTCTTCCTTTTATCTGAACATCATGGTTTTTGAAAGCCTAAGCCATGGCAGTTCTCTCTAAAGCAGCTACTCTCAACGTTTTGAAGGCCCAAGCCCTTGGCCATAATATGACCAATTCAGATTGATGCAGGTGACAACTGAATTTTCCAAAGTCTCTTTGAAAAGAGGTTGTGGGCAAAATAAAGGAGGAAAGGTTCCATGTTTGAGAGGAGGAGTAAGACTGCAGGTGCAGAGTTCTCAAGTCTTTTTGATGTGCCATTTTCTTGATCAAAATCTCCCATACTGTGCCACCTGCCCCCATCAGTGCACACATGTTGTGATAAAAGAATTGGACTTCTGTTTTGGTTATTGGCTATGTTAGGCAGCATGAGCTGAATTGGGGATATTGTTTGTGTTGGGCGAGTGGGCTTATTAACAAAAGACCCTCCTCATAAATGCACAGTAGAGTAACTTAGCAGCAGTGTGACCCAGCACCACTAGCCCAAAGTGATAAAAAGAACAAAAACACAGAGACCAATGTTATCTCTTCTATAGAAGGCTTTTCTTTTTAACAAAATAATATGGTTGCACAGTTTACAAAAATAAGGTTTCCATAACACAAAGTCCAGCCTTCACACTGGAGCTTCACACATGAGGCCTTCTCATAACGAGGCCTACCTCACACTCTGAGGCCTTTCTCTCACACAGAGAGCTCTCTCAAACTGAGGGGTTACTAAGCAACAGGCACACCTTATATTGAACTACAGTTTTTGCTGAGTCATTGCATCCATTATCCCATTCAGTGCTTGACTCACATTTTTGTAATTAAAATTACCCAGTTAATTTTAATATTTCTGACAGTTTGCACTGTGAAGCATTCTCCCATTTTTGACTTTGTGTGCTCAGCTACTTGTCTACTCAATTTGTTGTGCGGACCAATGAGATGCTGACATTAATCTTGTGTTTCTATGTATGACAGCATTTTATAATAAAAATTTAAAGTCTTTTCAGACTCAGATAATAGAGACAAAAGCCCGAAATGAACAGCTCTTACATGAAAATATACATCTGAAGAAAGAGATGGAGATCCGGTGAGTGAGTGGGCTATTTTCTTAGCTCTGATTCTTAAATGTGGCAAAACAGCAAGTAGTATTTCACAAGTAATCTGTAAATATCTGAAATATATAATTCTATTAACGGATGTGATTCTCTGGTAGTAATTTGATTGTTATTCTATATTCAATATTTTCTTCCTGCAGACCAACTGTGCAAGAGTTAAGGTTTTACAAACACCAAGTGAAGAAGTTGGAGAAAACACTGAAGAATATCAAGTAACTAATTTTCATAAAATGTGAATGCTAGAGCTCTGTTTTTATGACAAAAATTAGCTTGGGTACCCGGTGTTATCCGGGTTATTAGAAGAAGTCATTTTTATTTTACAAAATGCATAAGGTTGTGGGTGTACTACAACTCACATCATGCCAGGTTAATCCCTGAAACTCCACCGATACTTAAAGTTTGTCACGTTGAGCAAGTTTGCTCTAGAGCAGGGCTGTCCAACTGACGGCCCGGGGGCCGTATATGGCTCCCCAGCCCCTTCCCTACGGCCCCCTCCTACCCTGCAAAAAAAAATTAAAAAAAAATATTTTTTTAAAAAAAATTTGATCTCCGGGGGCTGGGTGACGTCAGGCGTGGTGCCGGCACCGCGCCTGACGTCACCCAGCCCCTCCCGCTCCCTTCCTCCTCCTCTGTCCCGCCTCTCCCTAACCCTAACCAGCTCCCTTCCTCCTCCTCCGTTCCGCCTCTCCCCCCGGCGCACCAATCGGGAACGCCGGGGGCCTAAAGGCGGGCCTAAAGAGGAGGAAGGGAGGCTCCCTTTCTCCTCCTTCATCCTGCCTCTCCCCCGGCGCACCAATCGGGAACGCCGGGGCCTAAAGCGGGCCTAAAGAGGAGGAAGGGAAGCTCCCTCCTCCTCCTCCGCCTCTCCCCGGCGCACCAATCGGGAACGCCAGGGGCCTAAAGGCGGGCCTAAAGAGGAGGAAGGGAAGCTCCCTTCCTCCTCCTCCGCCTCTCCCCCCGGCACACCAATCGGGAACGCCAGGGGCCTAAAGGCGGGCCTAAAGAGGAGGAAGGGAAGCTCCCTCCTCCCTCCTCCGCCTCCCCCCGGCGCACCAATTGGGAACGCAATCGGGCCTCCGTCCCTCCCTCTCTCCCCCGGCGCACCAATCGGGGGAGGGCGTGCCTAACGAGGAGGACGGGACGCGCTTCCCTTCCTCCTCTTTAGGCACGCCTTCTCCGTTCTGCCTCTCCTCCCGGCACACTGATCGGTGTGCCGGAGGGAGGCAGAACAGAAAGGAGGAGGCGTGCCTCAATAGGAAGAAGGCAAGCGCTTCCCTTCCTCCTCTTTAGGCACGCCTTCTCCGTTCTGCCTCTCCTCCCGGCACACTGATCGGTGTGCCGGAGGGAGAGGCAGAACAGAGGAGGAGGCGTGCCTTAATAGGAAGAAGGCAAGCACTTCCCTTCCTCCTCTTTAGGCACGCCTTCTCCGTTCTGCCTCTTTTCCCGGTGCACTGATTGGTGTGCTGGAGGGAGAGGCAGAACAGAGGAGGAGGCTGGCGTGGCACTTTAGGAGGGAGGGCTCAGCCATGGAGGGCTCCCTTGGCTTGCCCTCCCTTAGGAGGACGCCAGCCTCAGAAGCGAAATCGCCGCTTCTGAGGCTGGCGTGACACTTTAGGAGGAGGGACCTGGGCGTGGCAGGGCGTGGCCAGGGAGGGGCGGGGGGCAGAGCAGAGTGGCGGAGCGCCCGGTCATCAGTGACTGGAAGTCCAGCCCTAGGTCTGGTAGAAGTTGGACAGCACTGCTCTAGAGGCATCATCGGTGGGGTTCAGTGTGCTCTCTGGCTGCAGGATGAATTACAATTCCCACCATGGTGGCTCAGTTTGTCAAATCCCTCCATTATGTTCAGTTGGTCATGGGGGCTCTGTGTGCCAAGTTAGGTCCAGGTCCATCATCGATGGGTGTAGAGTTCTCTTAGATTGCAGGTGAACTACGAATCCCAGTACCTACAACTAACCAATATGAAACTAACCCTTCCCAAACCCCACCAGTATTCAGATGTTGGCATATCGGGTATCCGTGCCAAATTTGGTTCAGCTCCATCGTTTATGTTCACAGTGCTCTCTGGATATAGGTGGACTATAATTCCTATAAATTCCTATAAAGCCCTCCAGTATTTTCAGTTAGTTATGGTGGTTCTGTGTGCCAAGTTAGATCCAGGATCATTGTTAGTGGAGTCCAGAGTGCTCTCTGATTGCAGATGACCTATAAATCCCAGTACCTACAATGGTTATAAATCAAGGTGAACCCCCCCCAAAACCCAAAACAAAACAAAAACCCTCTACAGTATTTTTCTTTGGTCATGTTGGTTCTGTGTGCCAAATCTGGTTCAGGTCCATTGTCATTAGGGGTCACAGTTCTCTTGATGCAGGGTGAACTACAACTTCCATTATGTGGAGTCAATCCTCCAAACCTCTCCAGTATGTTTAGTTGCTGCTCAGTTCTGCTCTGTTTGTTGTGCAGACAGAGTTGAAAAGAGTAGGAAAGGGTTAAGGGAGAGGCAGCGGGCGGGGTCATGCAAATTCCTCACCAATTGAGAGAATCCAAAACACTGGGATGTCTGTGGTGGGGGAAACACATAAAATCGAGGATAAATTGTCCCCGAATGAAAGCATTCATTGTGTGGTGGGCAGTATGGTGTTTGGGGAGGACATTGGCAGGGGCTGGGCTACATGTTCATGATGCTCGCTATAACCTGAAATGTCATTGGAGGGAGGGCTTTTGGTGGCTTTTCAGCACTGTGAGTTAAAGCTGGAAGTGGGCACCCCAGCCACATACATACATAACACATACATATTTTCACTTTTATTGAGTTTATAAATAAATAAATAAAAGTATATAGATACATAGATGAGTTTGTGGTTTTTTTTAACTGGGAACAAGCAGAATTTTAAAAACAGAGAACAGAACCATGTAAACTGTAAGTGGTCTTGTGATAACGAGGCTCTGAAAAACTTTGTTGACGAATAGGGCCAAGGGTCCCATAGGATGTCTTAGTATTATCCCCAGGTATAGTGGATTTCTTCGTATCCCATGCCTCCTCAGAGACACATGCAAAATGACAAAAGAGGAATCGGAGACTGCAGAGAATACGGAGGTTCCTTAGCAGCCTCTCAAACGATTTTAGTTTGAATCATTTTAATTTTTTGATTTTTGTTCCAAAGGCTACATGAGAACATCGAAGAAGAAAACACCAAAGAAAACAAAGAACTTACACGTAATACAGGTGGAGACCAACTTCAGGAAGTTTCCAGAAAATATTTGCAGGTAGGTAGGATGCTATTTCAGAAAGTCTTCAGAAAAATATATACCACTTTAATTTAGATTCAGAGGGAAACTTGGAGTCCATATATGTTCACTCTGGCACTTTAGCTTATTAATTGAAGACAGCCAGTTTTATCTGCAGGAACTATTGCGTTTTATACATTTAAATTTTTTTATTATGTGATGTTATGTGCATTCAATGTGTTTGTAGTTGTAATTTTATGTTGTTACTGTTTTTATGATTATGTAATGTTTATTTTATGTGCAGCATTGTGGAGGGAGTAGTGAAGTCTGCAAAATAAAATGGCTTCTTTCTGATACTTTTTTGTAGCTATTGATGTGTTTTTTTACCAACATTTACATAAAGGTGTTATCCAGCATTGACTCAATTATTAGAAGTCCAAGAAGATCTCCTTTTGTGATGCATATGCAAAGGAAAGGGTTACCACCAAGTTGTATCATGGAGAATGAAGAGGAATGTGGATTTGAGCATCTTCCTCTTACAGTCGAAATGTGGGCGGACCAACTGATGGCTCTGAAGGTACTTCTATCTCTGCTTTAAATCTCGCATTCTTTTAAAATCAGGACACCTTACTCTATATAGAATTGATTTTTGTAAAAAAAAATTGTTTTTACTTTGTGTTAGTGTATCTGCTTTGAACTCCACATTAATACATTCAGAGCTGTACTGTGAAATTTATTTATTTTTCTTTATCTTTATAGTAAGCTAGCATGCCAGGGAAAGGGCTGCATTTAGCCTTCTTTCAGCTATTTTAGTTTATTATTTCCTGAAACATTTTTTGTAGAACAGCTTTAACAAACGTATAGCTTTCCTTTAGCCTGAAATGGTACAACCATACATTCTGTAATTTCTCTATCAACCTATGCTGGTCATTATAGTACACGGCCTAAAAGCCTAAAGGGCAGACTCTAAACCAGGTGTGGGCAAACTTCAGCCCTCCAGATGTTTTGGACTTCAACTCCCACAATTCCTAACAGCCGGTAGGCAATATCTTTACACCAGCCAAAATGATGCGAACATCTATGCATGATTTTTTTGACATCTAAAGTTCTTCACCAGGCAAAGCAGTCTTTTTAAAAACATGCAGGGGGGAGAAGGATCACATGGTCTTCAAATGGTGTAAACGGCAGCTAAAAAAATCAATTCAATTTTAGGTTGCATTATTAGCAGCATAATATCTAGATCAGTGGTTCTGAACCTGTGGGTCCCCAGGTGTTTTGGCCTACAACTCCCAGAAATCCCAGCCAGGCCAAAACATCTGGGGCCCCACAAGTTGAGAACCACTGATTTAGATTGAGGGAATTTACAGTCCCACTCCGTTCTGCTTTGGTCAGACCTCATCTGGAAAACAGTGTCCAGTTTTGGGCACTGCAATTCAAGGAAGATATTGACAAGTTAAAAGGTTTCCAGGTTTGGAAGCCAAGCCCTATGAGGAACAGCTTTGGAAGCTGGGTATTGAGAGAAGGCTGAGAAAGGGACAGGATAGTAATGTTTAATTATTTGAAAGGGTGTCACACTGAGGAGGGGAAAAGCTTGTTCTCTGCTGCTCTGGAGACTAGGACTCGGAGCAATGGATTCAAATTGCAGGAAAAGAAATTTCACCTAAACATTAGGAATTCACTGCCTCGGAGGGTGCTGGAGTCTCCTCCCCTGGAGGTTTTTATGCAAACGGTGGATGGCCATCTGTCAGTGCTTTGATTGTGCTTTGCTGCATGGAAGGAGGTTGGACTGGATGGCCCTTTGTGGTCTCTTACAACCTTTTGATTCTAGTATGACATAATCCTTTTTTAAAAACCCCTTCAAAAATAACCCCACTACACTAGATTTACTGTTCAATGCCCCTTTGCTACATTAATGGAAGATGTCAGTTGTTTAAAGTGCAACCAGTTATGTTCCTGTGGTTTGTCACAAGAAATGGATACTATTGCTTTCCTTCCTGGAGCTAATCCAATTGGTTTTCTACTTGCATTCATATATAATACACATACATGCATGGAGGGTAGGAGCAACGGAAAAGCCTGAATGTGTGTTTTTGTCGGCTGCTGTAGCAACCGCACAGAGAACCCTTTTTGGTACAGAGGTGGGGTTCAAACCTGGAGATGATTTCATCTGTATGCATTCCAGTGGGAGAAAAGGGAAAGACCACAGGTAGGGACCAAAAACAAAAGGACTAGATGCACACCCTGCCCGTGTGCCCCACTGCAGCCCCTTTCAGGAAGTAGACCTCTCTCAATCTGTAATCTAAAGCTCTATGATGCTCCTTCTTGATATCAATGCAGTGATTTTAGTTTTAGTGTTCCTTTTTTGTGGTCACCCTCCATCTTTTGTTTCTCAGCCCTGCCTAGAAAATGGTTTCCCCAGTCTTCCAAAGCAGTTTGGGAGGCTGTTGTGGGGAGAGGAGAGATCTCATCTCCCAGTCCAATTCATGATTTCTTCAGGTATCCTTGGGTTAAGACCCAAAGATAAGATGGGAGCTTTGCTGTCCTCTGACCATGGCGTTTGTTTTTCCAAGAACTTACACAGATCCCTGAAAAAACTGCTTCTGCGATTAGTACCTTGGCATACAGTAGCTCTGCAGGATAACAATGAGCATGTTAGAGTTGAAGACCTTCAGTGTTTAGTAGATGAAATCTCTGAAGAAGTAGACAATGCGGAAAAGGTACGGTTGGTTTTTTTTTTACAAAGTTCTGCCTCTTCTTCACACATTTAGGCTTAAGCTTCTTTCGTTTCATATGTTAGTATGAAGCCCTATATTATATTTCAGCACCAAAACTTGGTTATTCATTTATTTATGTAGTAAATCCAGGGAGCGGGGTGAGCTCCTGTCTGTCAGCTCAAGCTTCCCATGCAGGGATATGAGAGAAACCTCCCATAGGATGGTAAAACATCCGGGCATCCCCTGGGCAACATCCTTGCAGATGGCCAATTCTCTCACACCAGAAGGGACTTGCAGTTTCTCAAGTCACTCCTGACAACAAAAATTACGTAATGAGACATATGTAAAAAACATACTTGATACTGTAGATGGTTTTGTTAATTACTTTGATCCTTAGCTTCAAAAAATGGCTTTGGTTAAGTTTCCATTTTTTTAAGAAAACTGATTCTGCTTTGTCTGTCTGTAAACCCACCCCATGTATTTTTTTTTTTTATCTCTGAGAGATTTCTAGCTCATCATGTTTAATTGAAGTTAAAAACTAGTCTTGTTATTTCTTTTTTCTTCTCTGGCATCCTGTAGAAGAATAGTGTGCCTTCCCAACACGCCTTGTATGCAATTGTCTCTCATTTTCAAAAGCTGTTTGATGTGAAATCTTTGAATGGGATTTACCCTCGGATGAATGAAGTTTATACAAAACTTGGCGAGATGACCAACGCTATGAGAAACCTACGTGATCTCTTGGAACTAGGTATGTTTTTTGTTGCTTTTTCCTCTGTTAAAACCTGCTGTGGGTCGGGGGTGCGCGAGTATGTTTGGAACAGTGAAATGAAATCTTATGATGTTTTGCATATTGATGTCCGATCGCAACCACTTAATATGTTTGTTTAGCTATTGCACTAATAAAGTCAGCCACAGGGTTGGACTAGGTGCCTCTGCCATGAGAAATGATGTGGTGCCGTTCTTCCTAGATGCTTCAACCCCTCCCAGTGTCCTAGTGAACACTGTTGGAAAGCTCTGCAGCCTGCTTAATAAGGATATGGCGAAGCAGATAGAGCAGCTGCTGGGGACGCAGGACATCGAGAGGTACGCCAAACTGCCTACTTGTTCAGTAGTAGCCTTTGAACTATATCCATTCAGATTCCTATTCTTCGTATTTCTATTAGCAGGTTCCTTCTTCCAAAACTTTTCTTTGAAGCCTTTGGTATAACCCATTCATTTTAGATTAATTAGTGTGATTTGCTAATCTTTATTTCCACCTGCCTAATTCTTACAAGGAGCCCCCCGGTGGCGCAGCGGGTTAAACCACTGAGCTGCTGAACTTGCTGACCGAAAAATTGGTGGTTCAAATCCAGGGAGCAGGGTGAGCTCCCGCTGTTAGCCCCAGCTTCTACCAACCTAGCAGTTTGAAAACATGCAAATGTGAGTAGATCAATATGTGCCAGGAAGGTAAAGGCAACTCTCTGCAGTCATGCTGGCCACAGGACCTTGGAGGTGTCTATGGATAATGCTGGCTATTTGGCTTAGAAATGGAGATAAGCACCCCCCCCCCCGAGTCGGCTACGACTAGACTTAATGTCAAGGGGAAACCTGTACCCTAACCCTTACATCAATTTCTAGATTACAAGCACATTAGGATATTGATTTCTCCTTGTATTCTCTGCAAAGAACCATCTGTTTGAATGGACCTTAATAATAATTTGAAATATCCTTTATTAACCACCAAAATGTATGTTGTGCAACCTATTCCAGGGCAGTAACAATGAGAAAAAAACTGGAGGAAGGAAGGATCAAATTAATGTTGGATCTACACTGCCCTATATACAAGGATCTGATCTCGTATTATCTGCTTTGAACTGGATTATATGAGTCTCCATCACCATATTACCTGCGTATGTCATCAATTTGGGGCCCCTCCCCCCAGTACCAACTGCTGCTCTGGGCCAGAGAGAGGGGGCCAGGGGACAGTTCCACCTTGTCTCCTGTGCTATGCTAATGATGTAATATAATGCAATATAATATATTGTATATACATATAATATTTATTATAACATAATAAAATACAATATAATATGATATTATAATTACATATTTGATATTACATGTTATATTACTAATAATATTACAATATAATGGTATAGTACAATATATTAATATATAATACTGATATTGTACTATGCTTATAATATATATTGTATGTATATATATCTTGTAAGCTGCTCAGAGTCTCCTTTGGGGTGAGAAGGGCGGCATATAAATGCCGTAAATAAATAAATAAAATCTGGGATAGAAAGATAATCTGGGATCGGATCCTAGGATATAGGACAGGGTAGAAGAGGCCTTAGTCAAGTTGTTTTCCCCCCACATATGCCCTGTTTTCTGTGACGTCAAAGCCTAGTGTAGGCACAATCCATAAGTAAAGGTAAAGGTTTCCCCTGACATAAAGTCTAGTCATGTCCGACTCTGGAGGGTGGTCCTCATCTCCATTTCTAAGCCAAAGAGTTGGAGTTCTCCGTAGACACCTCCTAGGTCATGTGGCCAGCATGACTGCATGGAGCGCTGTTACCTTCCTGCCAAAGTGGTACCTATTCATCTACTCACATTTGCAAGTTTTCAATCTGCTAGGTTGACAGAAACTGGACTAACAGCGGGGGCTCACCACACTCCCCGGATTCAAACTTCCAGTTTGGTCAGCAAGTTCAGCAGCTCAGTGGTTTAACCTTCAGTGCCACCAGCCCCCCCAATAAAAAGCAACTGCAAGAATGAGTTTACTTAGATTTCGGAAACTGGTCATTCTCACAAAAAAATTATATAGCACATTGTTGCTAGAGATATGTAATCTGAAAATAAGCATTTCTGATAAAGAATAGTATAAAGAGATGGAAGGAACAAAACCTCGTGTGGAGATTACTGAGCTTGTTCTAGAGAAGGAAACTGCTAGTCAATAAATGTTTGCTATGACTGATGTTTTTCAGTATTATCTACAAGTTAGAAGAACACGACCACTTTTTTCCAGCCTTTCAAGCTCTTACTGAAGAGCTGCTTCGCATTCTAGGTGAGTTACCGTATTTATGTAAAACATACACCATTGCTAAAACATTTCAGATCCATGGATAGCTGAGAAGGCATGCAGGTAAAGAGGATCACTTAGCTAGGAATGAAATTAATTTTTCTGAGTTGCTGTGAGATTTCTGGGCTGTATGAACATGTTCCAGAAGCATTCTCTCCTGATGTTTTGCCCACATCTATGCAGCGCCCAAACACTAATCAAATAATACGAAAAGCACTGCAGACTAATTCAACCAGAGAAGTCAGTCATAGCAGAGCACCTGATGAACCAACCTGGACATAGCATATTATCTGAGAACACAGAAATGCTGGACCACTCTCACAACCACCATGTCAGGCTATACAGAGAAGCCATTGAAATCCACAAGGATGTGGACAATTTCAACAGAAAGGAGGAAACCATGAAAATGAACAAAATCTCAAAATCAGGACAGTAAATAATGAGGAACATTAAAAAAGCAGGGGAATTCCAGACAAGAATCAACCAGGGCCACTTCCCAACAGAGGATTCCCCCATGCAGGAAGCAATCAAACCTTGAAACTGCAAGGCCATTAAATCCTAATCAAGGTGGCCAATTGTAACGTTCACAGTTGCCTCAGGCAGACAAGAGTTATTCTCCCACTCTGGACATCCCACAGGTATATAAGCCTCAGTTGCTTCTGAAGATGCCTGCTATAGATGTGGACAAAACATCAGGAGAGAATGCTTCTGAAACATGGCTAGACAGCCCGGAAAACTCACAGCAACCCAGTGATTCTGGCCATGAAAGTCTTCGACAACACATTAGTTTTTCTATTTGTGTGTAATGGTTGTATCAGTAGAGAGGAATGCACAGCATTTTCTTAGAAGTCCGACCTGCCTTAACCATATTCTGCTTAGTGATTGCGTAACACTAGCTCAATACTTTTCAGTCTTCTTCTATGAAACTGTCCTTTTCAAACAGGTAACCTATGCAGGGTTAGCTGCTTTACTCACATTAACTCTCAGATTAAAAAGATTGACTTCATGGCAGTGTTTATGTACAATCACTGTGTATTTATATTTTTAGATATTTTCTAAGCTGAAAAGGCAGTAATGTCTACTCTTTATACATTTTCAATGTAGCTTTAGAACCTTTTGGTAGCTATGAGTTCCTGTTCCTCTCAGTTTAGCTATGAAGTCTTCTAAATTAAGTGTATGTAAGATGCAATGTAAGATTCAGGGGGCCGTGGTGGTGCAGTGGATTAAACTGCTGAGCTGTTGAACTTGCTGACCGAAAGATTGGCAGGTTAAATCTGGAGAGTGAGGTGAACTTCTGCTGTTAGGCCCAGCTTCTGTCAACCTAGTAGTTTGAAAACATTCAAATGTGAGTACTTCAATAGGTACTGCTTCTACGGGAAGGTAACGGCGCTCCATGCAGTCATGCTGGCCACATGACCTTGGAGGTGTCTATGGACAGCACCGGCTCTTCAGCTTAGTTGTGTCCCAGAGCCGGATGCAACTAGACTCAATTTCAAGGGGAAACCTTTACCTTTACTTTACCTAAGATGCAATTCAATAAATGCATAGGGGCATCTCTTACCAATCCCTCCCTGATTTGTCTGGAAGTAGCTGATAATTAACTCTGAAGGGGTGTAATTTGTACAAAACCTTTGTTTTTGTTTCAGAAGTCAGAAATCTGACAGATATAGTCCCTGCTGTGCAGAGGCTGAAAGGAAAAGTCCAGTAATGTAAGCCATCCATAAAATTATAAAATGTTTCTACCTTTTATGTATAGTGTTTTAACTATTTTAATTAAAACCTTTTAACTTATTCTTGGGAGATTTTTTGACACCACCATCCAATGAAATCTCTGCTCTGAAAATGTTTTACCCATACAATATTTTCAGTCATGAATTATCGCTTAAGCCAAAGTCCTGAACGTGCAGCAGTTTCATGATTCACTTTATTCATTCTAAAAACATTAATTACATCTAGACTTAAAAGTTTGAGAACTGTATATTCTTTTTGTATGGTTTAAGTAGCATAAGACTTGTACTTCACTGTGTTTTTACTCTGAATCTCAAAGCAGCTGTGATCAAGAAGGCTGCAAACGAAGAGTAGGAGTAATGCAATCTCTGGAATCATTCAAACCGCTACACATTGCAATGGGTTTGCCCCTTCTATCTCCCTAATGAGCCCACCAGACACATAAAAAGTGCCCCAATTAATTTGAAAACAGAAGAGCAGTTGGTGGGATGGCTGAGACTGTGTATCCACCAACCATTCTTCCCCTATAACTCCTGATATTTGCCCCCCAAAATTAAGGATTTTTTAAAATAGTGAAGTATAGTCCAGGATTGCTGTGAAAGTTCACCTGCAGCAGTTGTCTCCACTCACAGCCAGGCAGAAAGGAGGCTGGATCCTGGCTAGACAGAGAAAACTTGATGCAACTTAAATACAGTGAGTTTTAATATCTCTCCTCTCAGGCATTACAGAATATGTCAATGTTCTCTCCTCCTCAGCTTCTCAATCTGAAGGTTGCCAGATGTTTTGGCCTTCAACTCCCAGAAATCCTAACAACTGGTAAACTGGCTGGGAGTTCTGGGAGTTGTAGGCCAAAACACCTGGAGACCCACAGGTTGAGAATCACTGGGCTAGAGAGAATGTTGGAGTAATGTTTATTGTGTGCAGTGCTTCTGCACTGTTTCCTAGTGTACTAGCAGCACTAGTCCTTGCCCAGAATTCCTGCATAGTAGACCTTCATGGATGTCATAAATACACAAAGTGGTAAACATGGGAGCTTATTCCCGAGTGTGTAATTTCAGTTGTGTTCCCAAACACAGATCAAGAGTTGGGACACTTACTAAGGACCTCATCACACTAGAGCAGTGATTCTCAACCTGTGGTGTTTTGGCCTACAACTCCTTGCCAGTATACCAGCTGTTAGGATTTCTGGGAGTTGAAGGTGAAAACGTCTGGGGACCCACAGGTTGAGAACCACTGCACTAGAGAATGAATCCACTTTAAATCCGGTTTCTGCCTCCTGCAGAATGCTGGGGTTTGTAGTTTAAGGAGGGGCCTTTAACAGCTGCACTAAACTACAAACCCCAGAATTCTGCAGGAGGCAGAAACCGGATTTTAAGTGGATTTACTCTCTAATGTGATGAAGTAGTAAGAAAGGCACTTGGAAGTTACAACAAAATATTCTACATGGGAATATTAAATCCCATGTTAATTAAATAAGTTAAGAGTGTGATCTCAATATAAAAAATCTAAAAAGTCATTAGGTGGCAGTCTTAAAAGTACAAAATATACATATGTACAGTTGATTCCTTTGTTCTTCAGATGTTAGATATCAGCTGCATGGTTGTCCATTCATTGTCAGCTGGTACCTGAAAAAAGAAAATCCCAAATATGAGCTAGTTTCTGATATCATGCTATACCACACTCTTTCTTAGTGGTTGACAGTGGGTTTCGTCTGTTGCCTTCAGGGCATCTGTTTGCACCTTTCCTGTAGTCACAAAATCAGATTGGCCTTGAAGCATCTCAATCTCAATGGACAGGGCACTAAACATCTGTTTATCCCTGGCAAGGAGTAGCAAATAACCTTAAGGGCCATTATTTTTTCTAGTTCAGCCTCCTGAGGGAAAAAAAGCTTTGTGCTTTTTCTCCAGGAGGAATGAAACAGGAGACCTTTGAGGGCAGTGGGTCTCAACCTGTGGTGCCCTAGATGTTTTGGCCTTCAACTCTCAGAAATCATAACAGCTGGTAAACTGGCTGGGATTCCTAGGAGTTGTAGGCCAAAACACCTGGGAACCCACAGGTTGAGAATCACTGTTTTAGGTAAAACATGAGCTAGGGTTGCTGGAAACAAAATTATCAAGATGAGATAATGTTAAATGTTGTCCAACACATGCATTTTCTCCTGTTTCAGTCTCCCCAACCAAATCATTTGAGATTACATTAAAGCATCCCTGTTTCAGTTCTGTAATTTTGCCTAAGCTCCCCTGTAATGTTAAAACCTTTGATGAAATCGTGGTGAGGGAGAGCCCTAGTAGCACAGCGGAAGTAACAGGACTCAAAGAGGATGAGCAGGAGTGGCTCAAACCATAGTTCATGAAGGCTGGATACTTAATAGTTTAGAGAGGATTATTAGTCATATTCTTTGCACTATGATTTCATTTAACTCCACTGGTTTAAGAAGCTTGCGAAAAAGACGACAAATTGGATGAAGAGTTTATACTTGGTCATACTTTATCTGATCTCTGCAGTTCCAATGCTTTGTTATTGAGGGGTAAACTATACTTGGCAATGATCATTCCAGGTAGACAGTTTGTTTTGTTTCATGCCTATAAAGCAGTGGTCCCCAACCTTTCTGGACCAGGGACCACTGTCCAATATTAGTACCCAAAAGGTTACAAATAAGTTTTTGGTCAACTTTAGATTGGGTTTGGTTATTTGGGGTGCTGATTCATTACATTGCATTGGATAGATGACATAAGCTCTAGTTTCTGATACAGAACATATGCCATCCAGTACTTGTCATCTGCTCACCCACAGAAAACCATATTTAATAATCTAGAGCTGATGTGGTCGTAGTAATCTTTCATGGGTAGTCAGCCTCTCCTCTCCTGACATCCCCATTGCCTCGGCACTATAATAGGGTTTTGCGAGACCAGTCGTTCTTGCTGTGTGGTTTCAAGGCAACGGTGTAGTAGCAGTGAGGCTGCGGACCATATTTTAGTTCTTGCAGACCACTGGTAGTCTATTGGTCACAGGTTGGGAACCACTGCTATAAAGGGACTGATCTAAAGCAAAATTTAAATGGGAATGTCATCCTCACACACACACACCCCATTTTGTCACACACTTTAAAAGTGGATCATTGTCTCTGATTCCTTTGAAAGAAGCAAAACATTTAAAAAGAAGCCGCTATATGCAAGATGGGTCTCGTCCTGCTTATGTTCCCTCTGCCCGGCTCTGTCATCATCTCATCTTCTTGTAGCTTTGTGTGAGGAAATCTATACTATAGCCTTAAACATTATCTGTCGCTATTGATGCTTTTGTAGATGTTTCTAATTTAAACATACCATTGTGAGAAGCCCTTAAGTAAGTCTTCCTTTGACAAGTCAATCAGCACCTTTTGAAGAAGAAGAAAAGCCAAAATGAAAAACAGCATGTAAGAAGCAATCAGTACAGCAAATGTGATCTAATAATAATTTGAGTTTCAAACATATAGGTGAGATATCAATCAAGATTATTACTGGGCTCAAAACTGCCAAGCTAATATTGATTTTATAGCTATTATTAGAATGCAAGTGTGGAGGTCTTTTCTCCTGCCACACATTCTTCCCTATCTCTTAAATAATTTCCCTGTTGCAACATGAAATATATATATATATATATATATATATGTTCAACAGCAAATAGAGTTTTGAATGAATGTGAAACAGAATGAGGCACCAAAATAGCCAGGTAGATGTTTCACGCAGAAATCCTTATGTCTAAGAACACAGGAATTTCTACTGCAAAATGCAGATTGAGTTTTCACATATAATTAATTTCTGGGTTGCTGTGAGTTTTCCAGGCTGTATGACCATATTCCAGAAGCATTCTCTCCTGACGTTTTACCCACATCATAGATGTGGGCGAAACGTCAGGAGAGAATGCTTCTGGAACATGGCCACACAGCCCAGAAAACCCACAGCAACCCAGTGATTCCGGCCATGAAAGCCTTCAGCAACACATAATTAATTTCACTTACTTCGTTTCCCTCATAATTTTCAAAATAGTGCCTTACCTTCCCAAGTTCTTTTCTTTCATGTGAAATGAATGGCTTCCTGTTTTTCACTGCAATGTCTAAAGCCCTTTTCTTAATTTCTTCCAAAGTGTCAAAATATTCAAATCTAACAAGAAACATAGAAAACATGTGTGTAAACAAAAGATACCAAATAAAGACATTTTAGCTTTACCACCACCCCAAAAATTATAATGAAAAACAATGTTTCTGCCACACAAGATGTTTTAGACTTCTAAATGCTGCACTAGAAAAGTGATAATTGTGCAAATAAAGTAATGGGAAAGGGCAGGGTCATGGTTCTTGGCTTCTCCATTGGACAGTTCTGAATAAGGAGCCCCCAGTGGTGCAATGGGTTAAACTGCTGACTAAAAGGTCGATGGTTCGAATCTGGGGAGCAGGGTGAGCTCCCATCTGTCAGCTCCAGCTTCTCATGTGGGGACATGAGGGAAGCCTCCGACAGGGTGGTAACACATTCAGACGTCCCTTGGGCAATGTCCTTGCAGACAGCCAATTCTCTCACATCAGAAGTGACTTGCAGTTTCTTAAGTCGCTCCAGACATGAAAAAAAAATCTGAATAACATCTGTGTGGCTGGAAGAGGAAACATGGCTTCACAGTAGCTGTTTCTTAACAGGACTGACTTTTCATCATAATGAGGATTCAGCGTTCTTTTCTTGATTGTAGTTCTCCTTCTGCTTGCCCATCTTTTATCTGGCAGCAAATAGATGCGGACATATGGATGTGCACCTTGCCGTGAACAGGGTGTCAAATTTCTGTGGGACAGTAAGAAATACCATATTCATTATAAAAATACTTTTTAAAATATTCCATATAGTCAGGGTTGCTAGACACCAGAATATAATGATGTATCCTCACAAAGCCCCCCCCCCCCCCCCGGTGGCACAGTGGGTTAAAGTGCTGAGCTGTTGAACTTGCTGACCAAAAGGTTGGTTTGAATCCAGGGAGAGGAGTGAACTCCTGCTTTTAGGCCCAGCTTCTACCAACGTAGCAGATCAAAAACATGCAAATGTGAGTAGATCAATAGGTACTGCTCCAGTGGGAAGGTAAGGGCACTCCATGCCATCATGCTGGCCACATGACCTTGGAGGTGTCTACGGTCAACGCCGGCTCTTCGGTTTAGAAATGGAGATGAGCACCACCACCCCAGAGTCATACACAACGAGACTCAATGTCAGGAGAAACCTTTACTTATCATCACAAAGGACAGAGATGCTGGTCAAGGCTTACAGTGGATGGTGCTAAAGGGGAAATTGATGCTTTAACAGGAGAAATGTCAGAGAGAGGTGATGCATTAGAATAGAAATGGAATAGCAGGGGCAGCTTGCCAGCAGCAGCAGTAGCACAAGAAATAGCAAGTGATGGGTTAGAAGACGTGTATGGCAAATGAAAGCTTCCACTTGGCAGGTTTCCCGGTAGTAAAGTAACATTTTGAGGACATTTTGCTCATAAAGCAATAACATAGAACAATGGAAATGAAAATTAATACTGCGCCACAGTTATTAGCAAATAGGAGTGAGATGCCAGAATGCTTTGTTCAATTGGGTAGAGTAAAATGGGTTCATGAATGCCAGCCAATGCCAAGGTATGAAGAAGGGAGGGACTAAATGTTGACTCCATTGATGGTATAAAACCTGTACATTGAAAAAGTTCTGGGTGCTGTCTTCAAACGGCTTTGTTCTGTAAGGAAGGCAGGCCCATCAGCTGATGTGATACAATAAAGGCTGGTTTCATTGAACAGCAGTAAAATTGTCGCGTCATCCGTCCAAGTGCTCGCTAAGTAACAGCAGCCAGGCACAGAGGTATTTGCCTTGGGGGTTCTGGGACTCCAGATATCCGCTACAGTGCAAGCTTACTTCTGGAATGTTTGCAGAATGGCAACTAACAAACAGTTACTGGGGACCACTGGTTCTGCCATTACAATAATTACAAGAACCATTGCCCAAATGGAGTGGATGCTACAACAGCAAAAGGGTTAGTGGAGAAGATCCATGACCTATGTTACATGTCGCATGTGGGCCACTCCATGTTGCAAAGCAGAAGTTTGAAAATGCTGAAATTCAGACAGCAGTGTCAGCATATCTATACAGGGCATCTTGAAACCATTACTCAGATAGTCCACAACAAAGATTTAAGTCCTACACAACATACAATTCTTGCAGAAAAACGGATTCTTAGGTGTTACCTGCATGCATTGATGAACACGACGAGAGACTGTCTGAGGGAGGCGTAGCGTATAGTGAGGTGAATCTCTCCCAAGGGCTGCCCCGCAGGAAGCATTCCACTGCAAGACAATGGATTTGTTTACAAATTCTACAGAAGGACAAATGCTGCAGAACTAAGAAACAAGCTCTGGTGGTAAGCTACATTAAGAACGAACAAATTAACTTCAAACCATGTCCAAAAGGAGGAATTGTCTACACCAGGGCTGTCCAACAGGCGGCCCTGGGGCCGTACACGGCCCCCCAGCCCCTTGGATACGGCCCCCTACCCTCCAGCAAGAAATAAGATGGTTTTTTAATTTAAAAAATCAATTAAAAATATTTCTAATTATTTTATTATTATTATTTTTTTATTATTTTTGGTCCCGCCCCTTGGCTTTCCATTGGCCCCCTCCTCCTGAGGGAGGGAGGGAGTGATGTCTCTCGGGCCCCACTCGTGATTGGATGAGCGCTCCTGGAGGCGCAAAAAGCCTCCCCTGAGTCTCCTTGCGGCCTTGCGAGACCAAGAGAAGCAAGGAGCAGGGCCGCAGCAAGAGCGGGGGAGGGGCGTCGCCAGAGGTGGCTCCAACCAGGGCTGCTTTAGCAGCAGCATGGACACGGAGCTCTTGGCAAGCAGGTAAAGGGGTTTTCTCCCTCCCATCCATCTTCCTCACTCTCTTTACTTCATCCCTTTCTTCCTTCCCTCTTTCATACTTCCCATCTTTCTTCCCTTCTTTCCCTCCCCTCCTTTCTCTTCTTTCTTCCTCTCTCCCTCCCTCCTTTCCCTTTCTTGCTTCCTAATCTTTCTCCCCCCTTCCTGCCTGCCTTGCCTTCTTTCTTTCCTTCCTTCCATTCTTCCTTTCCCCCTCCCTTCCTCTTTCTTTCCTTCCTTCCGTTCTTTCTTGTCTGGCAGCAGCGCAGGAACACGGAGCAGGGCTTCCCTCCCCCCCCCCTCTCCCCCCCCCATTGCCGTTTTCTTATTTGCTGCTGCATGTGGGGGGGGTTTTGTGGGGGAAGTTTGCCCCAATTCTGTTGTTGGTGGGGTTCAGAATGCTCTTTGATTGTAGGTGAACTATAAATCCCAGAAACTGTAACTCCCAAATATCAAGGCCTATTTTCCCCAAACTCCATCTGTGTTCATATTTGGGCATATTAAGGTCAGGCTTGGAAAAATATTATTATTAATAATAACAATGGGTTGCTGTGAGTTTTCCGTATGGCTGCCTGGCCCTGTTCAAGAAGCATTCTCTCCTGACGTTTCACCCACATCTATGGCTAAAAAGGCATCCTCGGAGGTCTGTTGGGGTTTGGCCAGTGTGGGTGGGAGAAAGAAAGAAAGAAGGAATTCTTGTCTGCTTGAGTTGGGTTTGAAGGTTGCCCTTGGACATCTTGATCAGCACTGGATGGCCTTGCAGCTTCAAAGCCTGGCTGAACATTTTACAGAAATACCCATGCTGCCCTAGAAACACCAGGAGAGAATAATGCTTCTGGGACATGGCCAGGCAGCCCAGGAAACTCACAGCCACCCATTATTATTATTATTATTAATCTCACATAATAAGATATTATAATAATTATAATAATAGGGGCGGAGCCGGGGGCAGGGTGGAGCTGGGGAGGGAGGGGTGGGTGGAGCTGGGGGCGGGGCGGGGGTGTGGCAGGGAGGGGGTGGAGCCGGGGGCTTGGCCCCCCAGGTGATCAGTGACCGGAATTCCGGCCCAAGGTCCGGTAGAAGTTGGACAGCCCTTGGTTCAATCCTCTGCAACATGATAACCTCCAGATGTTCTGGGCTGCAACTCCCATCAGTCCCAGCAATGGGAGCTCATGGCTGATAGCATTCAGCTATAGGGAGGCACAATAATGTGCCATCTGCTATTTCTTAGCAGTATCAGCAATAGCAATAGTAATAATTTTTTCTTTTCCCTTTCCCCCCCACTGTTCAGACCAAGTGGCTCACACTAAAGAAGGAATACAATTAAAACATGCAAAAGTTGGATATTAAAATGCCATTAACTTTTTTTAAAAAATAAATCAATTATAATACAGTTAAGATAAATAGATAAAACATTTATCTATTTGGCCACAGTGGTCCATGCTCTTGTTACATCCCGAATAGACTACTGCAACACGTTGTACGTGGGGTTGCCTTTGAAGACAGTTCAGAAGCTCCAAGTGGTCCAACGGGTGGCAGTCAGATTCCTTACTGGAGTGGCGTACAGGGAGCACACAACCCTTCTGTTGTGCCAGCCCCACTGGCTGCCAGTCTGCTATCGAGCATAATTCAAAGTGCTGGCTTTAGCCTATAAAGCCCTAAACAGTTCTAGCCCAGTTTACCTGTCTGAATCCATCTCGCCCATGAACCATCTTGGAGATTAAGATCTTCTGGGGAGGCCCTGCTCTCAGTCCCACGTCCTTTGCAGGATTGACTGGTGGGGACGAGAGACAGGGCCTTCTCAGTGGTGGGCCCTTGGCTCTGGAACTCCTTCCCCAGTGAAATTATATCAGTGCCCTCCCTCCTTCGGAAAGCCTTTGGGCAGTACAAGAAATGAATAGGAACTAAGTGCAATTGACAATATGAATGGCTTCGGATTATGATTCTGGATTATGTGATTCTAATGTTATATTAAGATGTTTTAATTGTTTAGATGTTTGTTTATATTCTATGTCTGATGTGATTTTAATAGTTTAATTTATAGTTATATGCTATCATTTTAGTTATTATGCTTTGGTTGTATACTGTATATGTTGGCATTGAATCTTGCCATTACTTGATGTACACCGCTTTGAGTCCCCCAGGGGTGCAAAAAGCAGTATATTAATGCAGTAAATAATAAATAAATAAATAAAATTTAAACTAATTCCATAGTCTGATGCAAGACTCTGTGGCCAGTTCTTTAAAACTATCTGAAGCAATCCATTTCACCTTGAGGTATATTTCAGCATGTTCCAAGAACTATATTTTTATTAGAAAAATGTAGTTGCAATAGTATAAATCAAAAACAAGTACACCTTATTTAGAAAGATCTTGCACCTCAAGCAAATAATATGTGTAGTTGTTTATTTGTTCATTCACTTCCGAGTCTTTGTGACCTCATGGACCATCCCACGCCAGAGCTCCGTCAGCCGTCACCTCCCCCAGCTCCTTCAGGGTCAAGCCAGTCACTTCGAGGATACCATCCATCCATCTTGCCCTTGGTCGGCCCCTCTTCCCTTTTCCTTCCATTTTCCCCAGCATAATTGTCTTCTCTAAGCTTTCCTTTCAAATAATATGACAAGCAACTAAAATATCAACTATTTCTTTGAGCATTACCTGGAGCACTGGGTGCTATGGAAATAACATTATTTCCAGAAATGTTTGTGGCTGGAGTATGGAGAGAATAAACCTTTGTATTTGTGGTTAATTTTAAACCATTGGGCCAGTTAGTTGGGGGACTGCCCCCAAATCAGCACACAATTTTTTAAAAATGCACCTGGGGGTCACCCTCTGGGGTCTCAAATGCCACATAGGGCACATAGGTTGTAAGTTGTCTGCCCTACTTTAGGGCTTGTGTATTATTTGCTACCTTTTCCAAACTACACATCTGCCATACCAAAAGAACAAAAATTACTACAACATAACAATCTCCCCCTGGTGGCGCAGTAAGTTAAACAGCTGAGCTGCTGAACTTGCTGACTGACCGAAAGGTTGGTGGTTCGAATTGGGGGAGCAGAGTGAGCTCCCGCTGTTAGGCCCAGCTTCTGCCAACCTAACAGTTTGAAAACATGCAAATGTGAGTCGATCAATAGGTGCCTCTCTAGCGGGAAGGTAAGAATGCACCATGCAGTCATGCCAGCCACATGACCTTGGAGGTGTCTATGGACAATGCCAGCTCTTTGGCTTAGAAATGGAGATGAGCACCAATCCCCAAAGTCGGACACAACTAGACTTAATGCCAAGGGGGAATGTTTACCTTTACTTTTCACATTGACCTTTTGAAATGCAAACCCTATCCCTTTCTCCATACACATTTTGACATGATACGAGTACACTGTTACAGAATCCTGCACAGGAAATATAGATTTTTGAAATGATGCTGGCCATAAAACTACATCCTATCAGCAGTCAAAGCAATGCTTATCTTAAGAGAGTAGCAGCTATCAGTGGGAATAGCTACATTTGCCTTGTGCTGCCACTTATCATTGAGAAATGAGGCATGCTGAAATTGTTCAGTTTAGACAAAAAAAAAGACAGCTTGAGAAACTTACTTGTTAAGATCCAGATTGCTGCAAGTGACATCAAAGGTTGAAGAGCCTACAGAGTCCAGAGACGCAACGCTAGGGGCCATTTGAAGTCTCTGCAATGCTGGCAACATAGGGGGCTTCTTTGGCAGTGTCAAGAATTTGGAGTCCAAGCTTCGAGGATCTGCTTGGTGGTTAATTCCAGAAGCTGATTCTATTACGATAGGCTCAGACAGTTTCTCATTCACATTAAGGTTAGCACTGTTCACCTGTCTGACACCTGTGGATCCAGGTAGACCCCTCTCTTTGGTCTCTTCAGGTTCCTTGGGCACTTCAACTTTTGGCACTGGGGGCTGGACAGGGGGCAGCGGAGGTGGTGGAGGCAACGGTGCATTGTCTTGGTTCCCATCTTGTTCTGTAGCAGGGATAGGCACGTTTTGTAAGCCACCTGTGCCTTCTGGATCTGGTTTCTCCACATCCAAAGCCTAAGATGGAAAGGAGCAGGCGGGGGGGAGAGAAATATAGTCATATCTAGAGGATAGAAGGAATCCAGTAGCACCTTTGAGACTAACTTGGGGAGTGAATCAGCTTTGATGTACTACAGTCCACTTCATCAGGGGATGGAGTGAAGGATCACAGAGTTGGAAGAGACTTCGTGGGCCATCCAGTCCAACCCGCTGCCAAGAAGCAGGAAAATCACATTCAAAACACCCCCGACAGATGACCATCCAGCCTCTGCTTAAAAGCCTCCAAAGAGGGGCCTCCACTATACCCCAGGGCAGAGAGTTCCGCAGTTGAACAGCTCTCACAGCCAGGAATTTCTTCCTTATGTTCAGGTGGAATGTCCTTTCCTGTAGTTTGACGCTTTACTCTGTTCATTTTATGAACTGAAATGAATCTACAAACCCTTACTTTAGACGCGTGGCCTTTGAGATCCCTGAGGGTGGTCCCCAGATGCATTTTAAAAAAATTGTGTGCTGATTTGGGGGCAGCCCCCCCCCCCCAATTCTCAGAATAAATGGCTGCCGTGTACTGGCTTTAACGCCAGTTACTGGTTGATCTTGCAAGCTAAGCAGGAAGTTAAGCTGGGAGATCACTGATGAATACAGTATTTTGGGAATTTGTTTAAAAATCAACAGCACTTATTGATTTTGGTATAAGTTGCATCTCTGTATACCAAATATACTCAAGTATAAGCTGACCTGAATATAAGCCGAGGCACCTAATTTTACCACAAAAAACTGGGAAAAGGTATTGACTCGAATATAAGCTGAAAGTGGGGAATGCAGCAGGTACTGGTAAATTTCAAAAAATAAAATAGATACCAATAAAATTACATTAATTGAGGCATCATTAGTTTAAATGTTTTTGAATATTTGAGTAAAACTAATTTAAGATAAGACTGTCTAACTCTGATTAAACCAGTGGTTCCCAACCTTTGGGCCTCCAGTTGTTTTGGACTTCAGTTCCCACAATTCCTGGTAAACTGGCTGGGATTTCTGGGAGTTGAAGTCCAAAACACCTGAAGGCCCAAAGGTTGAGAATCACTGGATCAAACCATTATTATAACCTCCTTCAATGTAAATGTGCTTACATATCCTTCCAATAATAAAAAAATAACTGTAATACATATAATAATAGAATAAACTAATAAATGTAATAATAGAGAAAAATAATAAATATAATAATAATATAGTAAAATAAGTGTAATAAAATAATAATAGAGTTGTTTATTTGTTCAATTGCTTCCAACTCTTTGTGGCCTCATGGATCAGCCCACGCCAGAGATCCCTATCTCTGTGTGTGTGTGTGTGTACTAAAATGTGTGTGTACTAAAATATAGACACATATTTTTAAAAAAGACCTAGAAAACTTACACTATTTTACATTTGGATGTAAAGATGGATGTCAGGTCAAATTGTCAAATGGGGAATGTCCTAAGGATGAGTTACTGTCATGGTGTTTCATCCTAGGCATGGAAACAACTAGGTCACTTGCATAACATAATAAAGATCAAGAGACAACAGGTCATGCTTC
This sequence comes from Anolis apletophallus, assembly GCA_030556195.1. NCBI lineage: Eukaryota > Metazoa > Chordata > Lepidosauria > Squamata > Anolidae > Anolis > Anolis apletophallus. The sequence continues at coordinate 124,979,870 of JARBWK010000002.1, forward strand.
AGATGCATTGAAACTTGGTTTGGCACCAAGAACAGAAAGCTATGCAAGTTTGGTTTCAATTCAGCTGTCCAAGACAGACTCATCATGCCCAGGAGAAAAGCTAACACAGAGACATCAACTGTGTAACAACTCTTTGCAATTAACAGCTTTCTTTTCTGGGAAGTAAAGAAATGGGAACTGAAGAGATTAACTGGTTTCAGGAATGCACTGCAAGAGTTTATGTAAGAACAGAAAGAGTTACAACAGAGCAGGGTGAAGGCAGGCGGACGAACCGTAGACTTACCCTGAGTACCACTTTCAGTTTAATAGAGCTGTCCACACCAGAATGATCCAGTTGAAAGTTTTCTGCCATTGTCATCTCAGGCTTCTTTAGTAAGTGACTAAGAGAAAGCACCAGAGTGCCCAGGGCATTCTCACGGTCCTTATCCTTGATCTAAAGAGGAAGAAAACAATATATAAGTAAGGAGTAAATCAGTTTTAGGTTTTTAAAATCACCAGATCATGCCCAATTGTCCTAGATTGGAGACAGTTTTCTTATGTAACGATGAGCACTTCAAGCATTTCAATAATATGAGCCCATTCTGCTAAAACAACAAATAAAAATACAAAACTCTTCAAGTAACAAGTTTATTCATTGGTGAAAATAATATGTGAGAACTATATACTAAATAGTGTAAAATGGACTAAGCTACAATTTGGCTGCATATAGCGGCACATACCATCAATACCCTTCCCCCCAACACCCATAGTTTCCCTGTCTCTCTACTCCTCCTTCCTTCCCTCCTTGTCCTACCTTCCTCTCCTCCTCTTAAAGAAATACAGTTCTGTAGTTATTTTGGAAAGACACTTTTGTAGTTACTTTACACAAGACTTGGTGTGCACAAACATACAAAACCCAAACCCGTGCCACACTCCCAATTAGAGAAACTAAGGGGACAGACTAACCTCCAGATGGAGGGACTGTGATGCAGCACTGTGGACGAAGAACGTGAATGCCTGATTCCAGATGGGATCTTTGGTGAAGTTGCAAGTCTATTTGAGGGAGGAGTGGAGTAGAGGAGAAAGAAAGAAAAAGAGTTCACGCCTTAGTTGGAGAACACTAGGGATGCAACTGCATCACTTATTAGAGAATAATCCCCACCGAGACCTTGTGTGTGTGTGTGTGTGTGTGTGTGTGTGTGTGTGTGTGAGTAACGACTTGAAAAATTGCAAGTTGCTTCTGGTATGAGAGAATTGGCTGTCTGCAAGGATGTTACCCATGGAATACCGGGATGGTTTACCATCTTGTGGGAGGCTTCTCTCACATCACTGCATGAGAAGCTGGAGCTGACAAATGGGAGCTCACTCTGCTCCCTGAATTCAAATCACCAACCTTTCAGTCAGTGGTCCTGCCAGCACAAGGGTTTAACCCATTGCGTCACCAGGGGCTCCTACTGAGATCAAAGCATTGTGTTGAGTTGGTCGCACAAAAAATTGCTCTATTGCAGACTATACGTAGCATAATAGATTTTAGAGCAGGAATTATCAATGTTCGGCTTTCCAGATGTTGGCCATCAGTTCCAGGCTAACCAGTGTGGGCTAGCATTTGCAGATCAACACGTGGAAGGCCACATGATTTCCACCTGACCTAATGGTATGGCCAACTATTTTCTAGTAGAAACCACCCTATTACCTCACCCCATCCACCCAATATGTAGGTTATGAAAGGTAAAGGCATCATGATATAGATGCTAGAGCATCTGCAAAACACCAAGAATTGGTTTTCATTTATCTGGCCATACTTATAGTGATATAGACAAGGCATTATTCAAGACTTTGCTACTGTAAAACGGCAGAGATCTGAAAAAAAGAAAAGTCAATGATCCTTACCTTACTTCTGTGATTCTTGTTGCCCACTGTAAGTAGAACAAACGAAGAGGGCTCCCTCTCCACCTTCTTTACAATGTTGACATAAAAGACACGATTAATATTAATACGAAGACTTTCAAGAAGGAAAGATAATATCTTACCTAGAAATGTTAGCATTAACCCAACTTTTATTTGGGAGTTTTAGAGGCACGAAGTAGGAGTTTTGTTACTTTTAATATTGTATTTCCTCCACTGACTATACTGGGAATAATCGTCTTCATATTTGGGACCAAATTTGAATTTGATATTTTAAATTTTTGCTAGGTAATAATACAAAGTCAGCAGCAGTTACATTAGCTAAACTTTGGGTATATTTTCTATAACTAAATATTTCTATTGGCACAGAGGCATAGTTAAGTGGCTATACAACTGTCCTTTTCAAACTTGAATGCTAGCATGAGCCCTTTAAATACTAAAACAAAATCACCAGCAAATCTGTCAGAAACAGTTGAGGAACCATTTAAGAAAGTTTAAAGGTGCTACAAGATCCTGTTGTATTCTGCCTGTAAAATAACAAGTTTTGAAAATAATTATTGCTGTGATTTTTAATATAAATTTTATTTACATTCATTAATGGCTTACAGTGTAAACAGAATACAAAACAATGAACATTTTACAAACACATATAACCCCACCAGCAGAGCCTGAATAAGTACCATTTCCTTTGCCATAAATCAGGGGTCGGGAACCTTTTTGACTCAGAGAGCCATGAAAGCAAAATATTTGGAAATTTATTTCAGTGAGAGCCATATAATATATATAATGTATTTTAAGACTGAATTCAACTAAATGTGAGTATATACGTACATACTATGAGAAAGGGATTCCCCCGGCAGAATGACGGGAAACTTCAGACCTGGCTCTGCAAAAGGCATGATCAGGACTCTGGGAAGGAAGAGAAGACGGAAGGAAGGGGGAAAGAAAGGAGGGAGGGGGAGAGGAAGAAAGAAAAGAAGAACGAACTATGGAAAAGGAAGAAAAGAAAAGCAGTAGAGAGATGAGGGGAAAAGAAAGAAGGAAATGGGAAGGGAGGAAAGGAAAGGGTGGGGAAAAGAAAGGAAAGGGAGTGAGGAAAAAGTAAAATAATGAAGGGAAAAGAAGAAAAGAAAGAAGGGGAGAAAGGGACGTGAAAAGAAAGGAAGGAGAAGGAAAGGAAGACTTGGGGGAAAATAATAGAAGAGGAAGGAAGGAGGAAGAGGGAGGGAGAATGAGGAAAGAAAAAGGGAGAGAGGGAGGGAAAAAGGAGAGAAGGAAAGGGTGAAGGGAGAGAAAGGAAGAGGAAGGAAGGAAGGAAGGAAGAGGGAGAATGGTGGAAAGAAGGAAGGGGAGAGAGGAAGGGAAAAGGAAGGAGAGAAGGAAAGAATGGAAGAGGGAGGAACAGGGAGGGAGGAAAGTAGGAAGGGGAGAAGGAGAGAAATGAAGGAGAGAAGGAAAGAATGGAAGAGGAAGGAGGGACAGGGAGGGAGGAAAGAAGGAAGGGGAGAGAGGGAGGGAAAAGGAAGGAGAGAAGGAAAGAATGGAAAAAATGGAAAAGGAAGGAAGAGGGAGAATGAACGAAAGAAGGGAGAGAGGGAGGGAAAAGGAAGGAGAGAAGGAAAGAATGGAAGAGGAAGGAAGGAACAGGGAAAATGGAGGAAAGAAGGAATGGGAGAGCCAGATGCAATCATGAAAAGAGCCACATCTGGCTCCCGAGCCATATGTTCCCTACCCCTGCCATAAATGTATGAGTCAACCAGGTTTTTTGTGTGTGTCAGGAAAGACTTGAGAAACTCCAAGCCTCAAATATACAATTTCTTGCACTCTGCTAGGCTTTCTATTCTTCTATGTAGAACATAGTTAATTATGATTTTTTTTCATGTCAGAAACGACTTGAGAAACTGCAAGTCGCTTCTGGTGTGAGAGAATTGGCCATCTGCAAGGACGTTGCCCAGGGGACGCCCGGATCTTTTGATGTTTTACCATCCTTATGGGAGGCTTCTCTCATGTCCCCGCATGGGGAGCTGCAGCTGATAGAGGGAGCTCACCCGCACTCTCCCCGGATTTGAACCTCTGACCTGTTGGTCTTCAGTTCTGCCAGCACAGGGGTTTAACCCACTGCGCCGTTGGGAGCTCCATATTATGATCATATTCAATGACACAAATATGAAAAACCTCCTGCTATTTTTTCAATTACGAGAGCTATCAAATAATTTCTTCAGTCTCTGTATCCATGTGTGATGGCTTCCAAAAATAAGCACTTACTTTGAGGTATCTGTCTTTTCTGTTCTTCTTTACTCCATATTCACCATTGAAATATTCATACTGATTTTTCTGTATTGAAAAAAATATTAAAAGTATAGAGGAATGCAAATAAAAATAAAATTAGATGTCACAAAGTCTATGGAATGTAAGGAGAGTTATCTGAAATAGTGAGGGTCACCTAAAACCCAAAACAGATTTAACTTAAAATGTGTTGGAAATTCCATCAACTATTGGAATTAAGTGCACCGTAATCTTATTGAAAAGGTAAAAATGATGTCACATCCGTTTGGCAAATGTGAATCTCCGTGAATATGTGGAGACCATCTTTTGAAAACCACTAGTCAAGAAAAGGATGACCTTGTTAGAAGTCAACTCTTTAAACAAGTAATATTCATAAGCATTCATGTAATTGAACAGGTAACTCAGCTGTTGAACTGAAGAACCATGTCTTTAAACTGCGACGGATAAAGACATGCCACTACAAAAATATATTTGGTTAGCAGAGGATGGTTGCTTCTTTGAAGTTAAAGTTGCCGTTGTAATTGCAGTTGCCCAAAATATATACACTCCCTTGAAACCTCTTAATTAAAATATACACTCAAGAGACAAAACAAAGTAGTCTTCTTTGAAAATAACATCTCAGGTTTACTAACAAACTTCTCATATATATTCACCATACAGGCACATTTCTTATTAGTATTCAGCTAGATAAGATGTAGCTACTTCTCTGTGTTGAGTACACAGGGTATGATCAATGGTCCATAGTCTTTAAGTATAGCTGTACTCGTACACTTTGTCCAACATTTCTCCAATTTTTTTATCCCTTCCAAAAAATTAGAATTGTTGAGGTCATCAAAATAGGTATTTGTTTGTGAGATGATTTCATTGTTGGAATCAAATCTCTTTCTGCCGAGCCATTTCTTCAGGTTTGGAAACAAGAAATAGTCACTCAAGGCTAAATCCGGAGAATAGGGCAGATGAGGGAGCAATTCGTATCCCAATTCATGGACTGTTGCCATGGCAACTGCACACGTGTGCACCCTTGCATTGTCCTGGTGCAAAAGAACTTTTTCTTGGCCAAATGCAGTCATTTCCCCCCCAATCCTCGTTAAATCAACCCTATAAGTTGGCATAATATTCCACCATTGATTATTTTACCCTTTTGAAGGTAGTCAATGTGGATTATACCGCATGCATCCCAAAAAACGGTCGCCATGACTTTATTGGCTGACAAACCCACTTTGTCCTTCTTTGGTGCCGATTCACCCTGAGAAACCCACTGTTTTGACTGCTGTTTGGTTTCTGGTGTGTTGTGGTGGATCCACGTTTCGGCCACAGTTACGAAACGGCGCAAAAACTCGTCCATATTACGGTTGAACAACGGCAAACACTCCTGCGAAATTGTCACACGATTGCGTTTGTGGTCGACAGTACAAACGCGCGCGCCATCTTGCGGAAAGCTTTCTCATACCCAAGTGATCATTTAAAATTGAAACCACTGAGCCATGTGAGATGCCTATGGCTTCCACAATCTCTCGCACTTTCAATCTCCGATCGGCCAACACAATATCGTGAATTTTTTCAATTGTTTCGGGTGTAGAGACCTCAACTGGGCGTCCAGAACATTTGGCATCTTCCGTGCTTGTACGGCCACAACGAAATTCAGTAAAACACTTTTTTACCATTGAAATTGATGGTGCAGAGTCCCCATAGTATTTATCAAGCTTAGCCTTGGTTTGAGTGATGGTTTTTCCCCGCAAAATGAATGCTTAATGAGCACATGAAATTCACTTTTTCCCATTTTCTCCTCAAATCATGTGGTAGTCTGCTATCAATGGCTATCAAACACAAAGTAAATGACGCAGCTTGTTCAAATTTTGACAGGAGTTAACTGACAGATGCCTGTTGACAGGAGCAGTGTTGCCCTTTCAGTTAGGAGACAGGAAATTCAAAAAGTCATGGACTTATTGATCCGCCCTCGTATATAGTGGTGTAATAAAATGGTGTCCTTATATAAAATGGAATAAAACCTTCAAGGTTTATTTATTGGATTTTGTTTTGCAAAGGAGGGGATAAACATTTTCTAACAATGGATGGTTGAATATATGCATACATAATCTTTGGATACAACAGGGTGGTTGTAAAGAGTAAAATGCAATCAAGCCAGCTAATTTACAGGCACTTGGAGATTTCCTTTTACCCCCCCCAAATCCTCCCTACTCCGCACCTGCAAGTGAATCCTGGAATGCTCTACCTCAGCCTTGTATTTGGAAATGCTGAATTCCAACAGCATTTCATAAAGTATCATGGAAATACTATCATGAATATACTTTTACCCTGCTCTACCAGATCCAACAAAATAAAGATGTATTACACACAGTTAAAACCACTATACAATCAACTTGAAAATTACAACAGTTTAATACTGAAATAAATTTGTTCCTAAAGATTTGAATAAGAAAATATGGTTTGGGATGGTGCCAGGAAAAAAAAAACCAAAGCTGGTATTGGTCGGACCACTAAGGGGAGAACATATTGGTTAAGTATTCCGTAAACAATATAAGTTGCAGAATCTGGCAACTGCGAGTAAAGTTGCAGTTACCAAATAAGACGTATTATGTCTGCCAAATGATTTATGCTTGGCAGGAAAACTACTGTATTATTTACTATGACCAGATGATGGAATCTGTGCGTGCAAAAACCACACATAATGCTAGTGGGCTGAAAGGCAATGTAGAAATATTCCAAATAAATAAATAAATAGATACTCACAGGAAGATTGCAAGCATTGTGTAAATATACTATGAGAACTGCTGTGGCCAGTCCATTCCTGTCCTTTAAAAAAATAAATACAAAATTAACATACTGCTCACCATATTCATTTTGTAAATTCATTATTTCAAATTACAGCATTCCTTTAGCACTTAGCTAAAATGTCTTAGCAGAGGACTGCTATGGCTACAAATTATGACATGAGTTTGACTACCTTATGTTGTATCACATCTTACATACACATTGAAGCGCCTTCCTAACTTCTGCAGAGTTGGATTTTATTTAAATGCCTGAGCCAGCATGGCATGGTGATTTGAGCATTGGACTACAATTATGGAGACCAGGATTGAGTTCCCTGCTCTGTCACTGAAACACATTCGATCACCTTCAGCAAGTCACACTTTCTCAGTCCAGAAAACCTTATGGGAATTTTGCCTTAGAGTCCCATAATGTGGAAGTGACTTGAAGGCACACAACAAGAACAAATTCTGCTGTAGATGTGCTTTCAATGCAACCACCACAATCAACTGGTGCTTTTGTGTACCAAGGGAAGGTGACAAACCGATAAAACTGAATGTTGGCATTACTTTATTGTACATTTCAATTTCCTGTGAAGTGCAGAGAACTTATGCACTCAGTATGGGTTATCTCTCCATTACTCAGATTATGACTAAGTCCTATATGGCAGTGGGGGGGGGGGGGTGTTGTACGTCCACTGTTGTCAAAAATGTGGCCCTCCAGATGTTTTGGACGTCAGCTCCCAGAATTCTTAACCATTGAACAAGATAACTAGGTCTTCAGGGAGTTAGAGGCCCAAACACCTGGAGGGCTACAAGTTCGACATCTCTGTTGTAGACTGTACTGAGTGGGAATTATTCTGTGCACCAAACACATATTCTCCAACGGTCTTCAGGGAGTTAGAGGCCCAAACACCTGACCTCAGACTGTACTGAGTGGGAATTATTCTGTGCACCAAACACATATTCTCCAACACTTCTGATTTTATAGGCACAGACCTCATAAATCTTTTGCCATTTTACTTTTTCAGCTTCCTTTCAAAATACCCATTTTTTCTCTTCACCTTCCATTTTATCCCTTTGTCCTCAGCTTATCTCTATGGGTGCAAATGAGTTCAAAGGGGGAAAGTAATTTGCACTAAATGAACTCAGCAGAAGAGAGAGAAGATGAGTGGACAAAGTCTTGTCCTTCCCACTAGACTCAAGCAAAAGCTAATGGAGATAGTGTCTGCTAGCTGGTGTGCTCCTCCACGTTCATAACTTTGGCCATCTTAACCACCCTTTGATATTATTTGGCCACAAGTGTCTCAGTTATCATTTGTGAAAATGCTGGAGCACGTTATCAAAAGATGCAGCTTTATTTTTATTCCACAGCTTCTTTATTGCCTGACACTGACATCAGGGTCATTGTCAAGCACTGGTGTGGATGGAAACCCACCACAGCCTGGCAGGACCTCCAGGACCTTCTTCTCCTCCTCTCCCCCATTTCGGCCTTTTTGGTGCATGTGTCTTTTTCTCCAGTCTGAGCAGTGTTACATAGGAAGAATAATATAAGTTTCCTGGTGCTTATTTTCTGCTCAATGTCTCTATTGTTGGCAAGCATCAAGCTGGTGCCAACGAGGAGATGCTGGAGAAGACACACCAACAAGGGGCCAAAGGAGTTGGTCAGAAGGTGGACTCATTGGGGTGAAGCAGGTTTCAAAGGCTGTCTTGCCCTGAATTTGGAGTTGCTACTGATTGAAAACATCTAATGCAAACTATAATCAAGTCTCTTCCAAAACATACCTCACGAAGTTTCTCTTGACTGGTGACCAAAGAAAACCATTCAAGCTTCAGATGCACATGCCCACTTGCTATCTTGCTTAAGGGGAACCACTTTGAAAAGAGAAGAAAAGCACATCAATGCAATCATCATCATCATCATCATCTGTTAGTTAGGTGCCCAAAGGAACTGAAACAGCGAATTACTGTTTAGCATTTAATGGGGATAGCATGATAGAATCTTACAGTTGGAAGAGACCTCGTGGGTCACCCAGTCCAACTCCCTGCCAAGAAGCAAGAAAGCCACATTCAAAGTACCCCCGACAGATGGCCATCCAGCCTCTGTTTAAAAGCCTCCAAAAAGGAGCCTCCACCACACTCCGGGGCAGAGAGAGAGTTCCTCTGCTGAACAGCTCTCGCAATTAGGAAGGTCTTCCTAATGTTCAGGTGGAATCTCCTTTCCTGTGGTTTGAAGCCACTGTTCCATGTCCTAATCTCCAGGGCAGCAAAAACCAAGCTTGCTCCTTCTACCCTATGACTTCCCCTCACATATTTATACATGGACCTCATCATGTCTCTTCTAAGCCTTGAATCTTTTTGGGGCACACCTTTGAAATTTAGTGTCTTAAAACAGTGTTTTTCTAGATAGAACAGGGATGGTAGCAATGAAGACATTAAGATTTAAAATACATACAGCCGGTAACTTCCAGTAATAGATAGCGCCTGTTATCTTGTGGTCCTCCAGATGTTGAACTGCAGCTCCCAACATTCCTCACCATTGGAGTATTCTGGCTAGGGCTGCTGCAGTCCAGCAACATCTGGAGGATAACATAATGTCCCATAGATTGCAAATCTTTAAATAATTTCTCTAGAGTTAGAACCATTTTACCAATAATTTATACTGATTTATGAGGCCATAAAAATCTCCAGGAAGTATGCAAATAACGAGAAAGCAACAGCTCCCCTGGTGGCCAGAAGCTGGACTGTTAAATAGCCTCTGCGTGTCTGTCTATATATGTTGTGTGTCTATGGCATTTAATGTTTGCCATGTATATGTACATTGTAATACGCCCTGAGTCCCCTGCAGGGTGAGAAGCGTGGAATATAAATACTGTAAATAATAATAATAAAATAATACACACATTTATTTTTAATCTCTTGTTGAGAAACAGTTCTCACATTTAGTTGGATTGTGCATGTACACTTGAACATGCATATGTCCACAAGCACATTCAGTGGCCATTCATGTTGTGAATCAGGCTCCAGCCCAAGAAAGAATGATGATAAACCTCACGACCTTTGAGGATGCCTGCCATAGATGTGGCCGAAACGTCAGGAGATAATGCTTCTGGAACATGGTCATACAGCCTAGAAAACTCACAGTAACCCTATGACAAATTTGTTTTACAGTTGCCACAAACTCTTTGCAACTTTTGAAATCTTCCCATGATATCATGCCCCATGTAAACTTTATGTACAGTAGTCTGAGTCAGTGGTGAGAACTCAGGAGTTTTAAAGAAGGAAAATGATATCTGTGGGCATTAAAAAAAATAAAATGTTTAATTGTGAAATGGCAAAATGATAGCCCCTTAAAAACAATTCACAAAAAACACTTTGCCTTCAAATAAAAACTTTAGAAAACATACCAAAAAGCTAGATTTAAGAAGCCAAAAACAAATGTTACCTCATCAACAACTTTGTCTTTCATGACATTTGTCAGGTTAATGAACAAGCTGTAAAAGAAAATACAAAATAATGCACACAAATAAACTCTTTAGAAGCCCATAAGGATCCTGTGTTGAATTCTTCTCACCCTACACCTCTTTCCATTGAGATATGTTAATTCCCCCCCCCCCCCGAAAAACCCTTTCTGTATAATGAATCAAAGAGACAACCTAGTAAAGACGCTTGAAATCAAGCGGATTTAGGGACAGAAATGAACGCAAAAAGAATCACATGCTATCCATGGGATACCTGGATGTTTTGATGCTTTACCATCCTTGTGGGAGGCTTCTCTCATGTCCCTGCATGGGGAGCTGGAGCTGACAGAGGGAGTGCATCCGCTCTCTCCCTGGATTGGAACCACTGACCTATCGGTCTTCAGTCCTGTCAGCATAAGGCCATTGTGCCACAGGGGGCTCCACTTCGTGGTACATAACAATAACTAAATACACCCATTCCCATTCAATTCAAAGTACAGCCATTCCCAAGTACACCCATTCCCATTCAGATCAAAGTTTATAGAAGTTACATTTGTGTTTTCCCCCTAAATATATAGATAGATCCATTACAAATTGCAGCAAGAGCAGAAAGAGACAATTAGAGAGAAAGAAGAAAGGTCTACATAGGACAGAAGAAATTTATATCCATCACCTGCCCAGGAAATCATCTTTATCTGGGTCTTCATCATAGAGATCTATTTCTAGATCCTGGCCAGGTAGTTCATGAACAACAAACTGTGAAGAGAGAAAAAGTATTAGAACAAAATAGAATTGTTGTGGGCTTGTTCTTGCAATGTCACCACAAGGGAGAAATGAAATGAAACAAAAGGCTTCCTAATTTTCTGGGTATTAACAAGGTTGAGCTCCTGTGTTGCAAAGACAGAGCAAAGAAATTCCACATGTGAAACTGCGCTGCATCTCTGCTCTCTCACACGCCCACTTTTGAGTTGGAGGCCTTGGTGGGCATGGCCGACTTACCGGCCAACCCCTTTTGCGGGGTAGGGCTGTTCCCGTCGCCATCTTGGGGAGGTCAGGGGGCTTCTCCTTCCCAGAGACCCCTGGGGCGGCACCCAGTTTCCCGCCGCCAGGGCCAGCTAGCCAATGAGGGGGGCCGGCCACGCCTCTCCCCTCCACATGGCTAGCTGGCCCTTCTCTTCGCCCAGGCAGCATATAAAAGGCTGCCTGGGACTGCCCCCAGCACTTGCTGGGGCCAACTCAGTTTTTGGAGGGAGCGACACCTGCAGCAGCAGACCCAGGGGAACCGTTTGGAGCTTCCAGCAGCAACTGCAACAGTAGGATCCCCAGCCGGTTTGCAGGGGGTTTCCCTGGGTCTGCTGTTTGCTTCCTCCTTCCCCGTGGGCTGGCGGTCTTCCCTGGGCCCTGGGGAGTGGGGTAGGGGCCCGTGGGGTAGCCAGCATCTGCAGGCCCCTGCTCACCTTCTCAGGTTCGTTCCCCCGGCCGGCCCCTCTCCTGCTCTGCCCTCCGCCCCAGCCTGTGCTCCACGTTGCGTGGGGGAGAGCCGCAGCTCGTGCCCGCGCACACTGCGGCCGCCCCCCCCCCCTGCCGGTTTTTTCTGCCCGGCCAGCCTGCCTCTCTCCGTGGGTTGGCTCCGGGCCGGCGGGGGGAGGAGCCTGTCCCCGTGCCGCTGCCATTCCGCCCCGGCTGGGGGGCTCCGCTGCGCGGAGGGGAGAGCTGCGGCGCATCCTCGCGCACGCAGCGGCCGCTCTCCCCTGCCGGTCCCCCGGCCGGCCTCCCTGCCTTCCTCCCATGAGCCGACGGGGGGGGGGGAGGCCGCACCATGCTGTTTCTCCGCCCCCCTCTTCCTGCCGGCATCGTTCGTTGCCTCCTGCGCCGGGCCGGGGGGGAGCACTCGGCACGTCCCCGAGCCCGCCGGGAACGCCCCCTCCTTGCCGCTGCTTCCATCCGGCCCTCCGGGGCCAGCCACGTGGTTTGCGGCTGCAGGGGGGAGGGGCTCGTTCCCCCGGGGACGCCCTTCCCTCCGCCGCCTCCCTCGGCAACCATGCGGTTTTGCGCCTGGGAGGGGTGGGGACTCGTCCTCCCCTTCCCCTCGCTGCCGCCTCCAGGCATGGCGGGTTGCCTTCAGGCCCGTCTTGTGCCACGAGGCCTCCCCTGGACTTGGGGCCGAAGCTCCTCACTGGGCAGGAGTAGGAGCACTTCCTCTCCCCTCGCTCACCGGGGCTGCGCTGCCCACAGCGTTCTCAGGCGCCCCCCTGCCCGGTGCGGGGCACGAGAGAGTTGGCCCAGCACCAAGCTCTGGCCCATATCCCCCCCCCCCCCTTTTTTTTCCCAGCTATCCGGGTCGGAGCGAGCTTCCGGCACAACCTTGTGCAGCTTGCTGTCGACCTTGCAACCCAATAGCCAGTGCATCTGTCTAGTAGGGAATTCAGGCACCACATGTGGGGGGCTAATCCCCTCCCAGTGGCTTCCCTTCTCATACTTTTGCATGGCCATCCCGTTTCCTCCCAGCCTTCCCTTCTTCAGGCAAAACATGCCCAGCTCTTCAAGCCGCTCCTCATAGGGCGTGATCTTTAGACCCTGGATCATTTGAGTCACCCTTCGCTGTACACTGTCCAGCGCATGGCTAGATAGGCAGGGACAGGTGGCCGCGGGGAACACACTCCCATTTGGGACTTTGCATTCAGTGGGATCTGTAGGCAGCCTCATGGGGTGGACCTTCACCCTCTACTTGCTTCCCAGGTGGCACAATGGGTTTTCCAGGCTGCCTTTCTTCCATGTTGGGAGGTGGGCAGGCTCCAGCCTCCTTCACCTTCCACACAGCTGCAACCCCCAGGGCTTCCCTGCCCTCTGCTTCACCAGTTGAGGGCCCCGGTGGTGCAGTGGAAAACAGTACTGAGCTGCTGAACTTGCTGACCCAGAGGTCGCAGGGTCACATCCTGGGGAGCTAGGCGAACTTTCACGGTTAGCTCCAGTTTCTGCTGACCTGGCAGTTCGGATTTCCGCACATGCGAGTAGACCAATAGGTACCGCTCCAGTGGGTTGGTTATGGCGCGCCATGCAGTCATGCCAGCCACGTTCAGGGAGGTGTCTAGGGACAACGCTGTCTCTTCCCTGTCATCCTGTCATTGAGTGTTTATACTGTTCATGCCACCCCTCCTTAGGTGGGGCACCCCTTGCGGGTGCAGGATACCATTGCGGCTAGTTTACAGCCCCTGAGAGTCTGTATATACATGTTGTGTGTACGTGGCATTGTGGGTTGCTACTGTCCTTGCCACCCCCCTTGGTGTGGGCACCCTCTGCTGGTACAGGCTGCCATTGCGGCTAGTACATAGCCTCTGAGTGTCTGTTTCACATGTTGTGTGTACTTGGCATTGAGTTTTTACTGTTCATGCCATCCCTTCCCAGTGGGGGCACCCCCTGCTGGTGCAGGTCGCCATGGCTGCTATCAGTCAGCCCCTGTGTGTCCACACTTACACGATGGGTGTCCATTGCATGGAATGTCTCCCCTGTGCAGCCCCCCCCCTCCTTAGGGTGGAGCACCCCCCACTGGTGCAGGCTGCTTTTGCCTCCAGTGGTACCTCCGATGTGAGAGACCTGGCCATCCCTTCGTCAGGCTGTCCCTCCCATATCCTGCTGGTGGGTTTTCCCTCCAGGGCGCCCTCTTCGCTTGTGCGGTGGTGCTAACTGTATGGTCCAGTTGCAGTTCTGTGTTACAGGTTTCTTCGAGCTCGGCTCCACGCGAAAGCGCAACCAGAGGTGGGCCAGACAGGAAGCCAAGGAAACAACTATTGCCCGCGGGAGGGAGCTTCCAGGACACCCCAAGGCAGTGAGTGCCACTGCAAAATGGTATTTATGGTCAGGCAGCTCTCCTAACAGGGTTTCACCAGGAATGCGGCGCAGCTGGCTGGGTGTCAGCTGCATTGGATCGCTACTGACCAGGTAATGAGTTCGAGGCCTGCCTGGGTCGAGGTGGGCTCTCGACCTATTGTGTAGCCTGTTGTTGACCTTTATTTACCATGTACTTTCATCTCAGGAGGCAGTCGCCATTGAGCAGAGCCTGCCCCCATGGCGGATTACAGGGTCCTTGCCTGTTAGGTGTCCTGAGGCCCCTGTTGGATGTCCCGAGGATTGTCATTACTGACCTCCTTGTAGCACTGAATCGGGCAGCTCAAATCTTGCCCCCGATACAGTCCCCCTGCATTCAACCAGGACAGTTTACAAGGAAGACAATAGGAGAGCCAGCCAGAGAGCTAGTCAGCCTCACGGCCAGCACAGGCCATTTCTACATATGAGGTATTATGTTTCCTACAGAGATCTCGTTCCTGGGTCAAAGACATAGGGAAGAGACTGCGGCATGCATAGATGCGTATGACCCCCCCCCTCTTGTGGGGGGGCATGGACCCCTCCAGCTGGGCCAGCTAATCATCAGATGGGGAGGCTGGTGCAGTCAACATGAGCTCGTTGGTTCACGGCTTTGCCAGGATATCTGCAACCACACCTCCTGATTTCCTATTTTCCGGCCCAAAAATCCGTCTACATAAGCATTCGCCACAAAAAATATCGGTATCCGCATGTGCTAGAGCGGGCCGAATCTCTCCGTTTGGTACATTTCAGACACCTGTGTCTCCTAGACTCCCATTGGTCGTTTCCTGTAAGCAAACAGCAAAGCAGGACCATGTGAAGCCATTGCTGTGGTTTGCTTCAACATTAACGGATTTTGCCGGCTAGGGGGCAGGCAGGGCAGCGTTGGGTGCACACAGATGCTTAATACGCCAGGCCATGGCAGTATTTTGTCATCCATCTAGTGCAGGAGTAGACTTGGAACCCCCACTTCCATTGTCAGTGGGGAACTCAATGGGTTCCTCTACGGTGAGTGCCCCGGTACCGGCAGCCAGGTCAGCTGACCTACGGGCGCACCTTGGGCCGTCTGTGGCCAGGAGATAGGTCACTTTCAGGGAACTCCCTGTACTCCCACCCATGTTTGCCTGCTAAGCTTTGCTGCAGATCAAAAAGGCAGGCATTCAAGTTTGCCAGGGCCTCGGGGTTCACTAGGCGACTTGCCTTGGTATTGTGCGCAGACTAACATTTCCGTCTCAGGCAGGTGAAAACGTTCCAGGTGTAAACAATGAAATGGTAGGTGGATGGCCCTTCCAAAAGGGGAGGCAGGTTCTCTGTTCCTAGCTCCAGACGCAGACATCCTGCCCGAAAAGTGCCAGCCGGAACTT
Source organism: Anolis apletophallus (assembly GCA_030556195.1). Classification (NCBI taxonomy): domain Eukaryota; kingdom Metazoa; phylum Chordata; class Lepidosauria; order Squamata; family Anolidae; genus Anolis; species Anolis apletophallus. The sequence goes on from JARBWK010000002.1 coordinate 124,995,494, forward strand.
GGACCACTGGGAACGGGAGGCCTGGTTGGAACGGATGCAATCCATCGCGGCAGCTACCTTCAAAGCCTACTGGACAGCAAGGCGGAAGCCCGCGAGGATCCTCACCAGTTGCATAGGAGCACAAAGTTTGTGAGGAGTTGGAAGAAACAGTCTCCCAGACAGCAGGATAGCACCGCCCCCCCTCCAGCAGCTTAAGGCAACTCTCTAAGAGGATATGCATATCCCATTACAAGGTAGAGTTTTCTCTCCGGCCTTCTCTAATATTTCATTGGGGCCCATACGTCCAGGGGAGGTTGTGGCCAACTCCAGACGGATTCCTCTGGTAGAGCCCGGCAGCTCAACTATGCGATTGTCCATGGGAACTCCAGATCTTACAGGCTCCATAAGTCCAAGGTGGCATATGGGGGGTAGGTTGCCTCCCTGCCCATTCAGGGCCTTGAGCAAGTTCAACGGTGCCCAGTTGATACTGGCCGGGTTCCTCAGCTCCGGGGACACCTCCCCAAGCTGCTTATTTGTGCATCTTGATGGAACCTCTCCCCCTCACCAGATGCCAGTTAATGGCAGTTCCACAGAGCCCTCATTCATGTGCTGGGCCTACTGCAAAACATATGGAGGGCACTCCTTTAGGATTGGGGCAGCGTCTTTGGCTGATGCTGGTGGTGTTCCCGTAGGCATATTCTAGCCTCAGGCCATTTGAATCATCAGTGTTTACCTGCAAATCAGACCGGGCCTCCTCCTCGAGGTGTACAGGCTGCCGTTGGTTCTTTTTCTTTCTCTCGCAGGGCCATGGGCAGGACGTAAAGTGGTACCGGGACCCACGTGCTTGGAGTGGGCGTGGCTCAGCTGCAAGGAGGAGCCAGGCCGCCAGGACCTGAGTGGAAGGCAGGACAAGCAGTCCATGGCGCCAGGAGGTGGGAGCCTCATGGGTGAGATTCATGCAACAGCGGCTCACTTGGGGAGCATCCAGGCTGTTGCTGTTGCCCCTGTGGACGGGGACCAGTGGCTGCTTGTCACATTGGCCCGGCTTCATGCAGCAGCGGCTCACTGGCGGGAGCATCCAGGCTGTTGCCATTGCCCCTGTGGACGGGGACCAGTGGCTGTTTGTCTCTTTGGCCCGGCTTCTGGTAGCAGTGGCTCACTGGAAGGAGCATCCAGGCTGTTGCCGTTGCCCCTGTGGACGGGGACCAGTGGCTGCTTGTCACTTTGGCCCAGCTTCATGCAGCAGTGGCTCACCGGAGGGAGCATCCAGGCTGTTGCCGTTGCCCCTGTGGACGGGGACCAGTGGCTGCTTGTCACTTTGGCCCAGCTTCATGCAGCAGTGGCTCACCGGAGGGAGCATCCAGGCTGTTGCCGTTGCCCCTGTGGACGGGGACCAGGGGCTGCTCGTCACTTTGGCCCAGCTTCATGCAGCAGTGGCTCACCGGAGGGAGCATCCAGGCTGTTGCCGTTGCACCTGTGGACGGAGACCAGTGGCTGCTTGTCACTCTGGCCTGGCTTCATGCAACAATGGCTTACTGGAGGGAGCATCCAGGCTGTTGCCGTGGCCCCGGCGGGCCAGAATTGGTGGCTGCCTGTCACCAGCGCAAGCTGCTGCCATGGCCCCTGTGGACGGGGCGAAGTTTCCGGGTGTCACGCAACTGCAATTTGAGCTGTGGACTTGGCTACGCCTCCCACGGGGATGGCCGGCACGCTTTGCAAGCACCCGGGATGGAGACTGGTCGGGGCCATGGAGCAGCGGCCCAGTAGCGATGGACATCTCACAGAGATCTGCATGTGGCACCGGGGCGGCTACCAAGCAACAGTTCTGGTTATGGAGGATAGGAGTTTGGGTTGGCGGAAAAGGGGGGGTGTAAGGCTGCCTCCTTACTACCCTCCCCTTTTTGTGGCAGGGCAGGGGCCCTGGATCAGGATGGCTTATCGCCCCTTGGTTGGTAGGGGATAACGCCCTGGCCCCCTGGGGTGCCGAGTTCCGTGGAGAGGCATTGGGCCGCTCGCACCCAGGCTTGCAAGTGCCTTTGGACATTCGCGGGGGCCTGTACTACCCTGATCCTGGACCCTTGCGTGGCCGCCAACCCCTTTGTTCTGTTTAATAAACGAGTTGTGGCCATTTTCATCCAACCTTTGTGTCAGTGTTATCATTGGGCGCGAGGTGTATCACCCTTGCACACGCAATGGGCATGGCCGACTTACCGGCCAACCCCTTTTGCGGGGTAGGGCTGTCCTCGTCGCCATCTTGGGGAGGTCAGGGGGCTTCTCCTTCCCAGAGACCCCTGGGGCGGCACCCAGTTTCCCGCCGCCAGGGCCAGCTAGCCAATGAGGGGGGCCGGCCACGCCTCTCCCCTCCACATGGCTAGCTGGCCCTTCTCTTCGCCCAGGCAGCATATAAAAGGCTGCCTGGGACTGCCCCCAGCACTTGCTGGGGCCAACTCAGTTTTTCCTCCCTCCCTCCCTACATGGTACATGGCTTATTCATGTTCATATTGTGCATTTACTCAGTTGTTTGTTACTTGGTTGATGTATGTGTTACCATATTCCTTGTCGCAACTCCGTGTTGGCAGGTGGCAGGGCCCTGGATCAGGATGGCTTATCGCCCCTTGGTTGGTAGGGGGATAACGCCCTGGCCCCCCTGGGGTGCCGAGTTCCGTGGAGAGGCATTGGGCCGCTCGCACCCAGGCTTGCAAGTGCCTTTGGACATTCGCGGGGGCCTGTACTACCCTGATCCTGGACCCTTGCGTGGCCGCCAACCCCTTTGTTCTGTTTAATAAACGAGTTGTGGCCATTTTCATCCAACCTTTTGTGTCAGTGTTATCATTGGGCGCGAGGTGTATCACCCTTGCACACGCAAATTCTCCAAACCTGCTTTCATGGTAATTAATCATGTTAATGCAATAAATCTCATTCATTCCCAAACCACATAATCATGTTAATTAATGAAGACAGTAGCAAACATGAGCACTGTTGATTTCCCACACAATAGACTAACATATAATTAATTTTCTCTCTACTACTGAGCTTGGCCAAGCTAGAGCAGGAATAGGCAACCTTTATACTGTGTAGACTAAACCAGGAAACCAGCCTATAATCAGGGATTTGAGGAGCTGCAGTCCAAAACATCTGCAGAGTTTGAAGACATCTATCACTCTATTTCAATTGTATTTATTCAAAAAGCTTAAATAGAGCAAGCATTCACCAAGAGGTAAGATCTACTCAGAATAAAGCTGACTCCAATCAGTGGCAAGGAACATGAGATGGTACTATCACACCTTGGCAATGTCCGTGGGCTCAGTACTGATATACGGTTCTCACCTCAAACATTTCATTCCAAATGGGATTCAGATTTCTTTGTATCGTCTTGCTTCGTAACTGCACCACTCCAACCCGGAGGAGAGCGTAAGGGTCTGACTTCCCTCGGATTGCTCCAAGGAAGTTGTCTTTCTGGACAAGATTTTCTGCTTCCAGTAGGTACACTCTTACTACTCCCTTGAAGACACAGGCACACAGAACAAGTGTCAGAAAAGCATTACATACAGCGTCCATTAGATGTCTACCTTCTAGATACTAAGGTTCAGACAATACTATAAATACCAGCAATTATGGTCATAGTTGTGAGTCTGCTATCTATCCCTGGCTTTAACTCTATAGTACAAACACTGAATCCCCAAGGGGTATCTTTCTGGACTTTGCATGGACATGGGAAACCATGGATTATAATGAACCCTATCGAAATGAAGCATGTCTCACCTAAGAACATGGAGCTGCGGTGGCGCAGGGTTAAGCCCTTGTGTCAGCTGAATTGCTGAAGGTCGATGGTTCGAATCTATGAGATGGGGTGAGCTCCTGTCTGTTAGCCCCAGCTTCCCATGTGGGGACATCAGAGAAGCCTCCCACAGGATGGTAACACATCTGGGCGTCCCCTGGGCAACATCTTTGTAGACGGCCGATTATCTCACACCAGAAGCGACTTGCAGTATATTCTCAATTCGCTTCTGACACGATAAAAAATAACCCAAGAATATCATAGTCATGCTCAATGACCTAGAAATGTTTAGAGAAGGTGCATTTTGATGGCGAAATGCACCTTCTCTAGGCATGTTCATAAATGAAACTTCAGATACCAGTCTGGCAGGTAATTAGGCACATACTATATATGCTACCACTTCTACCACATGTCAGGTAGAGAGAACAATAAAGGTAAAGAAGGGCTTTCATTTCTTTAGATTTGGAAACCTTAGCTCAGAGTATTGGCTAAGATGTTTTGCAAGCACTGTTCTCAGATGTAACTCACACGTGGAATAGGGAACCGCAATTGAGCGACGTTAATGTTCTTCTTCAGTGGGATGGTGATTCTATTTGGTAACACCAACCGGGAAGCTATGAAATCTTGTATTAAGGAGTCTGACAATATACTAAAAATAAGAAACAGAAAACGAGACAAATTTGATTAAAAAATTACTCATACAACAGATGTGCTTGAAGAAGAAGCTCTATCAGAGGACCATCAATAGGAGTTAGAATGCTCATCATCCGTCATTAGGTCCATGTGTATTGCAGAATAGTTCGGTTTTCATCTAAAGTTCTCTAGATATTAAAACAGGAATTTCACAAAAATCTCCAGTTCTTTTGAGTTGCATCTATATCACCAAAAGCAAATAACTATAAAAGGGTTTCTCCTCATATGTCTCTAACTCAAAATAAAGCAAAAACTCGAATTACAGAGCCAAACAACTGAGTGTTCACACCACTAAATTACTGTTAAATTAATAAGCAAGCTAATAATTCCTTTCAATTGTGAATGGGGAAAAACTGGAACATTGATTTTCAACCTGTGTTGAAACCTACAACTCCCAGAATTCCCAGCCAGTTTACCAGCTGTTAGGATTTCTGGGAGTTGAAGGCCAAAACATCTGAGGACCCACAGGTTGTGAGAACTCTACTGTGGAGAGTTCTCAGTCCACCATCACCTTCCCCTGGAATATATAAAAGCAATATAACTGCTCTTAATGTAATGAACACTGAGAAGAGGTTAGAAAAATCCCAGTATGATCGGTGGGGATTCAGAGACTTTGGTCCAAAAGTAAGTTTTCCAAGCTCTGGGAATGAGTATGTTACATCTACTTGGTTTGCAACAGATGCCATACCAAGGCTATTTTAGATAGCCTCCATACAACCAGTGCAGGAGATGCTACTGCCTGAGGTGGAGAAACAAATACTTCCATAGTACATAGTACTCAAGACCAACCAATTTAGATAATCCCACAGATGTCTCTCTTCCCTCCCTCTCCCTGTCAATACAAATTTGATGCTGACATTAACTTTCACTTTAATCTATCGGAAAACGAAACAACAGCACCTCCCCATGGCCGGGTCGAGCACAGCCGGATGCCAGAGATGAAAAGAGGGAAGCCTTGCCTCTCTTTATGTACTGTCTGTCTCTGTCAATTGTATAACAGCATTGAATGTTTGCCATATATGTACTTGTAGTCCCCTTGTGGAGAAAAAGCGGAATAAATAACACACACACACACACACACACACACACAATTATTAATCAGAGAAGTAGCAAATAGTTTTATGCCTTTTCACCCTGACTTCTAGCACATCCTCTCTGCTTAGATATCATGTTATTTTCCTTTGAAATAATTGGAATGTAATGGGTTCTCACCTGATACCTGGAGCATCTAATAGGTTGGTGAGTCCTGCCCAGTTGATTTCCAAGTGCTGTATCAAGAATTGGAAGGAAGAAAAAAGAAACCTGTATCAGGCACTGTAAGTGAAACAACTGTTTTACATTTGGAATGGATAAAATGTAGGATTTCTATATTTCATAATACTGGGTCTGGCTGGCAGAAGTTTTCAAGAGCTTTTGATTTGAGGGCTCATTTGGTAGGGACACGGGAAAGAGCCTTCTCAGTGGCTGCTCCTAGTCCCTCCCCAAGAAGGTTTTTTAAATGTTTATGTCTTTAACAGTTGGATGGGCTGCCTTAGAGCATGGTAGAGTCTCTTTATTTGGAAGTATATAAACAGAGAATGGGTGGCCATCTGTGCTTTGATTGTGTATTCCTGTGTGGCAGAATAGGGATGGACTGGGTGGTCTTTGTGGCCTCTTCCAACCTGTGGTGAGTAAAAAGAATCATTGCCACAGTTCTGAACCAAGATAAACCCTGCATAAAGTGTCACTCGGGCTTGTGTAATAAGTAACAGTATCTTTACTTTAGTTCAAAAGTCAAACAAGGCAACAATAGATACAGCAATATCTCTGTATTTACACAGAGAATAGAGGGAATGAATAGTTCTTATAAATAGTCTTTAAATTAAGCTTCATGCCTTAAAAATTATCAGCCTTCAGAGAATTGGCAGCCATTTCCTTCCTGGCTGTTTCCAGTCAGCGCTCTCTTCAATCTCCAAAGGGAAAGTGGCAGTTAAAACCGTTTGCCTCAGCAGCAAGCCAGAGACAGCAGGCAATCAGAACTCTGGCCCCTGGCATGCTCAACCAATCAGCTACTGAAACATGTCTTTTTGAATGTATACTGTTAAGCCACCTTGATCCCATTCATAAGAAAAACAGGATAAAAATAAAATAAATACATTAATAAACATGATACTCTCTTAGCCCTTGGGGAACACTGGGATTTAATAGAAGGTCTTTTGCATGCAGAACAAGAGAAAAACCACTATATTGGGTACACTTGAAATTATGCAAGTGATTATTGTCCAAGGCTTTTCAAACAGCTGAAATCTCCCAATAACTGGGTTGCTGTGAGTTTTCTGGGCTGTATGGCCATGCTCCACATCTATGTGGAATAGAAAGAAGGAAACCATGAAAACGAACAAAATCTGGCTACCAGTATTAAAAAAACCACAAAAATCAAGATACTAAATAAAGAACAACATTCAAAAAAAGGAGAATTACAGAATAGAAACAATCAGAGCCAGCTAATGACCTCCCAACAAAGGATTCCCCCAGGCAGGAAGCAGCCAAGTCTTGGAGCTACAAGATTATGGCTATGTTCCAGAAGCATTCTCTCCTGATGTTTTGCCACCCGCCAGGCTTTGAAGCTGCAAGGTCATCAAATGCTAATCAAGGCGGTCAATTGCAACATTCACATTTGCCTCAAACAGGCAAGAGTTCTTTCTCCCATCCTGGTTTTTCCACAGATATACAAACCTCACATGCCTAGTTTCCAACAGACCTCACAACCTCTGAGTTTGCCTGCCACAGGTGTGGGTGAAACGTCAGGAGAGAATGCTTCTGGAACATGGCAATATAGCCCGGAAAACTCACAACAACCCAGTGATTCCAGCCATGAAAGCCTTTGACAACACATGCTCCCAATAATTGTTTTCCCATTTGTCTCTAGTGTGTGTGACTCTTTAGTATGGTGTGAGGTTGGCGCAGTCATTCCAGGTGAGCTCCAATTACTCAAATACTGATGCCTTGGGAAATCTTATGGTCATTCCTAACTCATGGACATTAAAGGCATTGTTTGTGCTATTATTACTTCCACGAGCATAGAATTAACACACAGCACAGCGGCCTCAAGGCAGCAATTTGCCTGGACAAATACATCAGAAGGAGATGAATTAGCAAGGCCTGACCATACTTCCTTTGCTAGAGGCTTACCATAATGTCTGGGATTCTTCCTACACATGTGCTATGAAAAAGCAAGGCATACATATGAGCATGTCTCAGTTTTCTAAAACTATCAATATCAAATATGTACATTTAAGCACAGATTGGGGTGGATGATGTCAGGGGCTGTGGCCACATGCCGCTCGTGGGATGGCAACATCTTTTTTTACCATTGACTCTCTGGATAGAGTACGAACTAGTGCACCACTTTTTGGTTAGTGGTGCACTAGTTGGTACTCTATCCAGAGAGCCTAATCTCATTCTGGTAAAACAATTTACAGCATTCATAATTCCATTAAGAAAGGAACTAGCTAAATATATTACTCAATATGTAAATGAAAAGAATGAACAAGATATCAAGTTCATAACGAAAACTCAGATCTGACTTACAGGTTTCTGGATGAAAAATAAAGTTACAGCTCCTACAAAAGGTATATCTGTCAACAGGGGCTCGAGGATCACTCGCAGAGTTCCATACAGCTGCCAGAAATCAAAGAAAGAAGTAGGTATTATTTGGTCCATTGCCAGGTATTGGAAAAAAAAGCGTAATGCAAGACATCCCTGCAATTGTTCAATACGGATAATTTGTACTGTACCCACCTGGACGCCCTTCACTCCTACTTTAAACTTAGACAATTCCATGTGAACTTCACAGTCTCCTATATAACTGAGAAAGAAATAAAATTAGCATGTCACTAACATTCAAGAAGCAAATACATGCCCGGTTTTCGCTTCTCTTGGAAGACAGTTACGGCAGTATCAAATATAAAACTCAACTGCATTCAGCACACCAAAATGCCTGGGAGTTACCCTGGACCATGCTCTGATTTTCAGGAAGCACTGCCAGAATATAAAGCTTAATGTGGGTGCTAGAATTAATAGCATGTGAAAGCGGACAGACTGGGGACCGCAACCAGACATAGTGAAGACATCTGCCCTTGCACTTTGCTACTCTGCTGCTGAGTACACATGCCCAGTGTGGAACACTTCTCACCACATTAAAACAGTGTATGTGGCTCTTGATGAGACATGCTACATTATCACAGGAAATCTGCACCGCACGCTACTGGAGAAATTATTCTGTTTAGCTGATATTGCACTACCTGACATCTGTTGGGAAGTAGCAGCCAGCAATGAAGGACCAAGGTTGTGACATCTCAGGTCCATCCTCTGTTCAGATATAAGCCAGGCTTAAATCAAGAAGCAGCTTCCAAAGATTTACAGAGATACTCACAGGAACACCTCAGCAAGCAAGAGTCCAAAAATAGCAGGTTAAAACTCGGAAACTCAATTCATGGCTGATACCGGATGAGAGACTCCCCCCAGGCACACAGAAGACTGGGCGACTTGGAAGGCACTGAACAGACTGCGCTCTGGCACCATAAGGTGCAGAGCCAATAGTCAGAAATGGGGCTGAAAAGTGGTGTCCATGACATGCAAGTGTGAAGTAGAGCTAACCACAGACCAGTTACTACAATGTGGTCTGAGCCCTGCCATATGCACAATGGAGAACCTTCTTACAGAGACACCAGAGGCACTTCAGGTGACCAGCTTCTGGTCAATGGACATTTAGTATAATTTTGCACAAACTTTGTTTGTGGTTTTAAATACATTATAACTATCCTCAATTCACTTCTGACATGTTAAATAAACTGCATTCAAGAGGGTTGTGTGCAAGGATCAGAGTGTGAATACATTTATCACCAAGTGAGATTCACTAGACTCAAAGAGGCTTATGACACTGCACTTTCAGTCTTTCCTGCACAGTAACAGAAAATATGTGAAACAGATCTGACAGTTTAGTTTTCTGTCTATTCAGAAGAACGTCCCATTGAATTCATACATGCGTGGCATACTAACAAGTCACTACTTGAAAGCAACCAGGATAGGAAGTTCATAATCACACAACCTCCAGATAATGTTCTAAACTTGTATTTCCCGTATGATCTCTATCTTTCCCCATAACTTCAAAAGATCCAGCATGGATGTCATATCCTGCTCTATATGGCAAACTGGTTATTTGAGGAAAGATGATGACAACATACATATTCAGCTTCTACAATGTTTTCCTGTGGAGTGCAAGAAGCTCTTTACAAGAGTGTGCTGTGAAGTCATGAAAGGCAAAAAGAGTTGCAGATTTCTGCCAAATACACTATCCAATTTGACATATTTAGCATAATGTTTCAACATCCAGTGTGTCTCCTGGTCAAAGACTAATTCTTTACAATTTGGAGATGTTTTATAGCATCATGTGTTGTGTGACATCATATGACAGAAATGAGAGTTTTTTAATCTATCCAAATGAAAGCCAATTACATGGAGAGAGCGCTAAGAAACTTGGTACACAATGATCTCAGTTATGACTTGATATATATTTGCTTTATCATGTTATTAAAATGAAGCTTTAACAGAGGAAGGTAGGAAATGACATTTGAGGAGTGACATATTTGGAAACAAGCCACCATGTTTTCCTCCCACCATATTTAACTTTAAGCAGAGCCATGATATTGTTCTCACATGTGTAGCACCTTCCTGCTACTAATACAACACGCCCTTTCCATCACAGCTATTGTGGAAATTAATAATGTTTTGTAGCTTAGATTGACTTATTTTAGTTATGGACATTGCTGCATTACAGTCTGGTAATGGTAACAACAACAGAAGCAGAAACTGAACCAGAAAGACCAATACAGAGAGTTGGGAGGAAGAAATAGTTTGATATAAATATTGGCCTGCTGTGAGTTTTCCGGGCTGTATGGCCATGTTCCAGAAGCATTCTCTCCTGATGTTTCACCCACAATCTATAGCAGGCATCTTCAGAGGTTGTGAGGTCTGTTGGAAACTAGGAAAATGGGGTGGGGGGTATCTGTGGAAGGTCCAGGGTGGGAGAAAGGACTCTTGTCTGCTTGAGGCAAGTGTGATTGTTGCAATTAGCCACTTTGATTAGCATTGAATAGCCTGGCAGCTTCACAGCCTGGCTGCTTCCTGCCTGGGGGAATGCTTTATTGGGAGAAGTTATCTGGCCCTGATTGTTTCCTGTCAGGAATTCCCCTGGTTGTTGAGTGTTCCTCTTTATTTACTGTCCTGATTTTTTGTTGAAAACCGGCCACATGCTTGTGGATTTCAATGGCTTCTCTGTGCAGTCTGCTATGGTGGTTGTTAAGTGTGGTCCAGCATTTCTGTATTTAAGTATCGTTTGATAGCAATCTTCCCTAAGGAGAAAAAGAGATCATGTGGTCTTGCTGGTCATGGCAGCATCACCATGATCTTATGTCTGATCATAGACTTAATTTGACCCTTGTTTCTTATATGATTTCCTGTGCCATGGCACAAGGCACATGCTGAGATTAAATTCATCATGGCTCACTCATATAGTCTGACATGCATGAGTCATTTCAATAGCATTGAAATGGCTCATAAGTACTTTGATCCCCAACTAAATTGAAAGAATGGCAAGGAATACCATTTAGTGTCATATATAGAAAACAACATTTTGTTAGTCTCTGTATTGGGAGAAAGGTGAGATTTTAAAAAGTAAATAAAATAAACAAATAAAAGATCGTGTTGTCGAAGGCTTTCATGGCCAGAGTCCCTGGGTTGCTGTGAGTTTTCCGGGCTGTACTGCCATGTTCCAGAAGCATTCTCTCCTGATGTTTCACCCACATCTGTACTGTGGAAATGTTAGAAGTATCCACAAAGTGGGACACACGTTGTATAAATTGTATCAAATATTCTATTTCAACAAGTTGGCTAGTGTGCCCAAACACAATTATATATACCATACACAAAGTTATCGCATTGAAGTCCAAATATATTTGATACAATTTATACAACGTTTCACCCACATCTGTGGCAGGCATCCTCAGAGGTTGTGAGGTCTCTTGGAAACTAGGCAAGTGGGGTTTATACATTTGTGGAATGTCCAGGGTGGGAGAAACAACTCTTGTCTGCTTGAGACAAGTGTGAATGTTGTAATTGGCCACCTTGATTAGCATTTGATGGCCTTGCAGCTTCAAAGCTTGGCTGGTTGTGAAACGTCAGGAGCGAATGCTTCTGGAACATTTGCCATACAGCCTGGAAAACTCACAGCAACCCAAATAAAAGATCAATAACCTTTTGTCCAAGGAGAGGGATGTTTTGTGATAATTATGACAGATATTATTTCTCCTCCACTGTAGCTATGTCTGTGTATCACAGTGCTATTTTTCTAAAAAGATCACTGTAGAGTGTTGGGCCGGGGCTTGATAGATGTAGGTTAAGGTTTCCCACTGAACTGTGAAGCTCACTACATTTTGTGTGTGTCATCCTTTCTCAGCCTGGCGATCTCACAGGGTTGTCGAGAGGATAAAATGGATAAGTGGAATATACACATAACTAGTATGACACATATCGATACTATATCTTGTGTGCGCGCCATTAAGGAAGTTTCAGCTTTACCTTTTGCCTTCAAGCTATTGGATTCAGATTGCGTTAGAAATTAAACCAAGGACTAAGTCATGTTGCCATGCGACATCTATTGGACCACTCGATATAATGCACTTATTACTTGGAGTGCTGTCAACTAATATGCTGGTTTTGCAAATGTTAATTTTCTGCAACCCAAGAGCAATTAAGTAAAAATCATGCATACTAATGCATCCAATATTAAATATCCCTGACCATGTCAGACTTCCTTAGACAGAAACCCTAACTAGACCAAAATAATTGTAGTATGATAAAACACATACCACAACTCTAAGAACAGAAGAACCCAAATGATGGTAGTAGGTTGGTATTTTTCTTTAATGTGCTTAGGTCTATAAGATGCAACCCCCTTGTTTTGGGAAATATTTCTTAAAATATTTAAGAAATAAGGGGCCACAGAGGCACAATGTGTTAAATCCTTGTGCTGCTGAACTGCTGACCTGAAGGTTGGCAGATCGAAAATATGCAGATGTGAGTAGAGAAATAGGTACTGTTTTGGTGGGAAAGACATAAGATGCTCCAAGCAGTCATACCAGCTACACGACCAGGAGGTAACAACGTAGGCAGGCATATAGCCAGAGAGGGGGCTTGAGGGGCTTCAACCCCCCCCCCCGAAATATTCAGGGTGGTCCTCGAGAAGGCCTTACTGGTACATTATTTAAACTATTATGTTTATTCATATCATGATCTGATCACCATGCTCAATATATCCCATATGCATGGGGGGATTGGGATAACGACACAATTGGTTTGCCTAGATCAGGGGTGCTCATTAGGTAGATCGTGATCTACTGGTAGATCTCAAAGGGCGTCCTGGTAGATCCCAGGCAGATTGCAGGCACAGTGTGCATGGCTCCCATGCCATTTGTGAGGAATGCTCAGGAGCTTATTATACTCACATTTAGTTGAATTCAGTCTTAAAATGTATTATATGGCTCTCACTGAAATAAATTTCCTAATATTTTGCTTTTATGGCTCTCTGAGTAGTGGGTAGGGAGATCTTTGGGACTTGGTTGTTTTATAAGTAGCTCGCATGCTGGAAATGTGTGAGCACCCCTGGCCTAGATCCTCTCTCACTCAGACTCAGCCCCCGGAATAAAACTCCCCGTCAAATAAAAATCCTGGCTACGGGCCTGAACGCAGGCTCATCATCTTAGAAATGGAGAACAGCACCTCCTCCAAAGCCAGAGGTGAGCATCGCCTCCAAAGCCGGAAATGAAAGGAGAAGCCTTTGCTTTTGTTTGTGTGTCTCATTGTATTGTAACAAGACACTGAATGTTTGCTGGTATCTGTTTATATGAAGTGCGCTCGGAGTTCCCAGAGGGAGAAGGGTGGAATAGAAAGTGTTGTTATTATTAACATTTTGTAAAATAAATATGAAATTTCCAAATGGGGTTGGAAACAGAGGACATCCCTCTATAAATTGTGTGCCATTGCTTATATGTCAGCTATATTGATTGATTGATTGTATTGTTTCATTATTTGCTGCTGTATTGTTTTATTGATGTGTCATTGGGCTTGGCCTCATGTAAGCCGCCCCGAGTCCCTTTAGGCAGATGGTGGCGGGGTATACATAAAGTTTTATTATTATTGATTATTATCAAAACAACTGGGTCCAAACTCCATTCTCATCCAGAAACATAATGCACATACTAAGGATGCATATTTAGATGGCACTGAATATGCAAATCCACATTCTGACCCAAGCATTAATGTACTATCAAAGAATAAGTCTGGATGATGCACTTCAAAACATTCGTCTGAGACAAAAGAATGGCAGAACCAATGGCCAAAGCCACTCCTTGCTAGTTGCCCAATAGTGTGTTCTTATTCTCTTTTTCAGTTCAGAACATTTAGGAAAACATTCCCTCCATTATATGATGTTACAATACGTTATCACACCAGGGTTTTAAAGTGGCAACCCGACAATTCTGCCTCCTGCTGAATTCTGGTAAATGTAGTTTAGTGCAGGGCCTTTTGAATACTCTGCTACAGAGATCCTTGTCTTCCCAAACTGAAGATTGGGATCAGACACCAAAGCTACCCATTCAAGCACCACAGCAGATAAGTGAAACAACTGTTGTGACGGGAAATGCACAATTTCTAGCTCCTGTGGATTCTTCAAAGGTAAAGTTTTCCTCTTGACATTAAGTCTAGTTGAGTCCAACTCTGGGGGGTGGTGCTCATTTCAATTTCTAAGCCAAAGAGCCGGTATTGTCCATAGACTCCGAAGGACTCACACTTTTTTCCTGAGGTCAGGTTTCGGCTCTGATTCCCAATGCACAAAACAAGGCACATTCCCTCGAGTAGTCTAACTGGAGGAGCTGGTTTTTCTCTCCACCTGCATCCTCTCTCATCTCCCAGGACTGTTCCTCATTATTTCAGCAGGTGACCTCTCTCTCAACAGCACCCTCTGAGTCAGAAGGAGGACTGTGGCTACCAGCCAAGCAAGACTAAGACAAGTCGTAATGGAAACCTACCTGCATACTAATAAATCAGTGAGAGGACAACAAACAGCTTAACATGCCAAATAGCTAACCAATACTAATCTATTATTTTAGTATGATGTATCAGCCTGCTGAAGCCTGCTGTTTTCTACAATACTTCATCGGGAACAGTTTCACTGGAATTGCTAATTTTATTTATGCTGATAATGTCACAAATACCAGTACCATAGTTAATACCACAGGAAATTTACAGGATGAAAACTACAGTAGATGATACAAAGACAAGTGTGTGCATTGGAATGGGGAGACCACTGGAATTATTACATTAGTCTACTTTGCTCAGGGATATTGAGAATGCACTCATCTGGAAATATCCCTGAGCAAAGTAGACTCATGTAATAATTCCAGTGGCCTCCCCATTCCAATCCAGATGAGTGGATTCTCAGTATCCCTTGGTAATGCTCTTTCAATGTAATACTCAGAAGAACCATGTTCGGGTGGATAAACCACTATGGTTGGTCCACACCACTACATGTTGCAAGCCACCTTGGGTCCCAATGGAGGGGAAAGTGGGTGGAGTATAAGTACAATGAAGTAAAAGCAGAAATGTGTAAACACACTTAAATTGGAGATTATAGAGTGGTTCTCATTAGGATTCTTCAAATGTGTTGTACTACAATTCCCATAATTCCTTAGTGCTCCTCAGAGCTGTAATGCAATATATATGGAAAGCACCAGGGTATTAGAGAGAATCACTTTCTTTTCGTTGTTGTTGTGTACCTTCAACAGCATCCTATTTACCTTAAAACCGGCATATTTTCATTAAGGAAAATTACAACTGACGTGCCTAGACAAAAGGAAATAATAGTACTAGATAGTGTTTTAGAAGAATTTCCAGGTCTACTGCATAGTGAACATAGCTATCCAGAAAGTTCTCAACAATAAGCGAATACATAAGAATATATTCCTGTATTACCATATCTGCAAATCCAGCATCACTTGTCTTCTATCCACTTCTTTGGTATAAGCCTTCACTCCTTTGATTTTAGGGCACTGAAAGTAGAAAAGACACATAGCAATGTTATTGGCTATTGTAAACATAGAATTTTCCATATGCCGGGGGGGGGGGGGGGTGACGGGGAATGTTCCAATGGCTATTTAAAAAACAAGGTGAGGGGAAAAATGTGTGATTTCTATGCGATAGATGTTTTCTTATCTTTTGTCCTTTTTTGCTACGGAAAGTCCTTTTAAATACAACTACTTGAGAGAAATAAAAGTGTTTGCAATAAGCGGACAGATAGACAGACAGACAGACAGACAGACAGACATCTCCATCCACAAAAGAACAGTTCATAGAAGTTACTCCTTACAGGAGACATGTTTCAAATGGAGAACATTATATCCTTCAATATTTCACTGATGAAAACTGGAACATATATAGCTAAGCAACATATAGCTAAGCAACTTGTGTGGTCAAGAACACAAAAGTTATCAACGAGAAGAAAAAACACACACAAGCTAGGAGAGGCTGCAGAAGTTTGTTTTCACTTGGATTTCCTTAGGCGAGTCAATTCAGTGCAAACTATTTTTACACTTTGAACTCACTTTGCAGCCAATGAAGTAAGCTGAGAAAAACAAGTGAGAAAGTAAGATGTGAATATTAAATCTAGGATATTTTAAAAGTAGCAGAAAAACTGGGAGGCCAGAAGATAAACCTGGACCGTCTCCCCCAAATCAGGACAGTTTGAGAACATGAAAATCCTTATTCATCTCTAGCACCCCCTCCAGCCAGAAGTCATCCATCAAAACATGAGCCTGCTTTAATGTCCACTTCTCTAACATCAATATCAATATCCTACCTTGTTTCCAAAGTGGATCTTGGTGAATGTACATGTTCTCAGGTGCACATGCTTTGCTCTGATTTTTGGTTCGAGGACTTCTTTGAATGTTTTTTCCATAATTGCCCCAAAATATGGCCAAGACTGTTCAACAATCTAAACAGAGCACATAATGAACATAGTAATTTATTTATATATTTATAAGTAATAAGTATGTAAGTAATGCAAATAAATATATAAATAAACTGCCAATGTATTTATATATTTACTTGCATTACTTATATACTGCCCATCTCAACCCCAAAGGAGACTCAGGGTGATTCACAGTGTTGGCAACAATTCAATGCCATAAGTAAAAAAAAACCAGTATAAAATAGCAAAATTGACCCTGTCCTGGTAAAACATTAAACATTATTAAAAACACCACATAAAATAACAGCACATATCACACAAAGACATAGCCGTTGTCCATAGACAGTCCTGGGTCATTGCACTTTCAATTTTTGCTTTAACCTTAAATATTCCTATGATGGGCCAAACGCTTGGATCCACAGCCAGGTCTTTAGCTGTCTCCTAAGGGTCAGGAGGAAAGGGGCCAACCCGATCTCACTCAGGAGGGAGGTCCACACCACTGAGTTGAAGTTCAGAATACTATATTTTAATTTCTAAAAATATTATTAACTTGAGGTAGCCAGTGCATGAATTCCTATAGACAACTCTGTAAACACACCAAGGACAGGAAATTACCTACACATTATCTGAAATGAAAATGTATCATCACTTAATTCAAAGAGTTAGTCATCTCCAGAAGCAGCACAATCTCTTAGATCTCAGTATTACTAGTCATGGAGTATTTAAAACAATAACTCATCTCCTCTGGTTGCACATTTCAACCCCCGGGCACAGCATGTACTGCTTTCTATGTCCTGTGTTTTAAAAAATAAACCCAAAATCATCCACTGAAGGTGAGTGATTCCGGAAATATAGGGCATCATATAAAGCTGTGACATTTGATACCACAAGATGTCATGGCGGCCACCACTTTGGATGGTTTCAAAGGATAAACTGCTTATTCTACGAATTCTTGATGTGTCCCTAAGGACAGCAGTGTCTTTAGGTAATTTTTTACTCTCATGTTGTAGTAACCCTCAACCATAAAATTATTTTCATTGCTACTTCACAACGCTAATTTTGCTACTGTTATAAATAATAATGTCAATATCTGATTTGCAGGATGTGTTTTCATTCACTGGACCAAATTTGGCACAAATAGGCTTTATGCCCAAATTCGAATATTGATGGAGTTGGGGGGGGGGGGGCTCGATTTTGTCATTTGAGAGTTGTAGTTGCTGGGATTTATAGCTGACCTACAATAAAAGAGTATTCTGAACTCCACCAATGATGGAACTGAACCAATCTTGGCACACAGAACTACCACAACCAACAGAAAATACTGGAAGGGTTTGGTGGGCATTGACCTTAAGTTTTGGAGTTGTAGTTCACCTACATCCAGAGAGCATTGTGGACTCAAACAATGATGGATCCAGACCAAACTTGGCATAAATACTCAATATGCTGAAATGTGGAGTTTGGGGAAAATAGACCTTGACATTTGGGAGTTGTAGTTGCTGGGATTTATAGTTCACCTACAATAAAAGAGAATTCTGAACCCCAGCAATGGTAGAATTGCGCCAAACTTCCCACACAGGACCCCCATGATCAACAGAAAATACTGTATTTTCTGATGGTCTTTGGCGACCCCTCTGACACCCCCCTCGTGACCACCCCAGGGCTCCTGACCCCCAGGTTGAGAAACACTGTTCAAAGGAGAAGAGGTGCCATCTTTGTAGGGCCCCTTGTTCATTTTACTGAGTGGGCCTGCAGACATTTGTCCCAAAGTCCTGTCCTGTTGGACCTACTGCAAGCTGAGCCAATTTAGCCCTGTTCAGCTGACCAGACCTGTACATGATGGTATATAACAGATCACCTGGAAGCACTCTAAGAAAGTATTATAATAAACCAATTTGAAGGCACACAATACACACACAGACACACACAATCATTATGAACATTATCCTTAGTAATGTATACCAGTGTTTCCCAACCAGTGTGCCGTGAGCGATCATCAGGTGTGCCGTGGGAAATTGGAACCTCCAATACCCTTTCTTCCCCCTCCTGCCGAACACTTTTTCTTCTCCACTCAAGTTCCTTTCTTCCCAGCCTCGCTCTGCTTGCTTTGCCTCGCTTTGCTCACACTGCCGCTTCTGCGAGAGGGGGGAGGGAGGAAGACGTGACCCGTGCGGGCGCTACTGCACAAACTCGCCCCACGTATTCCTCCCTCCACAGTTCTCTCTGGATATAGGTGAACTACAACTCCAAAACCCCAGCTCAATGCCCACCAAACTCTTATAGTATTTTCTCTTGGTTATGGGAGTTCTGTGTGGGAAGTTTGGTTCCATTCCATCATTGGTGGAGTTCAGAATGCTCTTTGATTGCGGGTGAACTATAACTCCCAGCTGTTGAGCAAGACCTTCATGTGTGTCTTTCTGCCATTCCTGCCAGGATATCTATGTTGTGTTCATCGAACCAGGCCCAGGTTTCACAATGAGTGTATAAATACATTAAAAAACATATTAACTATATGTATTACTGTGTTAGAGTGTCATTTTGTGTCATTTTGGTTGGCGGTGTGCTCCAGGATTTTGTAAATGTAAAAAATGTGCTCAAAAAAGGTTGAAAAACACTGATGTATACAATGCAGTAAGGATAATGATTCATGGTGGAGGAAGAGTGCAATGTTTCAGTGATAGGCAGTTCTCTGGTAAAATACTTACAAGCAGAGATGCTAACTGTCAACAACTGTTCTTACCTAAACAAGGACTTTGGTTAACAAGCTCCAAACCAACCCCTGAAATTTACACCCGTCACACCCAACGCAAGCACATATCTCATCCCTTTGTGGAGCAAATATGTTTATATATACTAGATATCCATGAGTCAGGTTAAAAAGCTAGCTTTGACTGGAGTTTTCTGTATGTATTTTCTACAGGTTCAAAATTCATTTCAGCACCCTGTGCCTTACCTTGTTCAGCCATTCCACCCTCTCAACATCAGGAAAGTTAACCTGGCAAGCAAGAACAAACAAGAGTGAGCAGAGAGTTCATTTGACGTATTGAATTGACCAGCAAGATGCAATTAAGAAGACAAAGACTGAAAAGACGCCCATGAGACACAACAATGAACTCTACAATTAAATGGATCTTTTCAATGGGAGTACAGATTCTGCTGATACTGATGCATCTAGCTGATCAGGTCAGTGGTTCAAATCCATGGCACGGGGTGAGCTCCCATTGATAGCCCCAGCTCTGCCAACCTAGCAGTTTGAAAACATGCAAATGTGAGATCAATAGGTACCGGTTTGGTGCAAAGGCAACGGCTCTCCTTGCAGTCATGCTGGCCACATGACCTTGGAGACATCTATGGACAATGCCGGCTCTTTGGCTCAGAAATGGAGTTGAACACCACCCCCCAGAGTCGGACTCAACTAGACTTAATATCAAGGGAAACCTTTACCTTTTATACTTATCAACAAGTTCCAGGGAAGCTTGTATGAAAGTATTTAGAATATACTGATGACAGAGTATTGGGTTTAGCTCATTTTTCTCAAGTAGTGCACATTACTGCCAGTTGCTCAATATTATACGTGTCAATTTGGGAGTATGGCTCATTGAGTTTAATGAGCCTTACTCCTAGGAAAGTGCATAAAGGATCTCACTCCCAAGTGTCTTTTGAAAGATAAAGCTCTGAATATGTATTGCATCTTGGTAGCACACTGAATAGCATGTGGGTAGGTGCAAGAGCAAACACAAAGCAGAGCCACCTTCTACACGACTACTTCCTTGTTTATTCTTCCTCTTCTTTCTTTCCTCTCTTTGTAACTGTTTCTAAGGCCCAGACTAATAAAGAAATTTGAGCACAGCCCTGGAAGTAAATATCACCATCACCACCATCATAATGATTACTGAGGCCACAGATAAATGGCAGAACACAATACTAAATACACAGAGAGAAGCCGCTATAGCCAATCAAAAGGAGAATGAATATCAGATTCGAGCTCAAACCCTATTCAACTGCTTTGAACCGAAACCCCATGAAACCGTGAGCAAAACAAATTTCTGCCAGCATTGTTATTCAAGGGATCTAGTGGCCAAAGGCCATATGAAAAGTCCCATATGAAGAGTGACCCATGTCCTGGACACAACCCCACCTCCTACCACTATAATGTAGGATGACATTAATGTACCCTTGGGTGCTAAGGAAAACAGAACAATCTTCATTTTTGTAGTCAGTGAGTGGCTGAAGGCAGAGCTCTGCCTGGCAGCCATGCAGCCAGCTACCCCTGCAACACCTTTTGCAAGCAGGAGCCCCTAGTGACTCCGAAAGAACAATCTAGACAATCGAAACACTCAGGAGGACAATAGACTTTGGGATCGTTTGTTTGCGAGTTTGTGGAGCTTTCGGAGAGTCTTGGGCGTCTCGGCAACCTGTTATCTCTTTTAAAGACAACTCAGACTCTCTCGAGAGATAGAGACCTCGACTGGGATCTCTCTTGGGATTTCCCTAGTAAAGCTGAGGAAATTGAGGACTCCTTCCCTGAGGACCCCATCCCACTTAGCAGCTCCCTCCTATGCACTGACTTCCGCTCAAGGAAAGAGGGGGTCCTACCTGATCTGAGTTCGGGGCTGGATGGGTCGGAGGTCGAGCCAGGGTTGTCAGAGTCGGTGGAACTCTGGAGAAGTCGGCCGCTACCGGGAGCGAGGAGCATGGAGTTGCCACCGTTGACTGTGTCATTGTCAGATCCCAGGAGCTGGGAGGGTGACCAGCACTGCTTGTTCGGGAGCTATTGTCCCCTGGACAAGGCCCTGGTCCACGCAGCAGGGTTTGGATGCCTGCGGGGCCACTGCCAAAGTATCTCCTGGAGCTGCAGCGTGCCCTTTGCGGGCACCTGATAAGAAACCTAGCTTGCCACACGAGGGGGCCTGCCGCCGCCGGTGGCGGTGTCTGGACCTGGCCGAAAGGGAGGCATGGAAGGTCCTCCTGAAGACTGGAGCACTGGGAGTCGGGCCAGGAGAGATGATGGCGGATGGCCTTGAGGACGCCACCAGCCACACCACATCATTGGACCTACCACGCAGGCGCAGGAGAAGACATAGACTTAGTTGCAGGAAGTCTGTACTAACGTCGCGAGAGTTGACTGGTGATGCTTTCCTGGCTCCGGCTCAAGGTAACATAACTTCCTCTGGAGCCGGAGCTAGGACTGTGCAGCCTGCCCAACTGCCCTAACGGAGAAGAAATCCGGGGGTCAGAGCTATTGCTGCCAGCGGGGCCCCTTTGGGGGACATTCCATCCAGTCCTGGCAAACGGGGGAATTCAGGGGCCAGCCAAGAGATGAAGGAGGTTTCGGCCTAGGACTTTCAAGTGTTGTTCTTTATTTACTGTCCTGATCTTAGAGGGTTTTTTTTCTCAAAAACTGGTAGCCAGATTTTGTTCATTTTTATTGTTTTCTCCTTTCTGTTGAAACTGTCCACATGCTTGTGGATTTCAATGGATTCCCTGTGTAGCCTGACATGGTGGTTGTCAGAGTGATCCAGCATTTATGTGTTCTCAAATAATATGCTGTGTCCAGGTTGGTTCATCAGGTGCATATAGCTGACTTCTCAGGTAATTCTCAGGTTGAATTAGTCTGCAGTGCCTGCAGTCAACCAGAGAAGTTAGCCATAGCAGAGTATTGAGTCTTTTACAGCATCTTTAATACACATCTAATCTGCATTTTATGACCATGCTAATGATGCCTGCTAACATTATGAGCAATGCATACCTTATGTATTTTCCTTGGATGGGAATGGGAACTGCTCTGGATATAGTTCTAAGAATTTTGGTACTTATTGAAAATAAAGGAGTCCCACTTTAGGAAAGGTCAAAAGGTCACAGGTTCAAATCTGGGGAGGGGAGTGAGCTCCCACTGTCAGCCCCAGCTTCTGCCAACCTAGTAGTTTGAAAACATGCAAATGTGAGAAGATCAATAAGTACCTCTCTGGTGGGAAGGTAATGGCGCTCCATGCAATCATGCCGGCCACATGACCTTGGAGGTGTCTATGGACAACACCGGCTTTTTGGCTTAGAAATGGAGATTAGCACCAACCCCCCAGAGTCAAACACAACTGGATTTAATGTCAGGGGAAAACCTTTTCCTTTTCTCTAGGAAAATGCAGACATTCATTTTTTTATTATTATTATCGACAATTGATTTTATTTTAGATTTTATTTTGGGTTTCTGACAAATGCTGTCTGCATTTAAAAAAACAAATATACAGCAATGATGTCCGTACATAACGTTCAAATGTCAGAAGACAATTTACAAAGTTATATTTTGGACTACAACTCCCACAATCTTCCAGGCAGCATATCCAATCACTCATAGTGTAGCTGAGGAATAACTAAGAGCAGTAGATATTCATGTCTGAGGAATATCTAAGAGCAGTAGAGTTCATGTCATACTTAATATTCAAACCATAGAGACACCTCACTGCATGACACAGAGTCATCTACATTACATTGTAGTGTGACTAGGTCATATTTTAGGCAGATTTTCATTTTCTTTCAGTTGCTAATATATCCTTTCATCAGCATCCACTTCCTGCTCTTTGATGGAATCTGAAAAATGGACGACCAAATACCCTTTTAAATGAAAAAGTCTGAAAGACCGAATTTCACCACCCAGAAACAAAAGAATGCTACAGGTCATGTGGGTAATCCCAGAAATGCAGTTTGGCAAGGAAAGAAAAATATCTGAGATATTTCTCAGTGTCCTCAATAGAATTATGACACTAAGAATGGAAGTGTTTTGTGAACAGATATTGTTTTGAAAACCTCAGGCAAGCAAATGAAAGCTCGGGTAGGCTATGAAAGTTTTACAGTGCTAAATAAAAATTTGTTCCATGCTCCAGTGTCATTTTATAAAGTTCATGTCTGACAAATATTAAAGTGCCCAAGATTTTCTGAGGGAAGTCATGATAATTTAGAGGCAGTGTGGTGTAGCGGTTTGAGCACTGGACATGACACTGGAGACCAGGCTTTGAATCCCTGCTCATTAATGGGAAACTGGGAATAAGGCAACGGTAAGCCCTCTCTGACCGTATTTTGCCACGAAAACCCCATGATAGGTTCACCTCAGTCAACATAGGTTAGAAACAACTTGAAGGCACACAACAACTGGGATTTATAGTTCACCTATAATCAAATAGCATTCTCAACTCCACCAATGAGGGATTTGAACCAAACTTGGCACACAGAACTCCAATAACCAACAGAAAATAATGGAAGGGTTTGGTGGGCATTGACCTTGAGTTTTGGAGTTGTAGTTCACCTACATCCAGAGAGAGGACTGTGGACACAAACAATGATGGATCTGGACCAAACTTGGCATGGATACTCAATATACCCAAATGTGAATACTGGTGGAGTTTGGGGAAAATAGATCTTGACATTTGGAGTTGTAGTTACTGGAATTTATAATTCACCTACAATCAAAGAGCATTCTGGACCTCACCAACGATAGAATTGGGCCAAACATCCCACACAGAACCTGCATGACCAACAGAAAATACTATATTTTCTGATGGTCTTTGGTGACCCCCCTGACACCCCCTCATGACCCCCAGGGATCCCGACCTCAGGTTGAGAATCGCTGCCATAGATATATCTCCATTGTCATGATATGGGCATTCATATCTTGACTCCAAGAAACTGTTGTGGCCTTTACTAGACTATAGTCTAGTCTCTATAGCAGGCCTGGGCAAACTTCAGCCCTCCAGGTGTATTGGACTTCAACTCCCACAATTCCTAACAGCCTACCGGCTGTTAGGAATTATGGGAGTTGGAGTCCAAAACACCTGGAGGGCCCAAGTTTGCCCAGGTCTGCTCTATAGTCTAGTCTCTATACTCTTGCCACCTTTCTATGTTAGGCAATGAATAACATTTACAAATCCTCTACAAGTTGAATCAGTTTAGGTTCTTGTCTGTCAATAACACAATTGTCAGTCTCTCATCAGATTTATAGTTGTGATTTTAAAGCTCCTGCTCTCCCATAAAATAAATCGTCTTCACCTCAATAACTTCCTCTTTCTTTCCAGTCAGTGAAACAACATGCAAATATTTGGGCAGGAGCACTTGCAGGGAGCCAGATAAATGTCATTATCGGAGGCTAATAATAACAACCCAGAATCAGCAACCTCCAAAGAATGAAGGACTGCACACTGCCAATTGGCTGGTGAGTTACATTACGTGTTTACAGTGCACAGGATCTAAAAGAGAATCTCAATCTCTCTCTCCCCCTATATACAAGTACTTCTGAATAAACATACACAAGTGCATACTGCTATAACAGATAACAGAAGCCCTTTTACACTACTTCAGTATACACATGAAAATTGGGACATGTGTGTCCAAACTAGATCACATGGTGGGTTAAGATGGGAACTGACAGAGGGAACTCATCCACATTATCCCCGGATTCAAACCTCGGACCTGTCGGTATTCAGTCCTTTCGGCATAAGGGTTTAACCCACTGCGCCACCAGGGGCTTCTGATATTTAGCTGTAAACCAGGTTTCCAGCTTCTAATAGTTTGAACACTATTATTGCTACAAATTTTTTAAATTATAGTTAGTCTGTGCTTAGAGGCAAACTAAATGCCCTGCTCAGATGCAAGATCACACAGAATGGAGGTTTGCGTCTTTGCTTGTGTGCTGCAAAGTCACTATTCACCTGCTCTCCTGCTGTTTGCCATCCATGCTGTCCAAAAGGGAAAAAAACACCATGGCTTGGTTTTCCCAGGAGCTTCCAGTAGATTATGCCGAGGAAGTTTATTATTGTTGCTGCGAGGCTCAACAAAACCACCGCCACCCACCATAGGAAAAATAATAACAGTACTGATTCAAGTTGAGCCATGAGGAGTTAGCTTTAAGCTTCTAGGACTCCTTCCACACAGCTGAATAAAATCCCACATTTTCTGCTTTGCACTGGAATTTATGGCACTGTGGACTCAGAGAACCCAGTTCAAAACAAATATTGTCAGTTTTTTTGCCTTGATATTCTGGGTTATATGACTGTGTGAAAGGGCCATAGGATTGTATGTTTTTATTTATTTCGTATCAAAAGCATTGCATAAATTAGTATAAAACTGATAATAATAGGAGCACAAGCAACTAAATACCTTTTGACCAAAAACTGGTAACAGCGACCGCATTGTCTGTAGTCTCCAACAGAGAGAGCCTCCTTGAAGACTGAGTAAATAGAGTTGGGTGTCCCCTATGTAACGTTTCTTGTAAACAGCTAATCTTTCCAAACCCAAAATCATAGTTTTTAAACAGGATTCTATGTTAAGAAGCATGCTATCATCTCCAATATAGGGCTGTTTCACACTTTTCTGCTTTTATTTCATTGCATGTTTACTCCGTGACCACCCTTTTTTCTTCATCTGGGAACCAAGGTGGTTTACACCATAAGTGAAAACAATATCTGCCCCCAGTTCCAGTTCGTCATCTTACTCCAACAAGAGCATCTTGCTCTGGAGTCTGTCCATCATTAAATGGACTATTCTGCAGAGCTAGCATGGCTTGATTGATGGACTAGGACTCTGGAAAACAGGCCAGGGTTAGAATCTCCACTTAGCCATGGAAAGCCACAACATGTCAGGCAAGTCATATTCTCTCAGCCTTAGCAGAAGGCAATGGCAAACTCCCTCTGTAGGTATCTTGCCAAGAAAACCTTGTGATGGGTTTGCTTTAGGGTCACCCAAAAGACCCAGCATGGTTTTTTCCCCCCATGTCAGGAGTGACTTGAGAAACTGCAAGTTGCTTCTGGTGTGAGAGAATTGGCTGTCTGCAACGACGGTGCCCAGGGGACACACGGATGTTTTTGATGTTTTACCATCCTTGTGGGAGGCTTCTCTCATGTCCCCGCATGGGGAGCTGGAGCTGACAGAGGGAGCACATCCACGCTCTCCATGGATTCCAACCTCTGACTTATCGGTCTTCAGTTCTGCCAGCACAAGGGTTTAGCCCAATGCGCCATCAGGGGCTGCTATCCAGCATGGTGTAGTAGATTGAATCTTATGATGCCCCCTCCCCCAGCTATAGAAATCTACTGAGTAACCCTGGATAACCTTGGATATACCATACTCTCTCAGCCTCAGAGGAAAGCAATGACAAATCTCCACTGAACAAATCGTGCCAAGAAAACCCTGTGACAGGTTCCCCCTAGGGTTACCTTAAGTCAGAAATGACTTGAAGGCACATAGCAACAAAGCACATGCATGTTACTTCAGTCAAAGATTCTACAGCACACAGACATGGAGAGCTAGCATGATGTGGTGGTTTGACTCTAGACACAAGGGTATGAATCCCCTAGCCATGGAAACCCATGGGATGACTTTGAACAAGTCACACCCTCTCTGCAAGCTAAGTCAACCCTCTCTAAATAAATCTTGCCAAGAAAATTCTGTGATCCATTTGATACATAAGTCAGATTTGTCTTGAAGGCAAACAATAACAACACACTACATGCCAAATAATATAATAAAATGTAAGAGTTTTGAATCAGTAAAGGTCTATTCCAGTGGTTCTCAACCTGTGGGTCCCCAGATGTTTTGGCCTTCAACTCCCAGAAATCCTAATAGCTGGTAAACTGGCTGGGATTTCTGGGAGTTGTAGACCAAAACACCCAGGGACCCAGAGGTTGAGAACCACTGGTCTAGAAACGAGCTAGCCTGCTAGCTAGCAGGACTGATTCAAGAGTTGCAGTTTTATTGATGTATTTTATGAAGGCCGCTCCTATTTCAAGAAAGCACTAAAAACTTTAAAGCATGCATAAAATTGTACACATATAGAAATTCCATCCATTGTCGGCAAGCCTAGCTCTAAAAAATGCTTTCATGTCGCTTGTTTTGTGGCAATAAATATATTCTCCCTGTGTCATTCAAAGGCAAAGGGGTGGCAAGGAGGTATTCAGCCCTTAAGTATTTTCTTCTGAGAGCATACATCTCCCAGGAGTTATAATGTTTTCCGTTGTACATGGCAGTAACTTCCTTTCTTATCAAATGTTTTTAAATGAAGGAGAAAATATATCCTACTACATTTGTTGGCAGAATCAAAGAGCTGTTTGAAAAACATTGTTGTTTATTCGTTCAGTTGTGTCTGACTCCATGTGACCTCATGGACCAGCCCACTCCAGAACTCCCTGTCAGCCGACAAGGTCACCCCCATCAAGGTCAAGCCAGTCACTTCAAGGATACCACCCCTCCTTAGTCGTCCCCTCTTCCTTTTTCCTTCCATTTCCCCCAGCATAATTGTCTTCTCTAAGCTTTCCTTTCTTCTCATGATGTGGCCAAAGTACTTCATCTTTGCCTCTACTATCCTTCTCTCCAATGAGAAGTCAGGCTTTATTTCCTGGAGTATGGACTGGTTGGATCTTCTCGTGGTCCAAGGCACTCTCAGAATTATCCTCCAGCACCACAGTTCATCTATCTTCCTTTGCTCAGCCTTCCTTATGGTCCATCTCTCACATCCATAGGTTACTACGGGGAATACCATTGCTGTAACTATGTGGATCTTCGTTGCCAGTGTGACGTCTCTACTCTTCACTATTTTATCGGGATTGGACCATCTTCCAATCTGGGAGTTCCACCCTCCGATGGTATATCGACATGTCTCTGGTTGTACTGATCCATTTAGTTTTTGTGGCAAGAATACTGGGCTGGGTTCCCATTACCTCCCCCAGGGATCGTATTTAGTCTAACCTCTCTACCATGACCTTCTCATCCCTTCATGGTTTTGCTCATGGCATCATTGAGGCGCTCAAGCTCCAGCACCGTGACAAGGCAGCAACGCTTTACAGGATTAACATTAGTCACTAGGTAACAAAGGCTGTTCAAGAGATGGAGGCATATTTCAAACTGTGTATTAACAATAAACATTTAAAATTCCTTTGTCCCATTCCTTGATTAATAATATCCTGGTTCAAGTCAGTTGTTAAGACAATCCACTTTGTAAATTAAGGTATTGTATTGCTTTATGTTCCAGGACTAAGAGTCTAACACGAAATGTATTTGGGGACCTTGGCTCACATAAGCTGGAATGGTGTCGTGATCAGAGTATTATATTAGAACCGAGAAGATCCAGATTCAAATCCTTACTTGGCTACGAAGGCCTCAACATTAATGTAATTAACAGGGGATGGGAGAAAGGTGGGATATAAACGTAACAAGACAGGTAAATAAATAAATGGTTTGTTCCCTTTCAAATCCACAGGGCTTGCTGAGACTCCACTGAGCAGATCTTAGGGAAAGGGGGGGGGTGTATAAATACAATAAATACAAACTAAATAACCCCGTAGACTTACTTCAGCACTGACACGTTTACTGCAAGTCCAACTATAATATTAGTAGGGAAAACAGTAGACACCATCATGTAGGCTGGGCATGGGCAAACTTTGGCCTTCCAGGTGTTTTGGACTTCAATTCCCACCATTCCTAACAGCCTCAGACCCTTTCATTTCCCCCCTCAGTTTAAGCGGCTATGGGGGGAAAGGAAGGGGCCTGAGGCTGTTAGAAATTGTGGGAGTTGAAGTCTAAAACACCTGGAAGGCCAAAGTTTACCCATGCCTGATGTAGGCCTTTCACTTATTAACAACTTAAGTGCAATTTGGTACAAAACCCAAGTTGATATGTGCCTTCAAGTTTGGGTCACCAATTCATTGGTGACCCAAGCTCGACCCAAGTCTAGGATTGTCTTGGTAAGATTGATTCAGGTTTGCCCTGGTCTTCCTGAGACTGAAACCAGGCAAGGAGACTCGTCAACTATGCTCAGCATCCAGCCCAACAGGCTCTTGTTGCCCAACTATTCTTTTCCATTACCAAAAGCCTGTCCCACGGCTGGATATGAAACGGGGCTGAAAAATCTCAGAGACTTTGAGTTGACTCGGGGCGCATCTAGAATGAATGCCGTTTGATACCACTTGAATGACTCAATGCTATAAAATCATGGGAGGTTGGAATACATTTCCTTGGGTCCTGGTGGAGCCTCCTTCTCTGTAGCCTTCCAGGCAGAGGGTGGCTAGATGGCCATCTGTTGGGAGTGCTTTGATTGTAGGCTGGATGGTCCTTGTGATCTCTTCCAACTATGATTCTGTGAGTTGTACAGGCTGTCCACATTTACAAACATCCAACTTACAAATGGCTCATAATTAAGAACGGGGGTGAGGCAACAGGAAGTGAGAGGCATCTAAGAAGAAAAATTCACTCCTGAAAGAGTTACTATCATGAAGAAATTGTGTCTTCACTGAAGCTTTCTCACCAATCCTTGTTTCCACAACAAGTCCAATTTTTCAAAATCCAATTCACACAGGGACAAAGTGAGGGGAAATCTTTTGAACAAGAGCACATACAGCAAAACAAACACCAGTATCAGTAGAGTAAGGTAACCTCTATCATATTATGCATAGATAGTCTAGTAGCTGTGAAAGAAATAAAAGTTAGAGCGATGGAGGCATTACTTTTTGACCCACTCTCCTTACATATACTGTACAATATATACGCATATGTTCTTACATGTGATGTTTGCTTTGCTGCCTATGCTCCTGTGCCCCATCTATCTATCTATACATGCTCTTTTCATTTTGAGTGACATCATAACTCAAAACCCATTGTACTAATTGCCACCAAATTTGGCCACTAATCCATGGAGCGACCAATGCTAAAAAAATGGATTTTGTCATTTAGGAGTTGTAGTTGCTGGGATTTATAGTTAGCCTAAAATAAAAAAGCATTCTGAACTCCACCAGTGATGGAACTGAACCAAACGTGGCACACAGGACTCCCATGACCAACAGAAAACACTAGAAGGATTTGATGGGCACTGTGGACCCAACAGAATTGGGGCAGACTTCCCACACAGAACCCCCATGACCAACAGAAAATACTGAAGGCCATCCAGTCCAACTCCCTTCACCAGGGCAAGAAAACATAACCAAAGCCCTCTTGACAAAGAGCCATCCAGCCATAGATATAGATATGATTCAGACACACACAGATATAGTATCATAGATATGAAAGGGACCCCCAAAGAAGGACAATTATATGTTGCATGTTCCAGGGTAGGCAGGGCCGTAGCCAGGATTTTGGTTCGGGGGGGCTGAGACTGGGTGGAAGAGGGTCTACCCTAGCAAACCTTTTGTATTGTTATCCCAATAACCCCATTAATGTGGGATATAATGAGCATGGTGATCAGATCATGAGATGAATAAACATAACAGTTTTAATAATGTACCAGTAAGGCCTTCTTGTGGACCACCCTGAGAATTTCGGGGGGCTGATGCCTGAGGGTAGGCAAACCGGACAATCTCCACATCAACACTGACAAGGAAACAGGAAGAAATACTGTTGACCCAGAAGCATAAAGAAATTACATATATTTTACAACATTTTCTCATTACTTTATTTTACAGATCACCAGACTGGGCCACAGCAATGCTTGGCAGGGGACGGCTGAAGCCCCCTTAGCCCCCCCCCCCCTGGCTACATGCCTGTGTGTGTGTATGTGTATATGTGAATATACAGTATGTGTGTGTATGTGTGTGTATGTGTGTATGTGTTTGTACATATATATGTATGTGTATGTGTATATATATACACACATATAAGTTGGAACAGGGGCATATCTATGGAGCGACAGTGAAAAAATGCCCCTGTTCCAACTTACAAACACGTTCAACTTGCGAACAAACCTCCAGAGCCTATCTTGTGGCTCTCTCAGCTCAACCCCTGGGGTGTTGTTCCTGGCAGGGAGGGAGGGAGGGAGGGACCCGGGGCAGTTCAAGGGGGTCTTGCTCCCTTCTTTGCTTACCCAGGCGGGCATGTGCTGGCGGGCGATGCCTTGGCGGATGGCCTGGGCCTCGTCCTCGAGGAGCCCGAAGGCGGCGCAGAGGCGGGAGCGCTTCTCCCTCCGGTTCCTCCGCCACCACATCCAGAGGAGCAGCGCCATGAGGAGCCAGATGGGGCTCAGCCCCAGGGAGCCCGCCAGGTAGACCGGCGCCAGGCACAGCCCCGCCCGCCCCACGAAGGAGCCCAGCGCCCGCAAGGCAGGCGGCACCGGGCGCGGGGCCGGGCTCGGAGCGGCCGGGAGAGCAGCAGCAGCAGGGCCCCTCCACTCGCCTCCATCGGGGCATAGAGCAGCAGCAGGAGGAGGAGAAGCAGAAGGAGATCTCTCTCTCTCTCTCTCTCTCTCTCTCTCTCTCTCTCTCTCTCTCTCTCTCTCTCTCTCTCTAGGGCGCCAAGTTTTCCAAAAGGGGACCCCGCCGCCGCCGCCTCCTCTTCCTCTGGAGCCCGTGCTTTGGAGACTCAGGTCAACGCCGCTCAGGTGTTGTTGTGGGGCCTTAGCCCCGCCCCCATCCCCGCCCTCTCCAGGGATGCCACAGGACAGGTGAGGGCACCGTCCTGGGCTCTCAGCGCTCTCTGCCGCCCTCTACAGGCCAGGCACAAACAGTGGCCTCCAAAGTTTGGCTCTCCAGCTGTTTGGGACTTCAGCTCCTACGGTAGTAAGGAATCCTGGGAGGACACCAAAACACCAAAGTGTGGGAAACCCACTGTGGAATGAATGCAGTTTGATAATATTATTTTATTTATTCATTTCCCATACTTGTACCAGCCCCCTGGTGGCACAGTGGGTTAAACCGCTGAGCTGCTGAACTTGATGACCGAAAGGTCGGCGGTTCAAATCCGGGGAGCAGGGTGAGCTCCCGCTGTTAGCCCCAGCTCCTGCCCACCTAACAGTTCAGAAACATGCAAATGTGAGTAGATCAATAGGTGCTGCTTCTGTGGGAAGGTAACGGTGCTCCATGAAGTCATGCTGGCCACATGACCTAGGAGGTGTCTACGGACAACACCGGCTCAGAAATTGAGATGAGCACCCCCCTCCCCCCAAAGCGTCGGACACAACTAGATTTAATGTCAAGGGGAAACCTTTACTTTGCTATTTGTACCCCGCTCTTTTCACCCTGAAGGGGACTCAGGGCACCCTCACAATCGGCAACAATTCAATGCCCAACAAACAAACAGATTCCCAAAAAATATCAATTACTATTAAAACCCCTAATAAAACATAAATGGTTAAAACAACAATTAAAAATCACGCAAAATCATAGTCCAGAATCAGTCAATTGTTCCGTCACTTTAAGAGATCTCAAGTATTGCATTGCTGTAGCTACTGCTCAAATGCTTGGTCCTATAACCATGTCTTCAGTTCCCCCCCCCCCCCCCGAAAGACAGGATGGAGGGGACTGCTCTGATTTCATTGGGGAGGGTGTTCCATAGCTGAGGGGCCACCACCAAGAAGGCTCTGTCTCTTGTTCCCACCAGTCGTGCTTGCGAGGGCGGTGAGGCCAAGAGAAGGGCCTCCCCAGATGACCTTAATCTCTGTGATGGTTCATAGGAAGGAGGAGATATGTTCGGACAGGTAAGATGGGCCAGAACTGTTTAGGGTTTTATAAGCTAAAGCCAGCACATTGAATTGTGCTCGGTAGCAGAGTGGCAGCCCTAAACATTATACAAGTGCAGTTCTAGACAAACTCTATCAGAGTATGGTGTGATATTATCGAGGATTCGGTTTTGCATGTATTTATTTTATTAACCAAAGTTGCGAAATTGTATAACAATCTAATCTGAAACAATTGTGATGCACTGGAAAGATAAATATATTGTCCCTGTCTCCTGGGTATATAGAGACCTCTGAACATCAGTTGAACTATATTCAGTCAGATTTGCCTCTCACTGTGGATTGTTTCCTTGATGGAGGTGTATTTCTGTCTAGGAAAGTATCAAAAATTTAATTAAAATTACCACCAAAAATCAAATAAGTAGGTTCTAAATCAGGCCTGGGCAAACTTCGGCCCTCCAGGTGTTTTGGACTCCTACCCCCACAATTCCTAACAGCCTAGGCTGTTAGGAATTGTGGGGGTAGGAGTCCAAAACACCTGGAGGGCCGAAGTTTGCCCAGGCCTGTTCTAAATCAATGCCACTAAACAATTATGAAACATTTCTGGCACATCACCATTAGTTCCATAGTATATATAGAGTGTAATTTTTGAGTCCATTTGAATATATTATTGTCCTGAAATAGGAATATATTTGTGGATTAGGAATGACACATCTTTGCACCATCTAGAAACATTTGCAACATAGGCCAATTTTTTTTCAGAAAAATGAGTAATGCCCAGGTGACCCTAAGTACACTTTGTTGTTACATGTTTTTGAATTGACTCTGACCTATGATGCCCCAGTTCTGGGGTTTTCTTGGTCAGATTACTTCAGAGGAAATTTGTCATTACTTTCCCTTTAGGCTGAGAGAGTGTGACTTCTTCAAGGCCACCCTGTAGGCCTCTAAGGCTGAGTAAGGATTTGCACCTTGTTCAGCTTGAAATTCTAGTCACATGGGCTCTTACTTAATAAATAATTTAATTACTCACGCATACTAAAGATGTAAGTCCCTTTGAACACATTGAGGCTTATTTCTATATAAAGATGCATAGCATTGCCCTGTAAGCGCATGCATTTTGACCCCAGTTCCCATTCACCAGAAGGATTGTAGGATCCATGGTGCACAGAAACATCTACAAGAACAAGTGGGGTTATGATTTCTCAATTCACCTTCGATGCAGTGTGTCAGAAGGACAGCAACGAGTAAATAAATGCACGGAGGTAGCCTTTCCATACCAGTTTCAACCTTTCAATCATATTGTCCTGCTCTCTGATATGGAGAGAACCCAGCAGTGATTTTTGAATACTAAATATGACATTAAATGCAATCAGGCATGGTGGCTTTCTTGGCCTGGTCGTAGGGAACATCTAACTCCCTTATTGAAATAGCTTCACTGGCTCTTTCTGGGCATCAAAGTGTTAATTAGGATCTTTAAAGCTATACATAGCTGGTGCCCAGACTACA
Organism: Anolis apletophallus; assembly: GCA_030556195.1. NCBI lineage: Eukaryota > Metazoa > Chordata > Lepidosauria > Squamata > Anolidae > Anolis > Anolis apletophallus. The sequence goes on from JARBWK010000002.1 coordinate 125,029,925, forward strand.
GGAAATATCCTGTCTCCCCAAGTTTTAAGATTTTTTAAGTTCCACCAATACAGCATGTTTGGTAGCTGCTTTGGGGTCCCAGCCCTGGGAGAAAAGTGGAGTAGAAATGATAGTAGTGATGGTGATAGTTTGGTGAGGACATGGGGGGAAACCACTCACAAATGCACTTCCCTTTTGTGGGAAGTGCATTTGAAACACACCCACGCAGCAGTCTTTTTCTGTTAGTAAACCAACACTTTCTGTATAGGCAGGTCTTTGGCTCTTACATACGATAGATCGAACATTGTTTTCAACATGGTGTACTGTGTGTGCTTCTTAATACTTTAAATGCCCTTTAAATTGCTTTAACAATGTCCTTTTTAATAGAGTTTTTTTTCTTTTTTCTTTAAAAAAAGTAGGCATAACATAATCTAACCAAATTTTTATTTAAATTCTTGTAAGCCACTTTGAGTTCCATTCGAGGAGGAGAAGAACATGGTATAAATCGGGTAATTTAAAAATATATTTATTTTTTGGCATTTCATTAACATGGTGCTGTTGCCATCTAGTGCATTAAACAAATAGCGCAGGGGAAGATGGAAATAAACTTGTCAGACTAGAGACATAGTATACTTTTTTTCTATGTAGCAACTGCTTAGTCAGAAATCTGTTTTCACATGTGCTTCCCAACCTGTGGTCCGTGGACCACCAGTGGTCTACAAGAACTAAAATATGGTTCGTGGCCTCACTGTTACTACACAGTTGCAACAAGAACGACGGGTCTTGCAAAATCCTCTTATAGTGCCGAGGCTTATTAAATAGGGTTTTCCGTGGGCAAGAAGATGGTGACAACTGGATGGCATATGTTCTGTATCAGAAACTAGAACTGATGTGGTCTATCCAATGCACGTTTCTGAATCAGCATCCCAAATAACGAAACCAAATCTAAAATTGATCAAAAACTGATTTGTAACCCTTTTGGTACTAATGTTGGAGAGTGGTCCCTGTTCAAAAAAGATTGGGAACCACTGGTTTACATAGGTATCTGCCTATCATTGGAACTGGGGGGGGGGGGTTTCTTTACCCACCCAAATATGCTACTCATAACAACTAATTTGCTCACTCTGGTCACTGAGCCAGTTAAAATAGAGTATTTTAATATAAGGCTATGTTTACACTGGCCTCATCTACAAGGACCATTCAAGGGAGTTTCAAACTAGTATTGAAGAAAGTGGTTTTGCTGTGCACATTATTGCATTGGGAATCTTAGAACCAGTGTGAGGCACTGATTGTGGTGGCATGAACTACAGAGAACTGATGTCAATTAAGAGCTTTTTTCGCACATTTCTATGGGTGTTTGTTTGGCCACCGCAGTTTGAACCTTGCTTTAAACTGCATTAAATGGTCAGTATAGATGGGGCCACTGTCTCATCCTCCATTGCAACTGGAACATATGTACATATGACTACGAAGATATGAAGGCAGTTTCTGTACTTTTACTGATACTAGGTTTAATAGTTTTTATGAATTGGTGCAGGAGGGTAGAGATGGCACCTTATCAAACCTACATCATTCAGAATTTACAGTCTATACGATGGAGCATTATTCTATGTCATTATTTCAAATTAGCTCTTTTAAGAAGAGGCTTTAACAAGAATTCATAAGAAATTAGAGGCTCAAACTAAGCACATTTGTTGCCTATGCCTACAATGGAGAGGGTTCTCATCTACCGACCAGAATAGCCAGAGCCTTGTTTCTAAACCAAGTAAGAACTAAATCTATATTTATTTTTAAAAAGCTATCCATGAGAACTAATGCTATAGTCATAAAAAAATCCAAAGATAGTAGAAGAGGACTCAGATCTTATTCTTTCTGTGTCAACTCTCATAAGCAGATATTATGAGAAGGCTTGAGGAACTCAATTAATCCTAAACTGGTGATGATGGGAAGGCCTGTGGAGTTCTAACTTTTCCCATTGAAGTTAAGCACTGACCCATGATGGTTTCGTGTGTGTGTGTGTGTGTGTGTGTGTGTGTGTGTGTGTCAGGAGCGCCTTGAGAAACTGCAAGTTGCTTCTGGTGTGAGAATTGGCCATCTACAAGGACATTGACCAGGGAATGCCCAGATTTTGATGTTTTACCATCCTTGTGGGAGGCTTCCCTCTTGTCCCCACATGGGGAGCTGGAACTGACAGGAAGCTCAACCTGCTGTCCCCAGATTTGAACCGCTGACCTATCGGTCAGCAGTCCTGATGGCACAAGGGTTTAACCAATTGTGCAACTGGGGGCTCCATGATGGAAGGTGGTGATAGCAGAGAGCTAGCAAAATTGCAGTGGGTTTTAGTCATTAAGAATGTGTATGTGCATTTGATTTCCAGTACATAATTGCCACCTTATGAACCAGGAGAGAGAAATCTTGGAAAACATAATTTTCTCTGAACATTTTATTAACAAAAGCCTGCAAATGTCAATTGTGGAAAGCTAGGGGGTTTTAAGATGCATCAAGTGGTTGAATACAGAAATTAAACAGACACCACTAAGAACTCATCACCCAACTCTATATCATACTTAAGGATCATTGGCCTTGAGTTCAAGTAATCATGGTGGCCCATCATGACTCTCATATCTCTACTTCTAAATGAAGCCATTAAGAAATTCCTTTTTTTCTTGGTCATCCTGATAGTGAGCCATGATTTCCAGTAGTTAGAAAATGTTGGCTTTCTTGTTTCCCACATTTAAAAGATGCAGTGCCATTTGCTATGAAATTTTTTAGAGAGAAGCAGCATGTAATGTGGGTGCATGTGGGTCCTCTTAACCCAGGCATGGGCAAATTAAGGCCCAGGAGCTGGATGTGGCCCACTGGGCACTTACCTCAGGCCCTTCTTATTTTCCCTGTCCTCTCGGCATAAGGACGTGGTGGTCCACCACATCTTTATGCAGAAAGGATGGGAGGAGGAAGGCACTCAGCAGATGAGCCCTCTGGAGTGCTCTCAAGCACCACAGGTCTTGTCCTCCTTCTGGCGTAAAGATGGTGTGAACGGCCCTATCCTTATGCCGAGAGGATGGCCCAAAGAAGGTACTCAGCGGCTGAGAGCCCACTGGAGCGCTCTCAGCCATTGCCTGTCTCGCCCTCCTCCTGGCATAATGATGAGGGGACAGCCCAATAAGGAGGATAAGGGAGGGAGGGAGGGAAGGCAGGCAGGCAGGAATGGAAAGAGAGAAAAAGGGAGAAGGATCGGAGCAGTCACCGCATGTCTCGTTTTCCTCCTGGCATAAGGCTGCCCCATCCTTATGCCAAGAGGACAAACTTAGGATGACCTAGGCACTGTCCTGCCCCGTCCCGGACCCACCCTCTCACAGGGTCTCTCCCTCCCAGCCCGTCCCATCCAGAGCAAGCCTGGCCGCCCTCCCTCCCAATCCAGCCCTCTTGGGTGGTCCCACAAGTTTGCCCATGCCTGTTCTAACCCATGATAGTAACATTGTTTTCCCACCCGAATAGTCTGAGAGTTTTTTTTTTCAAAAAAGAAGAAGCATGATTTGTGGCACTGATACTCCACTGCCTGCCTTGATCCAAAAAGTGCAATGGATCTTCCTTTTTATTTTTGCTTATTTAATTATTTATTTTTAAAATGCCAGTGTACTGTAGTGGTCTCAGTGTTGGACTTAAACCAGGGTGCAAATCCCCACCTAGCTATGGAAACCTATTGGGCAAGTTTCTAAGGAAGTTCAATGGTAAACCTCCTCTGTATATTTCTTGCCAGAAAAACCCCACATGTCAAAATGACCTGAAAACACTCAAGAATCACAACATACTAGAAGCTCCCTACAGTGGTCACCAGTGCAAAATGTCCAGTTGCTGCTGCTAAGTCTGGTAACTGATGTTGTCGACTTCTGTCTCCATGAAACCACTCTGGACATTGTTTTTGTGGGCTAAAGCCATGACCACACATTGCTATGATACAGGGTGCCATAACAAAAATATGTTTTTTCAAGACAGCAACACAGGAAATTAAATATGCAAATCTACTATGAAAGAATGGGAATTAAACCTTTGTATCCTCATTTAGCAGGTTGCAAAACATAATTAAGGGACATGCATGGCCAGTAATCAGTATCACGCAGCAGGGATGACTTGGAAGGCAGCCAAGCAAAATCTGACTGAATTGAACCTTGAAATTATTTTGCAGCACTTTGTCTGCAGTTCTCTACCCAGTTTCCTGCATCATTGAATGTGGTGAGATTTATTTCTGAATATACAGTGTGGGGTTCCATTATTTAACAAGTAAGCTAATGGTTCTCAACCTGTAGGTCCCCAGATGTTTTGGCCTTCAACTCCCAGAAATCCTAACAGCTGGTAAAATGGCTGGGATTTCTGGCAGTTGTAGGCCAAAACACCTGGGGAACCACAGCTGAGGAACCACTGAACTAAACGATAATGCTGTAAAATAATAGCATTTCACATTAGGGAACACCAAAAATCTTCTATCCACAGTGACTCTAAAAAGCAGTGTCATCCTAAAACTTTAAAATAATCTTTTAAAAAGTTTTCAAAATAGAACACGCACAGGGCAAATCAAGAGCCTCGTCCTTATTCATTTAAGAAGCTGGTTAATATGTATTATTCTAATACATATTAAGAAATAGAAAGAATGATTCCTGTTGCTAAAGTATACAATATTTTTCTGTGGAAGCCAGCTTATTATTATTAACATGTCTCTGATTTTCAAGAAACCTGTTTGAATTAATATACACAATAAACTGTCCAATTTTAATGCAGTTGTGTGTTACTGAAAAGCATAATATGACATTGTAATATATATGTATATTAAGTAAGCTAATAAAATATCCCTTTGATAAGTGAGCCAGACCTAAAACAGAAAACTAAGCAAGGAAACAAAATTGTTTACCAAATTGATCTCATTACAAACGCTGGGGAAATGAAGCAGATATATTTAACACATTCAGACTTATTTGCGGACATTAGTTTACATGACATTTTCCTCAGGCTTTGTTTGCGTTTCAAATGAAGTTTTAGATTTAGGCTTGTTGCTGCTCCTGGCCTGAAATAGGATCAGTATCAATGTGTTGTCAAAGGCTTTCTCAGCCAGAATCACTGGGTTGCTGTAAGTTTTCCAGGCTGTATGGCCATGTTCCAGAAGCATTCTCTCCCGACATTTCACCCACATCTATGGCAGGCATACTCGGAAGTTGTGAGGTATATTGGAAACTAACCAAGGGACCTGTGGAAGGTCCAGGTTGGGAGAAATAACTCTTTTCTGTTGGAGGCAAGTGGGAATGTTGCAATTAACCACCATGATTGGTACTGCAAAGCCTTGCAGCTTCAAGACCTGGCTGATTCCCGCCCGAGGGAATTCTTTGTTGGGAGTTGTTAGCTGGCCCTGATTGTTTCTTGTCTGGAATTCCCCTGTTTTTGAGTCTTGCTCTTTCTTTACTGTCCTGATTTTAGAGTTTGTTTGCAATATAAGAGCTGCACCTGGAAGCCCACTGCGATCAAGTTGATAATTGCAGCCAAACTACTGTACACCAAAAGTCAATACAGAGTAAGTATACTAGGTGTCCATATTTTATTGGAAAGCAATACATTAAAACACTGTATGTAAAGTCTTATGAAAAAAATCTCTTTGTGTGCATGAATGGGAAGGCATTGGACAAAATTTGAATGCGGATAAATATATACATAGACTTTTATCAGACATCATTTCTGAAAAATAAAAAAACATCTGGTAAGCAGGAGAGCACTCAACCAATGATATTCATTGCTCACGTAGAATTTTTCACTCAATTGTTTATGCATTAATGGATGGAGCTGGCTCATGGAAGAGAGGATTGCTTACCCATAATATTTTTCCTCAAATACAAAATGCATAGCTAGTGTGGGAAAACTCAGACATAAGTCATAATTCATGTAACATCTATTTTGCAATACTGAGAAAGCTTACAAGAAATTATAACAGCTCACTCCTTGTATTTCCACCAGAAACCTGTTGAATATATAAAAATGCAGCAGCAGGAGGTTTGTCTGACCCATGAAAATGTTCAAGTAAAACAATGTCTCCATAATGTAGAGTTAGCATTTAGTTTAGGATTAGGCTCTTCTGAATTGTCTTTTCTTTGAGTTTCTCCATATTTTCTTCAACCCTTTGTCCAAACACGTTGCTCTGGGCTTGAACATACCAGTCCACAATGTCCCTTGCATCTCTGGAAAGGAATTACAAATAGTTCAGGACATGTCTCAAAGGGAACTAAATTACTTCTAGGACTGCAAGAGACAACATTTTACAGAAATATATAGTAGATAAATTAAATAATAGGAAGAAAGGTTACAGCTGGGAAGTTCTTTTACCGTATATACTCGAGTATAAGAAGGGTTTTTAGCCCTTTTTTAGGCTGAAAAATTCCCCCTCAGCTTATACTCAAGTTGTGGTTATTTATTATTTTACTCTATTGTTGTTGTTGTTATTGCATTTATTATTTTACTCTATTTATTATTATTATTATTACATTTACATTATTCTATTCTATTATTACATTTATTATTTTACTTTGTTATTATTATTACATTCATTATTTAACTATGTATTACTGTTATTATTACATTCATTATTTAACTCTATTATTATTGGAAGGATACGTAAGTGCATTTACATTGAAGAAGGTTAGAATAAGGCCTTGCACGGTCAAGGGCCGGCATACCTACGGGAACGCCTCTCTCCGTGTTGACCCTTGAGATCGCCTCGATCAGACCATCAGAATCTATTACAGGTCCCAGGCCCTATGGATGCCCATTTGACATCAGCCCGACATAGAGCTTTTTTGGTGATCGTCCCATCACTTTGGAACGCTCTCCTTCCTTACATCAGAGCCACCCGTGATCTAAAAGACTTTCGCATGGCTTGCAAAACATGGCTGTTTGAGAGGGTGTTCGGCTGGGAACTGTTAGACTGTTAATTGTTTTTAGATGTTCTTAGATGCTAATTATTTTTAGATGTTTTTAGACGTTAGATACTTTTAGATGTTTTAGGTATGTAGCTGTGTGTTTTTACTGTGAATCGCCCAGAGCCATCTGGGATAGGCAATTAATAAATCCCAAAATAAATAAATAAATAATGGTTTGATCAGAGTTGGACAGTCTTATCTTAAATTACAGTTTTACGTAAATATTCAAAAACATTTAACCCACTGATGACTCAATTAATGTAATTTTATTGGTATCTATTTTTATTTTGAAATTTACCAGTAGCTGCTGCTTTTCCCACCCTCGGCTTATACTCGAGTGAATACATTTTCCCAGTTTTTTGTGGTAAAATTAGGTGTCTTGGCTCATATTCAGGTCGGCTTATACTCGAGTATATATAGTATTTCACTTCTTATCACGTTGTATCATACAAAACATAATTTTAAAAGCCAAACAATGCAAAATCTGTTCCACTATGGCGTGATAAAATATAGTGTTTTGGATTTTTTTTTACAAAGATTCCAGCTGTGACAATTCAATGTCTTTTAAATATTCACATTATTCACTTACCTGGAAACAGGTATTGGGTTCAGAGATATGCAAGAAGGATCTTTAAGCTCGCCATTTATTTCACTGGGAAGAGAAAGCAATTATTAACTGCCACAAGGATACGAACACCTTTTTTTCCTAAGAGAAGCAAGTCCTCTTTGATTGTATTGGGTCTAAGGAACAAAGTAATCAAAACACTGAATAAGTGAATGGATGTAATTTTCCTGATGATTTTTAAAATAACAGCTGAAAGGAAATACATGATTGGCATGCAGAGAGGGCCCACTCTGTTTTTCTATTTCATGGGTCCCTATGAAAACCCTTCCAGTCCAGCTGCTACTCCCTTTGAAAGTTTGGTGGAAACCAACAAAACCTGGCTTCTCAAGCTGGAAAGCAGTTTCTTGGTGTGTGTATGTGTGTATGTATGACCTCATCTACACTGGCATATACAACATGGAAGTGTGGATGAGGCTTATATCTGTGTTTTTTCCAATTCTGACCCCCTTCTCTGGTGGCTATTAAAAGAAGTAAAATTGTGCCGTACATCAAATGCATTGGCTTAATCTACTATTCATTTGGACTTTTACACAGTATTACTGGATATGCCTTCACAACTACTAATTCAGATTAAATAAAGTAATCAGAAGAACACATTCCTTGGAAGTAAGAACTAATGGGCTTAATTAGGGCCACAAAATCAACATTATTAAGTTAATTGGCAAATATAACAAATATAACAAAACCTATAACTATAACCCTTCCAGACCGCCCTATATCCCAGGACTGATCTCAGGTTTTCTGTTTATCCCAGATTATCTGGCAGTGCGGATTCATATAATCCAGTTTAAAGCAGAAAACCTGGGATCAGACCCAGGAATATAGGGTATGTCTGTAAGGGCCCTTTGTTACAAAAATAGAAGAACATATGGCTCAAAGGCGCAGTTCAGCAAAGTTTTGAACTCAGCAGAACAGTTCTGTTCAATTGAGATCTGCCTTTCATGCCAGAAGCCTCTCCAATAACCAGTTTGCATCTCATCTGTGGGGGTTTTTTTTGTTACAAATACAAGTGAAATCATTCCTAATTATTGTAGATTAACATTAGGAAATGAAGTGAGACTACGATGCAGAGCAATGGTTTCAAACTACAGGAAAGGAAATTCCACGTGAACATGAGAAAGAACTTCCTGACTGTGAGAGCTGTTCAGCTGTGGAACTCTCTGCCCCAGAGTGTGGTGGAGGCTTCTACTTTGGAGACTTTTAAACAGAGGCTGGATGGCCATCTGTCGGGGGTGCTTTGAATGTGGTTTTCCTGCTTCTTGGCAGGGGGTTGGATTGGACAGCCCACGAGGTCAAAGCACCCCCACGAGGTGCATTCAAAGCACCCCCGACAGATGGCCACCCAGCCTCTGTTTAAGAGCCTCCAAAGAAGGAGCCTCCACCACACTCCAGGGCAGAGAGTTCCACTGCTGAATAGCAATCTCAGTCAGGAAGTTCTTCCTAATGTTCAGGTGGAATCTCCTTTCCTGTAGTTTGAAGCCATTGTTCCGCATCCTAGTCTCCAGGGCAGCGGAAAACAAGCTTGCTCCCTCCTCACTATGACTTCCCCTCACATATTTATACATGGCCATCATTATTCTAGAAGCTTGCTTATAATAAACCTATAAATCAATGCAGACAATTCTTAACTACTTGTCTAATATTTTCATAGAAACCAACTTACCTTCCTTCTTTTAGTATATCGAATAGACCACCAATTTGTGGAAATTCAGCTTTAATCATCTCTGGGGTAAGTAAGACTGTAGCATCACCTTCTTTCACTCTAAAAAATAATTCACAAAGTTGTTTGAGGGTGTACATACAATTAATTTAATTTCAGTTTACAGGAATTTTAAAGAAGCAACTACAATCCCAGTTTTTTGAAACACAACAGCATTGTTTAGAAGGAAAAGAAGGGAAACCTTACTCATCAATCACATTCTCCTTGTCTTGGTCTGGTAAACCATCCAGAACTGGAGGCACAACTTTTGGCATCATCTCTTCATTATAGGGATCAGTGCTGTGGAATAGAGAATTACAAAGCTGAAGCTGATATATTTCCTTGGCATCAATATCTACATCCATTATTCTTCAGATGAAAAATAATGAACACACAATGTTCTCGGGTGAAGTTTTCTACGCACTGTCAAATAATTCCTACTTACTAATACTGAAAATGTAACAAAGATAAATATAAGATAACAATGCTTATGATACCAACCCATTGCATTACATTTCCTTCTGAACTTGACCTACCTTTTTAAATTTAATCTCTAATGAATATTGAATAGTCAAGGTTATAATACAGTCCAGGGTTTGCAATCCCATTATCCCCAGTCCATATGACAGATAATAAAAAATGATGGAAGTTGTCACTCAATAACATCTGAGAAGGAGCCCCCAATGACGCTATGGGTTAAATCCTTGTGTAGGCAGGACTGCTGACCAAAAGGTCAGTAGTTCAAATCCAGGGAGCGGGTGAGCTCCTATCTGTCAGCTCCAGCTTCTCATGCGGGGACATGAGAGAGGCCTCCCATAGGATGGTAACACATCCAGGCGTCCCCTGGGCAATGTCCTTGCATATGGCCAGTTTCTCTCACACCAGAAGCAACTTGCAGTTTCTAAAGTTGCTCCTGAAACAAGGGGGGGGGGGGAGAATCTGAAGACGCAAACTGGGTAAAAACTAAAGAATACAAACCACTATTTTAAAAATTATATATACTTGGTCCTCTGTATCTAGGGATTTGTCCTTCGTTGATTCAATGGCACCTTGAAGGCAACTATAAAGCTGATTTCAGTCTGTTAACCAAGCATTGCTTACAGGGAGGTCCTTTGACTATTCAAGTCCAACATCCAAGATGATCAACTGTTTGGTGTGCCCAAAACTTCTGAAAAGTAAACAGCCCAAATGATATAGTGGTTTGAGTGGTTATAGTGGTAAGAATTTAGAAGATCAGGGCTTGAATCCTTACTTAACTATGGAAACTTACTAGGTGACCATTGATCTTTCTCTCATCTTCAGAGAAAGGCAATGCTAAACGTCCTCTTGCCAAGAAAACCCTGTGAGAGGTGTGCCTTAGGGTTGGCATATGATGCAAACAAGTTGAAGGAACACAACAGTCACAAAGTAGCCATAACACCATGTAACACATTTTTTGTTCTGGGATTATAAATGTCATTTCCTAATTGGTTCTATCATTAAAAACATGGAAAAAGTTTATAACTGCTGCACAGTTCCTATAGTTTTTCAATGAATATCTCAACCAATTCAATATAGTTTGTGGCAGCCACAAAACAAAGTTTCTGGAGTATAACCACTACTTTCAGAGTAAATATCACGTAAATAAACAGGAAATAACACTTTCAAACCAGGAATAGAATTATTTTCAAAATTGTTACATAGTGTTGAACAAACCCCTCTTCTGAATAGTTCTTCAATTATCTTCCTCTTCCCATAAGAATACCCAGGAAGCAGGATAGGAATGAAAAAGAATTTCCCTGGGTTTGAAATTCTCAAAAATATCAGTTTTGAAGTTCCTAAGACTTTTGAGTCCAGTGTATCTTGTCTCAGAAATCCACAAAACAGAAGTCTAAATCTTGTTACTGTGTCCAGAGCAATAAAAATACACAAAATATTTTAAAAATACAAATGGTTAACAATGCATACAGTTGAAAAAGGGGCACAGAAAAGTATTTTAGTGGGGAAAATATGTACAAAAATGCTCTTTGCAAAAATATAATTGTTCTTAAATGTACTCCCTTTCTGTGAATTCCTCTTGTAAGGAAACTAAAATAGTGTTTTCCAGCAGCTCACAAATAAAAATAGGATAAAAATGCAAGTGTTCATTCAGTGTTATCCTGATTTATACAAACTACATTCAGTGCTTCATACACAAATTTCTGCATTTAAATTTGAATAAAATGTACTTTGATTACATAAATGAACATTTCTGGGATCTGCGATTGCTCATCTACTCAGACCAAGGCACCTGAGACAGGCCATACATTATCTTCCTTGTTTCTTATTGAACTAGTTGTAATATAAACTGCCCTGAGAGCTTTTTCATTTGAATGAAGAGCAAGATAAAAAGGCTTAAGCACTATATGAGAAGTAGCTGCCAGAAATGCCTTAGCAAAGGTCTTCAGCTCCCTGTCAAGAAACCAGTTATTTCCAGCCAGCATTTCCGAGAGTGCCGTTTCCAAGGCTGTTTCCAGTGGAAGAGTGTCATGTAAGGCAATAAAAGTTCATTTGTTAGAAACATGAGGCCTTGATGAATGTGATTGCTCCTTCTTACCAAAATGGGATTGGGATGCCATTCAGAGCTGGCACATTCGGTAAAGTCGAATTGATCACTGAGGGGAACTTCTTCCAGTTAGTGACACCAGAAATCACTTCCTGAAATGAGTACAAAGACATCGACATCATAAGACGAAGCTGCTGAATCTCTTTGCACATCTAAGAAGACGAACTTCTACCCGTCGGGGTCCCAGTAATTCCAAAAAGACCTTACCTTGTGATCCAGGAATTTCTTTTGCGTAACTGGAATACTGGATTTTAGTGGGTATTTCCTTGTAAGTGCATATTTTGGAATGGGGCAAATATGATACTCAATGCTGCTTTCTGCATAAAACAATGGTGACTTGAACTCATGCAATCCTGGGCAAGGATTCTGAGAAGGAAAAAGGAAGAGTGACACGGAAACAAGGAGATTCTAAATGTGAATGAATTAAATAGGGCACACACAACCTGTAAATCACAAAACAAAAATTCAAATAGGATATTAGCATATTTTATAATAATAAATATAATATACTTTATTTATATTCCACTCAGAGCGGATTACAGAATACATACAGTATATGGCAAATATTCAATGCTGTTAGACAACTAACAACAAAGGCAGACAGTACAAAGAGGCAAGGCTTCCCTCTTTTTCATTTCCGGCATCTGGAGGCTGTGCTCAACTCCAGCCATGGGGAGGTGCTGTTGTTCCATTTTTCCATACCAAGGAGCCTGTTGCCCATATATGCCTTCCTGACAGAATTGCCAGCATGTCTTCATGGGCGCCATTAACTCCCTGCCAAAGTGGTACCTATTGATCTACTCACATTACTGTTTTCGAACTGTTAGGTAAGCAGAAGCTAGGGCTGATGGCGGGCGCCGACGCCGCCCACGGCTTGAACTGCCAACCTTCTGGTTGGCAAGATTTATTGCAGCTGATGGTTTAACCCGCTGTGCTAACTGCAGCCCATATTTCGCTTATTGTTTGCTTCTTTTAAAGGTTAAGCCTGCGTGACCAGCAAGGAGGGACTCAATCTGCCCCTCTCCTTGCTGGTAATAATAATAATAGTAATAATAATAAACAACTTTATTTGTTTTCCGCCCTATCTCCCTAAGGGGACTCAGGGTGGATCGTGTGGACACTCAACTTCTGACATTTGCAAAGGTGCCTGCAGTGGTATGGCACTTGAAGAGAGCTTTTGGCCAGTTAGGAACAATGGCGACACAGATACGATCCAACTCCAAGGGTGATGGCAGCAGTGTCCATCTGGACAACAGATCAGACTATGTTGGACCTGATCCATTCTTCTAGAAGGCCCCGAACCCTGGGATACTCAGAAATTTCCACAAAACTCTGGAGGATTTCTTTAATTTGATTAACACAGGGCAAGGGTGTAGTGTGGTAAAAACCTATGGCACTCAACAGCAGCCACTTTGCGTCATGAAGACTGCCAACCGTCCATTCATTATGAATATGGGGTTCAGGGCCCACTTTCCTGCTATGCCAGGGATTTTTTTTTAATTCGGGTTTATGAGGAGCAGGTGTGCATGAGTGTGTCTACAAATTATCTAAATTGCTCGTGGTGGTGCAAAGGGTTAAACCCTTGTGCCAGCAGGACTGCTGACTGAAAGGTCAGCGGTTTGAATCTGGTGACAGTGGGTTGAGCTCACTCTGTCAGCTCCAGCTCCACAGCCCCTCACAGGATGGTAAAACATCAAACATCTGAGCGTCCTCTCTCACACCAGCAGCGACTTGCAGTTTCTCAAGTCACTCCTGACATGAAAAAAAAAAAATCTAAACAGTGGTTCTCAACCTGTGGGTCCCCAGATGTTTTGGCCTTCTACTCCCAAAAATCCTAACAGCTGCTAACAGCTGCTAAACTGGCTGAGATTTCTGAGAGTTGTAACCCAAAACACCCAGGGATCCACAGGTTGAGAACCACTGATCTACGACAACAAACTTAAAATTCCGCAAGAACAATCTAACTCCATAGCCTTCTGTTCTTCATTCTTTCTTCAGGGCTGGTTTTCTTTAAACATTTGTTACTCACAAAAACCTGAAGCGGATGATCATCTGGAGGATGCAGCAAAGCTTCAGGAGCTTTAAGGTTGAGCAGAAAGGTGTCAAGCTCCTCCTCTTCTGCTGCCTCCAGGTGGAGCTCCACCTCTGAAGCAAGTACTACTGGGATTAGCTCGTCCTGAAAGAAGGCAGAAAAAGTGTCTTGGCATATGTTTCTTTCTACCCCTCCCTGCAAAGGCTGAACCTATAACAAAGAAAAATCAGCCGTGGGAAAATAAGGATGGAGTGACGGATTACCTCAGCACCTATCCTCAGAGTTTGGGAGTATTTTGGAACACTATAACTGGTTGCTGCCTGGTGTATGCAGTACGGTTGATATCCCATGAGGCTGAAATGCTGTGGGACCTTGGAACAAAACAATTAATTAAAAGATGGCAATACTGTAGAATTTTCTAATAATCAACTGAATTCATCCTAATGGTGCTTAAAATTGCATGTGCAATAGAAGCTTATACAATAAAGATCTGCTATATACAATAATCTCGGGGTGGCTTACAGATGGCACAAAGTACCTAAAAACAAACATAAAAGTGAACACAATATAAAATACAATAAAATAAAACACATGCACTTATAAAACATCAACTCAGACTCAGTCAAGTGCGGTCCTCTAACTATGGTGGTAAACATGGCCAAGTTGTAAACATTAGGAATAAGATAAGTGCCAGCTGCAATAAAGGAGAGATAAAGTGCAGGATATGGGACTACTATGCATGACAACTAGGGACTAAACATTTTCAAAGGCTTGATTGAAGAGACACATCTTCAAGTCCCTAAGGAAGGAGGACAGTGTGGGGGCCTGTCTAATCCCCCTAGAGAGGGAGTTCCAAAGCCGTGGGGCCACCACCAAGAAAGCCCCCTCTCGTTCCCACCAAACACGCTTGTGACGGTGGCAGGACTATCATAATGCATTAATATGCATTATTCACAAAATTTAATAAAAGTAGATCAAATGTCTAGAAGTTCTAAAATCTAGCCCATTTTAATATCAAAATGCATTAAGTAAAACAGAGAATAAGACATAATGACCAATAGCATCAACTAACCTTTAGGTCATAGAAGTGGTGAAGCTGTTTGAGCTTAATTTTTGGTGACTTCATGGGAACAATACCAAGTAACTCTGGTGCCTGAAGGGGGAAAACACATTTTTTGCACACCTAAAATCACCAGTCTTAGGCTTCTTTCACACAGCTGCATTAAATCAACATTGAACTGAATTATATGGCAGTGTGGACTCAGATAATCCAGTTTGAAGCAGATATTGTGAATGATCTGCCTAGATATTCTGGGTTCTATGGCTGTATGGAAGGGCCCTTAGAAGACCAGTGTGAGTTCTGAGATGTTTTGGGGTTTTATGCAGTTCTAAATTTAAGATGTGCTTTATTTGCTCTACTGCATTATTTTACCAATCCTCCTGAAAATTGTTTTGAGGTCAGTACTACCTACCAGATCATCTGCCCATTGTGGAGGGTTGTAAGTGGGGGGTGCGGAAGGCAGTATGTGATGGGAAGCCAGAGCAACAGACATTCTCTTCTCCTCATTTATGGCTGCTATGCTGTCTGCTTTGAAGCTCCTGCGGTCTGTTGAAGGAAAGATACAAATGAACAGTAAGTGAGGTGTAGTATGTGGGGATGATCCATCCTTTCTGACTCAAAATGAAACAGGGCACGTTCTATGCCATATCTGTGCCCAAAGGCAAAGAGGAGACAAGTTCCCTCCCCATCAAGTGAGCTCCCATTTTTGTTGACCCCATTTGTGCACTTCTCTGAGACAAAGCAAATTGTGTGAATCCTGCACAGCAGTAGAGGACATTGCAACATTTGCAAGATCAGACTACGGAAGCCACTTTCTTACTGCAGGAAATTCTTAAGATGTTTTGGGATAAAGACCTGGAGCATTTCACCAAGCAAGAACTCATGAGCTAGCATGAGGAACAAATTCTGCCCAAGTAAACTTAGAATCTTAGTATCATAGAGTTGGAAGAGATCTTGTGGGCCATGCAGTCCAACCCCCTGCCAAGAAGCAGGAAAATAGCATTCAAAGCACCCCTGACAGATGGCCATCCAGCCAATTAAAATATCTTACATATTTTAAAAACTGGGTAGTTCATCACACTAGAGAAAAAAATCCACTTAAAATCCAGTTTCTGCCTCCTGTACAATTCTGCGGTTTGTAGTTTAGTGAGGCTGTTAAAGAGTTCCTCCCTAAACTAAAAACCCCGAGATTCTGCAGGAAGCAGAAACCGGATTTTAAGTGGATTTTTCTCTCTAGTGTGATGAAGCAGAAAGTCACTTGTTTAATAGATTAGGGCAGACTTTTCCAACCAGTGTGCCGTGGGACACTAGTGTGCCGTGAGCTATCATCAGGTGTGCCGTGGGAAATTGGCACTCTCCCCCCTCCTAGCAGCCCCCTCACAGGTTTACAAGAAACAAATTGAGCGTCTCCGCTTGGGTTGTTTTTTTTTTTTTACAATTTTACTGGATTTTTTGAGAGTTGCCTCCCCCCCCAAAGGAACTGTTTATAACAGCTTCATGACATCCATAGTTAACTGGAAGCAAGTTTCACTCAGGGTGAAATTTCGCAAAGGTCTGGAGAACAAGCTCTATGAGGAGCGGCTTGAAGAGCTGGGCATGTTTAGCCTGAAGAAGAGAAGGCTGAGAGAAGACATGATAGCCATGTATAAATATGTGAGAGGAAGTCATATATATGTTGTATTCATTGAAACAGGCCCAGGTTTCACACTGAGTGTATAAATATATTTTAAAAACATATTAACTATATGTATTACTGTGTTAGGGTGTCATTTTGGTTGGTGGTGTGCCCCAGGATTTTGTAAATGTAAAAAATGTGCCGCGGCTCAAAAAAGGTTGAAAAACACTGGATTAGGGTAATGCATGGATGTAATTTATCTGGATCACAGCAAACATCTGATAAGGCTTCCCATAACATTTTGATTAAATATGGAATAGTTGGGAATACTGCTGGAGAGGTTCATAATTGGTTGGGAAACGGTGTTCAAAGAGTCATAACCAATGCTTGTGCTTCAAACTGGATGGCAGCCTAAGTGGAGTGCCCTAGGTTTCTGTCCTAGGACCATTATGCCTCAATATTTTTTATGAATAGATGAAAAGATAATGGGGTAGATAATGGGGTCTTTATCAGGTTTGCAGATTATATGAGACTGGGAGGGGTGGCCAACACATTGGAAGATAGGAACACAATTCAAAATAATCTTGTGATAAACTAGTAAATTGAGCAAAAATTAATAAAACTAAATTCAAGAGAGAGAAATGCAAAATTCTACGTTTAGGCCATAAAAACAAATGCACAGCTATAGGATGAGGGATATTTGGCTCACCAGTACTACATGTGAAAAGGAACTTGGGAAAAGGAACTTGACATGATTTTATATAGAATGTAATGTGTATTAATTTTAATGGTATTGGAATTGTATGTGTTCGAAGGCATTGAATAATTGCCTATATGAGAGCAGATTTTGACTGACTATTGGAGGGAACATCTGGATGGTAATAATGGCCCAACAATTGCCTAGAGAGGGGGTGGGGTCTCCTTCTCTGGATGGAAATACTTCAGCTGGAGATCTTGCACTGAATGAGGAGTTTGACTTAATGGTCCTTAAAGCCTCTTCCAACTCCATTCCAGATTCTACGAACTGATGCAGCATGTCAAGGCATATTTTCTTGGTTGCTGTCATTGCCCTTTAGAATACAAAAAAAAAAAATCCCCACCACTATATAAAGCAAACACAACAATTAAAGTAAAACCAGAAAAACCTTTAGGAGTTTTCCCTGACAGGATTGCCTCCTCCATCTCTTGTGCTTTAAGCGCCTTAAATACTCCATGCAGCCTCTTTATCACACGATTGAGCCGGCACTGAAGCAGGATCTAGGAGAGCGATTAAGGATTTTGTTCAGTGAACTTAAAGTACCGTATATGCTCGAGTATAAGTCGACGCGTATATAAGCTGAGGTGCCTAATTTTACCACAAAAATGGGAAAATGTATTGACTCGAGTATAAGGCGAGGGTGGGAAATGCAGCAGCTTTTGGTAAATTGCAAAATAAAAAACAGATACCAATAAAATTACGCTAACTGAGGCATCAGTATTTAAAATGTTTTTGAACATTTACATAAAACTGTAATTTAAGATAAGACTGTCCAAGGCTGATTAAACTATTATTCTAATCTTTTTCGATGTAAATGTGGTTACATACCCTTCTAATAATAATAGAGTAAAATAATAAATGTAATAATAACAATAATAGAGTAAAATAACAGAAATGTGATAACAGTAATAACAGAGTACAATAAATGTAATAATAATAGAGTAAAATAATAAATATAATAATAACAATAATAGAGTAAAATAATAAAAATAATAAATAATAAGAGTAAAAGAATGGAAATGTAATAATAATAATAGAGTAATAAGTCGAGGGGGGCTTTTCTGGCCTAAAAAGAAGCTGAAAAACTCAGCTTATACTCGAGTATATACAGTAATTATATACGCGTTGTTTTGTTTTTTTAAGTTGTAAGGCTTTATCAGGTCTGAACTCTCTATGTCAGGGGTGCTCACACTTTTTCAGCATGCGAGCTACTCTTAAAGCAACCAAGACCAAAAGATCTACCGCGCTTCCGCCGCCGCACGCTCTTGCTGCCGCGCGTGCTTCTGCTGCTGTTTTCTGCCCACGCAGCTCTTGCTTCCGCCTGCGGGGCATTGCAGGAAGGAGAAAGCACGAGGTGGGGCATCCAGAGGGAGCGCTCCGCCCTGCCTGTCTCGCTGGCAACAGAGGCTGCACAGCTGCTTCTGGACGAGAGAGAGAGGCAGGGCGCTCCCTCCAGAGGCCTCGCCTCGTGCTTCCTTCTTCCTGCAATGCCCCATAGGCGAAAGAAGCACTGCGAGAGCGAAAGCCAGCAGCAGGAGCACGCGTGTGCGCAGGGTGTGTACGCGCATGGCAGGAGCGCCCCATCCAGCTGGTGAGGCCCGAAGATCACCTGGAAGAGGGCCGAAGATCTACTAGTAGCTCCCGAGCTACCTAATGAGCACCCCTGCTCTATGTGTATCATTTCCCTCATTTTTCAAAACAAATTATACACCAACTCAGGGTTTAGCAAACATACAGACCAAAAGAATCCTGAGGTGCCTTAAATACATTTTTGTAATATCTAGTCAAAACTTGCATGTTTGGGAATGAGTCTTACTTCACGTGTACATGAAAACACACGTACACTCTTCCTTAGATAAGAAAAAACACAATTGGCAGTGGCTAGAGTTGTATGTAAACCTGATTTGTTTATCAGTCTGTATCTAGGAATAAATCAACCATACATGCCAGTTTATAAACCTCATTTCTGCAGCACTTTTAAACACTTTTGGGTAGATCTGTGGAAACTGGCAGTCGCAAGAGGGAGAAAAAATCCTACCATACAAATAGACTTCAAAATGCAGAACACTGAATGTTGTCCTAATTTTGGTTGCATCCTCACCTGTAGAATTAATGCAGTCTGACACTACAGTGTTCCCTCACTTCTTGCTGGGGTTCGGTTCCAGGACCTCCCGCAATAAGTGAAAAACCGCGATGTAGGGATGCTCTATTTATTTTAATATTTATACATTATTTTAGTAGTTATACACCACTAAGTCTTTATAAACTTAAAATAAAGTGAAGGAAAGGAAGGAAAGGCCCTTCAAGGCTGTCGGGAGGGAGGGAGGACTGAGGAGGGAAAGCGCCTTGGAGAGCAGTGGTGGCAAAACCCCACAAAACAGCAAAAATACATGATATATATTTTAGATTAATATTTTTTGAAATCCGCAAAACAGCGAGTCCGCAATAAGTGAACCGCGAAGTAGCGAGGGAACACTGTACTTCAATTGCCATGGCTCAATGCTATGGAATTCTGGTAGCTGTAGTTTTACAAGGTCTTTAGCCTTCTCTGCCTAAAGGTGCCTCACCAAACTACATCTCCCAGGATTCCACAGCATTGAGCCACAACAATCCAAGTAGTGTCAGACTGCATTAGTTCTACAGATGTACCCTTTAATATCATGAGAAGACCAAGATAAAATGTAAAGCAGCTTTTGTTAAGTCAGTCCAATTTCCCCAGCCAGGGGTTGGCTTGACAGCCAAATTAAATCAATGAAAAACTGGGAAACCGATCCAGCAAATGTTATCAAAATAAATTACTTGATTTATTTTCTCCTACATTTTGCATAAGCCTTAAGGTATTGAGCAAATACCACGTAATAAAAGCAAAAATGCTTTAAATAAAACAAATTAATCAGCAGTTTACAAAGCAATGTATGATGCAGATATTATGGGTTTGCTAAATCAATAAACCATGCATGACATGGACAGCTGGCATCCATAGAGCTCCTTGAATGCCGTATGTCCTGCCTGCTTCTAGAGTCCTACCCAAACAGGATACCTTTGGTATGAGAAGCATGGCAGGGACAGCCAAACCTATGCTTTTGTAATTAATTCTAACTTCTCCCAGTTCAAAGGTAAAGGAAAGGATTTCACAGGACTGAGCCACGGAAGTGAAACAGCACTTACTCTACAGTGCAAATGCACCTGAGACACCAACAATATGTTTTTCACACAGGTTAATCAAAGCTTGGTTTGTTGTTGTTGTTTTTTGGACAAGGGGTGTTTTGTGTATATGTGTGTGCACATACATAGGTACATGCATGGGAGCAGTTCAAAATAATTGAGAAACACATTAAATCTACGTTTTTAAAAATTATATCAGAAAGTGGGTTGCCATGAGGTTTCCAGGCTGTATGTCCATGTTCCAGAAGCATTCTCTCCTGACATTTCACCCACATCTATGGCAGGCATCCTCAGAGGTTGAGGGGTCTGTTAGAAACCAGACAAGTGAGGTTTATATAATTGTGGAATGTCCAAGGTGGGAGAAAGACCTGTTGTCTGCTGGAGGCAAGTGTGAATGTTGCAATTAGTCACCTTGATTAGCACCGAATGGCCTTGCAGCTTCAAAGACTGGCTGCTTCCTGGCTAGAGGAACCCTTTTTTGGGAGGTTTTAGCTGGCCCTGATCCATTATTGTCTGGAATTCCCGTTTCTGAGTGTTGTTTTTATTTATTGTCCTAATTTTAGATTTTTTTAAAAAATACTGATAGCCAGATTTTGTTCATTTTCTTGGTTTCCTCCTTTCTGTTGAAATTATCCATGTGTGTGTGGATTTCAATGGCTTCTCTGTGTAGTCTGACATGGTGGTTGTCAGAGTGGTCCAGCATTTCTGTGTTCTCAGATAATATGCTATGTCCAGGTTGGTTCATCAGGTGCTCTGCTATGGCTGACTTCTCTGGTTGAAGTAGTCTGCAGTGCCTTTCATGTTCCTTGATTCGTTTTTGTATTAGAAAGCCCCTTAGTTCTGAAATGTGCACTATGCTTGGCTAACTGGTTGCTGTATGATGGTTTATGTTTTTATGATGTTTTGTATATGTATATGTATTATTATTGCCTCTCCGTTGGCGCCCCCTTGCATACCCTAATGAAGTTGCGAGCTATGCTGGAGGTGGCATAATAGCCACCGGTAGGGCCTCCCATGCCAGACAGGTCACAACCGAAGCGTCTGACAAAGAGCGTCAAAGGGCAGGATGGGCTCTAGCCTTTTGGCAACCAACCTAAGAGAAGGAAAACTCTGATTTCAAACCCGGGCAGATGGTGCTCGTTTAACCCTGTAAGGTCAACCATCTAGAGAAGGAAACTCGAACCAAACCTACGACCTGAGGACTTCGCTGCCACCGTCCAAGCTTGCTAGGTCCTGGCAGACGAACCTTTGGTTTAAAGGGTGAGGCCAGTTCTGTGCACGCTGCGCTCCACCAGAAAAATCCATTGCACAGGCTTGAAGGACACATCCAACCTCCGAAGCATTGGCGTGCTTGTGGAGAGTGTGGGAGGAGTCCTTCCTGGATCTTCGTTCACGAAGAAAAGCCAAGAAGATTATTGTGTTTTATTTTAACTCTGTTGACTGGGCTTGGTCCTCATGTAAGCCGCCCTGAGTTCCTTCGGGGGGATGGTAGCAGGATATAATAATAATAATTATTATTATTATTGCTAAAAGCTGACATCCACCGGGAAGTAGCAACCAATAGGGAAAGGACCAAAGCAGTGACATCTCCAGCCCATCCTCTGTTTGGGTATCAGCCAGTATGCCAACGACTTAAATCAAGAAATAGTTTTCTAAGATCTACAGAGACACTTGCTGGAACACCTCAGCAAGCGAGAGTCCAAAAGTGGCAGGCTCAAACCCAGAACCTCAATCAGTGGCTAATACCAAATGAGAGACTCCCTCCTGGGCACACAGAAGACTGGGCGACTTGGAAGGTGCTGAACAGACTGTACCCTGGCACTATGAGATGCAGAGCCAACCTTAAGACATGGGGCCACAAAGTGGAATCCAAGACATGCGAGTGTGGAGAAAAGTAAATCACAGACCACCTACTGCAATGCAACTTGAGCCCTGCCACATGTAAAATGGAGGACCTTCTTATAGCAACACCGGCGGCACTCCAAGTGGCCAGCTAGTGGTCAAAGGACATTTAATAGAATACTATGTTTGTAAACTTTGTTTGTTTGTGTGTTTGGTTTGCTCCTAAATAAAAAAAATTGCTAAAAGCTGTAAAACACATCTACAAACTCTGGGGTGATCTAGGAAATGGAAGAGTACATATGTAGTTGGCAGTTTCATACCTGAGGCAATTTGGTTCAGTACCTTTCGGGAAGCCTGTTGGAATCGCCGCAGAGTCCAGTGTCTGTGTTGCCAAGGGTTGTTCAGCAGGAGATCAAATGTCGGTTGGAATTTGGGGCACTAAAGCACACACCAGGAGCAGATGTTGCCATCATAAATGGTTAATAATTAGATGTCAAACAACAGCCAGTTTAACAACTGTTATCAAATACACATAAGATATGCGGATTGATTAATAGTATCTGAAATTCTACCCAAATATGACTCAGGACTAGACCTCAGGAGTCCTTTGCAACATTGCGATTCAGGGTCACAGAAACAGCCCCAGCACGCCACTTTGCCCACCTTTCTTTCCAGTTCATTTCTTCCTGATCTACAATGCATTACTTAATTCTAGGCATCACCCAGTGAAGTTTTAAAAATATTTCCAAAGAGCAACTACACCTTCATGTCATGACAATTAACACACTAATACCTTATGTAGGTGTTGATAATCTTTCTATTCCAAATGCAACACATTAGATGTGCTTGGATTTTGTGGCTACAATACAAGCAGCTCCTTCCTTCTCAACGTAGTGATTGCAACACAGTCCCACCACCCATCTCTTTCACTCCAGCATACCTCAGAGCTGTTTCGGATGATACGTTGGAGGGAAATTTCAACATGCTTCATTTGAAACGCCTTCTCCAGAATGGGATCTCCTCTTTTCATCTGGATTGTCACCACAAATCAGCATATTAATAAGATTCAGCATATTAATAAGATTCTTAAGCAAAGTCATGCATTTAGTGGTAAATAAAATGGTTCTTCTCAAAGGAACTTGCAAAATGCAAGCTGAGTTCATGATTGAAATGTACATGATGACGTCTGTGCTCAGTTCAGATGCCAGTGTTACCAGCCCACACAATTATTTATTTGGGGTCTAGAAAGGTGCACCTAGACAGAGAGAGAGAAAGCAGCTGGTGCTTCCAAATTACTGATGGAAACTACAAGTAGAATCGTAGCTGAGCATCAACACTTTCAGGGATCTGATGCATTTTGGTATTTTCTATCTAGATATTAGCCAAGTTAGTGGCTCTGGGCCCTTCCACACAGCCATATAACCCAGAATATCAAGCAGAAAATCCTGCAATATCTGGGTTATTTGAGTCCACACTGCCATATATTCCAGTTCAAAGCAGACAATGTGGGGTTTGAATCCCCTGTTTCATCTCCTTGGCTGCTACGCAACACCTCTACTCAATATTCTGAGATGGGCCCTTCTCAGCAGGATAATTAGGATAAAACAAATGTGGGGTGTTGTAGGTTTTTAGGGTATATAGCCATGTTCTAGAAGCATTCTCTTTTGACATTTCGCCTGCATCTATGGCAGGCATCTTCAGAGGATGTGTGAATATTTCAATTGGCCAGTTGAAACATTCACACCTACCTCCAACAGGCAAGAGTTTTTTCTCCCACCCTGGACTTTCCACAGATATATAAACCCCGTTGTCCTAGTTTCCAACAGACCTCACAACCTCTGAGCGTGCCTGCCATAGATGCAGATGAAACATCAGGAGAGAATGCTTCTAGAACATGGCCATACAGCCCGGAAAACTGACAGCAACCCAGTGATTCTGGCCATGAAAGCCTTCAACAATAAATTAAAACAGATGTGGCAGATACACCATACATGGTTTCCTTTTAAATCCAGCTGCCTGCAACTATAAACAGATTTAAGCAGTCCAAGCCTATACATGCTTTCTTGTTGTATGCCTTCAAGTCATTTCTAACTCATGGCGACCATAAGGCAAACCTATCATGGGGTTTTCTTGACAGCATCTGTTCAAAACGTGTTTGCCCTTGGCTTCCTCTGAGGCTGAGAGAATGTGACATGCTGAAGTGGGGATCTGAACTCTGGTCTCCCAATATCCTAGCCCAAGAATTAGACCACGGCACCATGCTGGTCCTCTCACAAATAAATCCAGATACCTTTAGTAGTAGGGGATTTACACCCAGGTAACAGCCTAAATGTAGAGGTTATTTCCAAAAGGTACCAAATTAAAAAAACCCTAAAAAATGAGTTATAAGTGGCAGCACATTGCTGGCTAAAGTCTAGTTGTGTCCGACTCTGGGGTTGGTGCTCATCTCAATTTCTAAGCCAAAGAGCCGTTGTTGTCCGTAGATGCCTCCAAGGTCATATGACTGGCATGACTACATGAAGTGCTGTTACCTTCCCACTGGAGCAATAACTATTGATCTCCTCACATTTGCATGTTTTTGAACTGCTAGGTTGGCAGAAGCTGGGGCTAATGACAGGAGCTCACCTCGCTTCCTGAATTCGAACCGCCAACCTTTCGGATAGCAAGTTCAGCAGCTCAGTGGTTTAATCCGCTGTGCCACCAGGGGCTCCCACATTGTGGGCTAGCAGTAGGATATGCAAAGTTCAAAACTCTAAAAATGTATTAAATCCCTTTAGTACAAGGCTTGAAAAATTACATTTCATAGAAAATAATGCATGTCCTCAGCATGGTTTTTTTCCTTCCTGTAACATTTGTTCAGAGCAATTTGGTACCTTTTGGAAACAAGCTCCACAAATACCCTAAAGGCACCCAATTCCATTTGATCGTGGACCTTAAGCACAATCAGCTTTAGTCAGTTTAGGATGGAAGAAAAACGACAAATTCCAGGTCCTGTGGGTGATACATCAGAGGAAGGGATTGTCAAAACCATTTCTGAGTCTTCATTGCCTAGGAAAACTCTATGGCCTTCATTGGGTTGCCATTCATTAACAGGTGACTTGAAGGCACATACACACAAGCAAGTACAGAGTTGCAACCATGAGAATTTGAAAACATTCCTGAAGTGGAACGGTAATCGTCTGGCACTTAATCTAGGTCTGTCACTCTGTCTACTTGCTTTATGCTAGAACTCACTTTATTCAGGGATAACTAAGGCCTTTTCCACACAGCCTAATAAAATCACTGCTTTGAACTGGAATATATGACAGTGTGGACTCACGATACCCCACTTCAAGGCAGATATTGTGGGATTTTCTGCCTTGATATTCTGGGTTATATGGCTGTGTGGAAAGGCCCTAAGAGGAGTCAATATCACAAACATACTTGTTCCTCCGCAAATTAGGAAGTAGAAATTCTCAGCCATGTCTTTTCATATTGTCCTTTTTTACCAAGAGAGTCATCTCGCTTTAATTACACTGATTCTACACAATATTCTTCAAAAGACAAAAGAATTATATCTTTTCTTTCCACTTGCTGATCAGGATGCACAAGTATGAGCAATTCTGTTTCTTTCCACAACATAAAATCCATATCCAGGGTTAGGTAAGGAGGATATATTTCAAAATGATGGCAGTACAGAGATAGGGTCCCAAATGGGAAGGAGAGCAAAGAGAATGGAAGCTTTGAGGAAGAATAACAGAATCATGGAATCCTTGAGTTGGAGGAGAACTTGTGGGCCATCCAGTCCAACCCCCTGCCAAGAAGCAGGAAAATCATATTCAAAGTACCCTCGACAGATGGCCATCCAGCCTCTGTTTAAAAGCCTCCAAAGAAGGAGCCTCCACTACACTCTGGGGAAGAGAGTTCCACTGCTGAACAGTGTTGTGGCTAACAAAAGGACAGAAAATGGGCAGGGGTCCTTGAGATTAAAGAAAACTTTCTAGGTTTGGTAAGCACAATTATTCTAGGGACAAACATATGAGTACACAACAATGTTCTCCTGAGAGAGCACTGCAGTCACGCAGCCACAGCACGCTTTGCCAAACAAACTGTGTATAGACAAGACATCTCTGAAGACACTACACCAGACAGTTTCCATTTTCCCCCCTCCTTGCTTTATTTTTCCTGCATAGCATCTGAACCCTGTGGATCATGTACAAATGGAAGACTGGATCATGTTCCGGTTATGAAAACATTGGCTGTTGGGATGCTGTATGCTTTGCTTCAAGATAAGTCTTTAAGCAGCAAAATGGGATGTCCTCTGCTCCTCTGTCTGACTCCTTTTTGACAGTTACATTATCTCCCTCCATCCCAAAATAGGTCCCAGCTGCGGGTTTGAAAGGCAAAAACCCAGACCATCAATTTGAAAATGAAAAGATAACCGAACCTTGTACACTTCTTCCTCCCTCTTTCGGTCCTCAAGAACTTGCTTTTGAAAAATTGGACACACTGGATCTTCGCCTAAATGAACTTGCCTACATTTGAATCAGGAGAAAAGTTTCCATTGTTTTTAAAAAATCAGTTCAGACATGAGTTATTTTTTAATATACTAATGATGCTTTTGTAGGACAAAAAAAAGGCAAAGCTGTTGCATCTTTTGAAGATTTACTGTCTGCAGATGATCACAACCTCACATTTCCCAAATGCAAAATAAAAGTAATAATACAGATAAAGGGTTGTTGTGAGTTTCCAGGCTGTATGGCCATGTTCCAGAAGCATTATCTCCTGACGTTTCCCCTACATCTATGGCAGGCATCCTCAGAGGTTGTGAGGTCTGTTGGAAACTAGGCAAGTGAGTATGTATATATCTGTGGAATGTCCACAGTGGGAGAAAGGACTATTGTCTGCTTGAGGCAGACCTCCCAACAAAGGATCCCCCCAGGCAGCAACCAGCTAGGCTTTGAAGCTGCCATTTCCATCCTATTAATGCTAATCAAGGTGGCCATCTGTAACATGCAGGCTTACCTCAAGCAGACAAGAGTTCTTTCTCCCACCCTGAACATTGCACAGATATATAAACTTCACTTGCTTAGTTTCCAACAGATCTCACAACCTCTGAGGACGCCAGCCATAAATATGAATGAAACGTCAGGAGAGAATGCTTCTGGAACATGGCAGTACAGCCCAGAAAACTCACAGCAACCCAGTGATTCTGGCAATGAAAGTCTTCAACAACACATCAATACAGATAGACTTCATATTGATTGTAATCAAACTGGAAACAAATACATAAAATTTCTTCACTCATTTCCCTCATTCAGAAATTATGCGATTTGTGCCAAGAAGTTACACTCATCTATTTAGTTTTGGCATAACTGTGAATGCATCACTCACCATTTCAGTTGATTTGTTAATTCCTCTTGCATTTCCTGTTTGACTTTCAGTTCAAAAACAGCTTCTTTCACCTGCCTTGTTTGAGCTGCTGCATCACCTTGTCCTCCTAGAACTATAAGACACACACACTTTTAAAAAAGAGACATTAAAGCAAATGAGTGAACAAAATCCCTTAATTGTAAACAGTCAATACATTTAATTTGGATTGCAATTAATCAGATTTTGCAAGGTGCAAAGCATCTGTAGTGGCAAAGATCTGTTTAGAGAACCCAAATTTATGATGTAATGCCTGACATTAATGGAAAGAGACATCAATGGAAATAGACAATTGTTTATCAATATATACAAACAAGTTTTTGCTGTTTACACATTATACACAAGAAGTCAACAAATTCAAGAGACCTGTCAGATTCCCAAAAAAATAAAAATAAAAATAGTACAGATAGAATAATATTTGCCTAAAATACATAATTTCCTTCTTGATCCTAAAATAGAAAGGCAAAAGTCAAATAGAACTAACTTGCTTCCCATGCTGTTAAGTGTGAAGGTTGCTCATGCAATGAGTAGAACTTATGAAATACTGGGATGGAAATGGCCAGAAGTCTTAAACAGAGAGGCTATCAACCAGCATTGATGTAAACACTGGGATTCTGCTAGAGAGGCCTCCAATGAATCTGGCATCTACTGGGATCTGCTAGTGTTTTTTAAAAATTTTTTTTACTTAACTTGGACTTTCCTGCAACTTTTTAATGGGTTATATCCTCTTTAATGTGCACATTGGTAGTGTGTGTTTTGAAGCTGTTGTGGTATTTTTTACATATGCTACAATTTCTATGTATAGTATGACCCCTGTATCCATAACAGCAGTATCCAAGGTTTGATTTGCCAATGTCCAACCAAATATGTTCTCATTAGGCATTTTCTAGGTCCTCCAGCATGACTCTATGGTATTCCTGGGCCAGAAGTCTTTCATTTAAGTAGGATTTGGTATTCCCTGCAGTTATGCATATCCACTTGAAGTCCAGGAATATATCCTCCATGGATATGGGGGCTTTAATAGCATTCGAATTTATTTATTTATTTACTTTGCTTCTAGACCGCCTCTCTCAGCCCGAAGGTGATTCGAGACGGTGTACAAATGGCAAGAACTGCCCAAGACAAACATATCAACAATTATCAACACAATTCCATCATAAACAAATTAGCAGTTAACGTTAAAAACACAGTATCAGCGTCTCATTGTTAAATCGGTTTCTAATTGCATCGTCGTCGTTCCGTAGGTCTCCATTTGGTAATCATACTACATCTGCAAATGCCCGGGTCAAATAGCCAGGTCTTGACCTTCTTGCAAAATGTCAGGAGGGAGGGGGCTGATCTGATGTCATAAAGAAGGTCATTCCAAAGCTGAGGAGCCACCACTGAAAAGGCCCTGTAATCATGATCACAAACTCAAACTTTACATACAATCTAACACTCAAAGCTGTTACCTTCTCTTAAGCGCTTTATCTTAAGTTTGCCTGGTTCCTGAATCAAAACAGTGGCCACAGCAGAGTGATTTGACAAGTCAGGCGGGAAGTGCACATCTTTATATTTGATGGCCTATGAAACAAAATTAGACATGTCATTGTAAAGAATAGATGCCATTTCTTTCTACAACTTGTGTTTTGTTTTCTTCATTACATCCTTACCTGCACTTTGTGGAGGGGACTGAGCTGCATACGTTTTGGTGATAGTGCCCTCTGAAGGATCTGTGACACTTCCTTTTCAGGACTTTTTATCGTTTTCTGCAGTATTTTTTCTTGCTTCTCAAAATCTTTCTTTCTGGAATATGAAACAGAGATACTTTTTGATAACTAGTAGCAAAACAGTAGTTCAAATGCACACAAAGGCCTTGACCAGTTGGCACGGGGAAATAATTCACAAGTGAGTGGATTGTTTGTACAGTTTTCCAGAGAACTGAATACTTCTTGGAAACTGGAAGTTTGCGGGATGGGTGCTAGATTTACTCCCCACAAATGAAGTAAAAGAGATGGGAGAGCTATAACAATTGCAAAATCCCTTGGGAGAATTATATTGCCCATAATGTCCAAAGTCTTATTATTCAGTAGACTACAACAATGGGGAAAAGTGGTGGGGTCATGTATATTAAGTTTACATTTCTCTCTGTGGATCACTATATAACACCAGTGAAGAATTTGTCATTTGTACTTGGATATACAAATACACATTGGTTATTAATAAATATGTTTACTGAAACCTATGAGTATGATTACTGTAACCTAAAACGGATCACTATATAACTGCTTTAATAGAAAAGAAACTACAAAAGTATTATTTTATAAACGTCTCTTGGTGGGAAAGAAGTTGAAAGCATTGCATACGTTAAACTGGGCTGTGGAGTTGATGTTCCTGTGAATGAACACACATAAGGTTTCGAGTTGAACTGCGAAATCCACAACTGTAATTTCATCTGGGCTGTTCCATATTCGAATGGTTTGAATGTAACAACCACTTCCACTTTTCCATTGCCTGGAATGATTCCTGTAATTAAGAAGATATAGGAAAAGTCAGTTTATTTACTCCAATGTCCTGCTGACACTCAAAAAGAAATACAGTGGAGAAAGGATTATGAATTAACCATGGGGAATTTCTTGGAGCTCATCTTGAAAGACCTTAAAGAGTGTGTGTGTCTGACCTGCTGTCTGGGAAACAAGCTACTAGTGGGAGAGGAAGCCTAACTTCCTTGGACAGGGTTAGCATGTGCTAGAGCTCTGTTTACTAGACTTCCCTTTGCACTAACATTTATTTATTTATTTTATTTTAAACATTTATATTCCGCCCTTCTCACTCAGGGCTGAGCACAACATACAAACGGCAAACATTCAATGCTGGGACATGAATTCATTATATATATATATATATATATATATACATAAGAACTGTACTTAAGAACTGTACTGATGCAGATGATGTGATGTCTAGCACGAAACAGTTTTTTTTTTTTACAAAACAGCTACTTCTGTTTTGGTTTGGAGCTCAGGTGTATTTATGTACCTAGTCTTTCAAACATTACTTTATGCACAACAACAACAACCAGAATCCCCTCGACAGCATGGGATAGTGGGACTTATATCTCCCCGACCCCCAAAAGTAACTTTTCAAGCTCTAATTCTAAGTAGACGCATGTTGAATTGTACTTGGTAATAATACAGAAATTAAGGTTAGTTTCAGCCACAAGATGAAGGGCAAATTATAACTATTGTAGCAAGACTTGCCTATAGGACTGAAGCTGTTCAGCAAGATCTCTGTTCTTATTTTGTTGCTCAGATATTTTTTACACAATTAAGACACTAGGATAATAATTTCAAGTGTTATTGAAGCAGTGTTTCCCATCTGAGAGCTCACCAGATGTCGGATGGATTGTAAAGGCCTTGTGAGGCTGAAGATACTCCACACAGAATTCAAAATCTATGGGACAGCTGCACTGCAGAGGGATCACATATTTCTTGCTATGAAAAAGAAAAGGGGACAAAGCAATTAGAATTATTTCAGTTTATGTTCACTGGGATATCTATATCCCTGGTGAAGGATATGATAATGAATTTGAATATAGCAATAATACACTGAGATATACTGGATGGTCCTTGGGGTCCCTTCCAACTCAATCATTCAAGAGGTTTAGATTCTGAGCTCCATCTCCTTGGAGGAAGTGCAATCTTTAGTCCCAACTGTTGGACATAGCAATCTTCTACAAGCCTCTTATACTAGTTATTTGTTATGTATATAATTGAGATTGCTTACTATATTATATGTATATATTGGTATGAAGTTTTCCCCTTTATGTTGTTTGAGGTTGTGGGAGGGGCTATAGACGATGTGACCAGATCTGGGACTATTCTGACTGAGACTCCATTTTAGAAGTCAGTACAGTTGAGTACAGTATAGGAGTCAATATGCATCAGTCAGTCAGTACAGTATGTAGTTGAGTTAAGTATGTTGCAGAAGTCAGTCGGTATGCATTAGAAGTTAATAGAGTACAATATGCAACAGAAAAGAGCCTGAAGCAGAATGCTTAAAGAACAGACTGTTTAAACTTTGAACCAATGAGCAATGAACCTGTATGCTGAATAGAAGAAGTTATGTAAGTGAATCAACTATGTTAACTACTACTTATTTTTGGTCTATTGAGAGCATGATTTAAAAGCAATATATTTTATGGGAGAGTAGGGTTTTTTGGGCAACTGAAATCTGCTATATATTTTATGCATTAGAATATCTTTGTTCCTAACAGTTCAAAGAGAAAACCAGAGGTATCAGTCTAACAACTGAGAAACCTAAATTGCCTTGCATGAATACTGGTGGATATTTAGCACTAAGGAGAAGATTAACTCACATGAGGTTTTAACTTCTCTCAGAAAGACCATACTTTACAAAAAGTTATGATTATTCCAAATATTTTATTTATTTATTTGTTCGACTTCTTAGCCGCCACTCCTTGGTGGCTCGGGACGGCTTACAGTCCAGGAGAAGTAAACAACAATAAACATTAGGTGCTAAAATAGTGGTGTGAATTCCGATTGAGCTCCAAAAAGGGTCAGACTTCCAAATGGTTCTGGATATTCTGGTTTTCCAAAAGTCTCTAAAAAGTCATGCCTTTCCAAAATCAACTAGAACAGATCAATTGAATCAATGAGAATTTGGTAAATCAACACTTACATACATTTCCATTGATTCAGATGGTCAATTCTAGTTTGGCAACTGACTTTAGCCACTTGCTGGATTCTGTACACATTTTACACATTTTACAAAAGCTGCACTTATCTATTAAGATAATGATTTGTTAATGTCTGGCTCCAGAAAGTAGAAAAACAAACATGTTCAGAAAAGCACTGTATATGCTCAACTATGTTAAAAGTATATGTATTTTACTAAAACAGTCCCTACGTTCTGTAAACTCCTTGACTAAAAAATTCTGTCCAGCTGATTAGGAAGGAATGTAATTTTTGTGCTGTATTTCCAAGAAATGTATTTTTAAGGCAGTTGGATTAAACAAATAGTAGTACTGAGAATTACTGATGGGTTTTTAACACTTCCTAATTCAGGCTGCAATCATACCCAAAGCAGAGATGGGCAGCCGGGGCAAGAGGAACTGAGCACAGCTTTTAAGACAAACGAAAAAAGAAAGAAAGAAAAAACGGAATTTGGAAGAAAACAAAAAATCAAATCCATCACACCTCCTGTTTCCCAAGATTGTTGGTAAAGATTGGAGCTATAGCACATATTCCTCAGAAGGGGGTTGATGTAAAGCAGCTTCCTATGTTTCTAGAGATTAGCGATGTCCAGATGGAGAACATTTACACAACAAGTCCACAACAGCAACATAATCCTAATAGAAGAATTGCACTGCCTCACACAAAGCTCATTACAGTCAGAAAAGTGCAACTGCTGTAAACAATCTTATAAAAATTAAAACTATGTCACAATACTTGGTCACCAAAAGAAAAAAAAAGTACAAATATTGTTATAGCAAAACCAGATGTAATTATATTTGCTGATTAGGTTAATATGACATTAAGAAAAGGTATCCTTTGTGCCCACCTAAACCTCCAAGTTCACATTATGCTAATTAATGTTAGCAATCACACGATAAACAAATTAGAATAACAAATCATTGCTATGACAGTTGCTTGCCTCTGTCCCAGGGGAACATCAGACAAATTGATGTAGGACGGAAAGTCTACAGCATTCATCACAGGATAGGCATGCAGGGGGATCAGCAGTGTGTCGTCTCCCTGGGGGAATAACAACACGAAAATTGTACAGACTATTGTAAAAATAAATATTATTTGAGGGGGGCTGTGATAACTACTTAATGGTTCCAGTACAGTTGGGTTACAAGCATCAGGGTTAGGTGGCCTACACTTCTTTTCTTTTTAAAAGCATCTGGCGCATAATAAATAATATAGATGCCTCCATTCCTACAAAGCAGGGAAAGGGATTTAGGGGTTATGCCAAATAAGACATGTTACTATCCATGTGCATGGGTTAGAATATCCATTATATGTCCTTGTGATAAAGTACAATGCAACCCACTATACCTGCAGAACTGATACTTGTGAGTTTACCTACCTGCATTAGATAAAAAAAAATGTCTAGGAATTTTCTATATCCTCCAGATCAGGGGTGCTCACACTTTCTCAGCATGGGAGCTACTGATTAAAAAACCAAGTCCCAAAGATCACCTACCCAGAAATGTAAAACGTATAACTATTTTCTTATTTATTTATTTATATTTATTATTCATTTTTATGTACCGCTCCTTCCAGCAGGCTCGGGGCAGTTTACATAAAATGAAGTTATAAAACATCAACATTTCAATTTAATAACAACAATATAAAACAGAGCATAAAAATACATCCAACCACCCAGGGCCGTAGCCAGGATTTTTGGTTCGGGGGGGCTGAGTTTGGTTCGGGGGGGGAGACTAGGTGGAAGAGGGTCTACCCTAGCAAATCTTTTGTATTGTTATCTCAATAACCCCATTAATGTGGGATATAATGAGCATGGTGATCAGATCATGATATGAATAAACATAACAGTTTAAATAATGTACCAGTAAGGCCTTCTCGCGGACCACCCTGAGAATTTCGGGGCTGAAGCCCCTTAGCCCCCCGCTACATGCCTGCAACCACCCCATTTCTCCCACACTGCCATATTACCACACATATTATCAGCCAGAAAGTAAGAAGAGAGGCTTTTGAACTGCAAGGCCATTTAATACTCAGCAAGGTAAACAAAGGGGCATGCAAAAATACATCCAACCACCCCATTTCTCCCACACTGCCATATTACCACACATATTATCAGCCAGAAAGTAAGAAGAGAGGCTTTTGAACAAGGCCATTTAATACTCAGCAAGGTAAACAAAGGGGCATGGAAAAATACATCCAACCACCCCATTTCTCCCACATTTCCATATTCCCCAACATATATTTCTCAAGGAACAAAGCAAGCAGAGAGGCTTTGGAGCTAAAAGGCCATTTTTAAACATTAAAAATAAACAAAGAGACATGCCACAGAACAATCACGCACCCACCCCAAAGTAAAAAGACCGACCTTTGAGATGCGGTAAGGAAATGACCCCAAAGCGTCCTTCTTCTTCTCCTCCGTTGTTGCCCCTATTTCCACGCCGCCAGCATGCGTGCCGCCTCCAAGAGCTCACGAGAAGTCCGAGAGGCAGAATGGGTGCTTCTGTGCATGCGCGCGGGGCCAGCCATGCACCACGTCATCCAGGCCCACCCCCTTTGGTCTCCTATGACTCTGAGTGGCTGGAGAAGGACGGAGGGAGGAGGAGGAATCCAAAAGAGGGGCCCCATTCTGCCTCTTGGACTCTGGAGCTTTTGGAGGTGGCGCGCGAGCAGGGAGCGGGGAGGAGCAACCACGGAGGACTTCTTTGCAGCGTGCAGGGGTGCGTGAAGAGGACCAACAGCAAAAAACCTGGTCAGGGGCCTAAAGATCACCAGGATGAGGCCCGAAGATCACCCTGGTGATCGAGATCACCATTCTGAGCACCCCTGCTCCAGATGATTCCAAGACGTTCTACTATGAGCAGTTATCATAAGAGTCACTCTGGATGACCTAGTGAATTTCTATACATTTTACCTATGCTAACTTCAAGCAAAAATCATTTATTTCAATGGGCTTACTATTACCCAGGGTTTATTACATTTATTATTGCTGAATAAGTTCAGGAACAACCCCCACCCCCAAGATGGGGAAATTGTTCTGTATTTTTACTTTCATTTACGAGATATACTAAAGTATACGCTGAGTTGTTCAGCACTTTTTTTGGCTGAAAAAGCCCCCTCAGCTTATACTCAATTCAAAGTTATTTAGTATTTTACTCTGTTATTATTTTTGTTACAGTTACTATTTTTCTCTATTTATTATTATTATTACATGTATTATTGTATTCTATTATTGCTGTTATTATTACATTTCCATTATTTTACTCTATTATTATTATTGGTTTAATCAGAGTTGGACAGTCTTATCTTAAATTACAGTTTTATGTAAATATTCAAAAACATTTAACCTACAGATGCCTCAATTAATATAATTTTATTGGTATCTATTTTTATTTTGAAATTTACCAGTACCTGCGGCATTTCTCACCCTCATCTTATACTTGAGTCAATACGTCTTCCCAGTTTTTTGTGGTAAAATTAGGTCCTTGGTTTATATTCGGGTCAGCTTATATACAGGCAAAGAGGGAGCAGCATACATGCATCTTACCTGAGAATGGATTCGGATGCAATCATAATAGTATCGCCATTCATCAGGACAGAAATCAACCGTAATTGTAAAAGACAAGCCGGGAACAAGTCGGTACTATTTTTTAAAAAATTAAGAAGAATTTTTAAAATTAAAAAGTATTCCCAAACCACTTGAATTTTAGTGCAATGAAGCTCAAATAAATAAATAAATAAATAAATAAATAAATAGTATTAAATGTGAAAACTACAACGGAAACTTACAGTTTTGGAATATTTGATTTTGAAGTACTTTGTCTCTGGTGGAAGAATGTGGATGTTTATAAGATCGGCAGAAATATTTACAAGTTTCTGTAGAACAAAATTCAACGAAAACTACATTAAAAAAACAGGACAACACAATGATATTTTTCTCTAAGTATGTCATTAAATGGTGATGCAGGCAAATGGAAAAAGTATGGAAATTGTGTACATTTACCGCCGTCCCTCCACTTTTGTGGAAGTTAGGAGCACAGCCCCCCTGCAAAAGTGGGAAAGCCATGAATATCCCTGTTTGGGGGATGGGATACCACTGCTATAATTCCTAAGAGGGGATACAAGGGAGAAAGAGGAGGAGAAACAGATCCCATGTGCCACTTTATTTACCCTTTGGATCCTGGCTCCTTTTCCCTTTCTGCATGAAGCAAGTGTCTGTTTTACCTGGACAAAGGAAGGGAAGTACCAGGGGACACAGAAACACATGACAAACAAAGAGGAAGAGCTGGTTCTGCGCAACACCCCCCGTGGCCCTCCGCCGGGCCCACCCTCGACCGGTTTCGGCCACTGGACGCAGATGCTGTTGATAAGATCGTGGCTGCAACTAGGCCTACCACCTGCTCCCTCGACCCGTGCCCCTCCTGGCTTGTTAGATCTTGCCTGGAGGGGTTACGTGGGCCTCTGTTGAACATCGTAAATAGCTCCCTTGAGCAAGGAGCCTTTCCAGAGTGCTTAAAAGAGGCGGTGGTAGCTCCATTACTGAAGAAACCGTTGTTAGATCCCGCGGTTCCCTCCAACTACCGATCAGTGTCGAATCTTTCGTACCTGGGGAAGGTAGTTAAGAGGGCAGTAATGGAGCAGTTGCAGTCCTTCTTAGATGATGCAACATGATTAGACCCCTTCCAGTCCGGCTTCCGTTCGGGGCACGGGACGGAGACGGTCCTGGTCTCCATCACAGACCAACTCCGCTGCCAGCTCGACCAAGGCGGGTCTGCGCTGCTCGTGTTATTGGACCTCACGGCAGCGTTTGACACGGTCGACCACAATCTTTTGATCCACCGCCTGGCCGTGGCTGGAGTGAGGGGGACAGCCCTTAAATGGCTGGCCTCCTTCCTCCACCAGCTGTATCAGCATGTGAGGAGGGGCGGGGTGGTTTCTGAGGGCTCCCCATTAGTTTGCGGAGTTCCGCGGGGGGCCATTCTCTCCCCTCTGTTATTTAATATCGACATGCAGCCGCTTGCACAGCTGGTGCGGAGTTATGGGCTTGAGTGTCACCAGTACGCTGATGACACTCAGCTCATTCTGAGGATGGAGGGCAGGCCCGGATCCGCCCCCGATAATTTCCAACGTTGCCTCGAAGCCGTTACTGGATGGCTGCGAGCCAGTAGGTTGAGGGTGAATCCGGCGAAGACGGAGATCTTGTGGCTGAGCCGCCCGGGCGGTGGGGATGCCCAGCTTCCGACCCTGGACGGTGCGGCGTTATGCCCATCGCCATCTGTAAAGAGCCTGGGGGTCCACCTGGACTCCCAGCTGACCATGGAGACCCAGGTCTCTGCGGTCAGCAAGATTGCCTTTTTCCACCTGAGACAGGCAAGGAGGCTGGCCCCCTACCTCTCCCGGAACGACCTGGCCACGGTGATCCAAGCCACGGTCATCTCGAGACTAGACTACTGTAACGCGCTCTACGTTGGCCTTCCTCTGTCGGTGACCCGGAGGCTCAATCTAGTGCAGAACACTGCCGCCCGGCTCCTGTCTGGAACTCCAGCAGGTTGCCACATAACACCTACCTTGCAGGATCTGCACTGGCTGCCAATTGAGCACCGGATCACCTTCAAAGTGCTGGTTCTTACCTTTAAGGCCTTGCATGGCCTGGGGCCAGCGTATCTGAGGGACCGTCTCACCCCATACTGCCATATGAGATCCCTCCGTTCGGAGGACACCAACCTCTTGGCCGTCCCCTCCGCAAAAATGGCCAAATTGACTGCCACCCGCCAAAGGGCCTTTTCGGTGATTGCGCCGACCCTTTGGAATGCCCTTCCGGCGGACATGCGCGCCATCCATGACCTGCTCCCCTTCAGGGGGGCGTGCAAGACCCACCTTTTCAAGCTGGCCTTCCAGGTGTAGGCCTTACGGGTTGCACCCCCTGTGGATTCGAGCTCCTGCCCTAGGTCGTCTTTAAGTGTTGCTACTGCTATGTTTAATGTCATTTTAATGTATTTTACCCCTGTTTTTATCTTGTACTGTTGTTTTTATCTTGTATTCTTTGGTGCTGTGAGCCGCCCCGAGCCCGCCGGGAGTGGCGGCATAGAAGCCGAAAAATAAATAAATAAATAAATAAATAAAACATACGGATGTTGCTCTTTTCCTTCTCCTGTGTGCCACATGTTTCTGTTCCTCTGCAACACCCCCCCCCCTCCTTTGCACAGGTGAAACAGACACTCGTGGCACATGAGGAGAGGAAAAGGAGCCAGATTTGCAAGGTAATTGAAGTGGTGTGGGGCTGGTTGTGGTACTCTAGCCTTGAAACACCTTTTCACCCAGCATCACACCAGAGTCCAGTAGTACTATCTCCAAAGGTTTATTAAAGAAAGCATGTACAAAGGGGAAAATGGCATTTCCCAAAAGGACAGTAGAGCAGCAATCCAGAAATGTCATAGTACATAAAGTCAAGTGTCAAAATCCACAGCAGTCATTCAAACATAAATCCATAAGCATGAAAACAGGAACTTTTCCCAAGGAACAAAGGCAAAAACAGGAAACTTGAATAATGAACTTGAGAGCTGAGACAGGAAAGCTATCTTTATGGCAAGGTTGTCTCCTCTGAGAGGCATAAAGACAACACCACTGAATTTAAGCCCTGCCAAATAGTCATGAGATCATGCCGAATGCACCTGGGCTTCAGGGGCTTCTCATGGATTCTATCAAAATGTCTAATTAATCTATTTTTCACTCCCCCCATTCTCAAACCTAATCTGGTTTCTCGGGAAAAATTCCCATTGGCCGAAGCCCGTTTCCCAAGGGAACTGGTTTCACATTCCCTGGAATGCAAAACATCATCCTCAACTGTTTGCAATTCTCTCCTAGCACTGACAGGCTCATCACTTTGAAACCCATAAATTACCTCATCCTCTAAAACATTAGAAAAATCCTCTGCTGCTTGCTGAGCCACAACACTGGCTGCACCTCTTCCTATGTACCTCAAGTATCTGTTTCAGCCAAGCAAAAGAAGGAAAGGTACTAGAG
Source organism: Anolis apletophallus (assembly GCA_030556195.1). NCBI lineage: Eukaryota > Metazoa > Chordata > Lepidosauria > Squamata > Anolidae > Anolis > Anolis apletophallus. The sequence goes on from JARBWK010000002.1 coordinate 125,069,383, forward strand.
AAAACAGAAGCACCCAGCAAACAGAAAAATAAGGAGGAACCAGGCCTGTACATGCCTGTAACATCACTTATCCTGTGGATCTGGCACCAGTTCCTGTGTGCTGTTGTGTTCCCCTTGCCCCCACAACCTCTTTTCCTTTGCCAAAGCAAAACAGATTCTTGTGACACAGAAAAAGAAGATGGATCTGCAGGATAAGTGAAATGATGGACAGGGCTGGATCTTCCTCTTCCCATATTTTTTTCCTGCCTGGACAAAGGAAGGAAAGTACTAGATGTAACAGAAACATGCGGCATACCCTCCTCACTTTCTGAGGACTGGGTTGCTGCTGGATGAATGTTCATATAGCTGCCCAATCTTCAGGAGACGGAGAGGGAGATACAAACTCACAAATAACCAAAACCATAAGTGTAAAAACCGAGAAACTGGAGGAAAAACTGTACATGATCTCATTTCAGTTCCTTAACTAAGAACAATTTCATTACCTACCAGGACTTGTTGGTGATGTTTTTCTATTTCATAACCTCCAAAATGCATTATGGCAGGTTTAGCCTGTACGACATCATTTCTTACAAGCTTTGTATAAATCTCTGAAATTAAATGGAAGACATCACAGTAGGTTTAAGCAATAAGTAATACACTAATTACCAATAAAAGATAACCCCAATTAAACTTAATAGCAGCTAATTTGCTCCATTTATTTCAGTGAGGTTCAGTTTTATTTTAGTTAGTATGGTGCCGTAGTTTGTCTAGCACAGTATCATCTTTGCGCAAAATGGTCTATGGTGCTGTTTAAGCCGTACATTCAAACAAGCCACTCATTGGGATGAATTAGAAGTGACCTCCATTATTCTTCTTAACTTTTCACCTAGGGGCCCTTCCACACAGCCATATAACCCAAAATATCAAGGCAGAAAATCCCACAGTATCTGCTTTGAACAGCACTATATCCCAGAATATCAAGGCGGAAAATCCCACATTACCTGAGGACGCTTCCAGGGCCCTTCCACACAGCCATATATTCCAGAATATCAAGGTAGAAAATATCTGCTTTGAACTAAAACAATGGATGTGGCTCTTAATGAGACATGCCACATTATCACAGAATGTCTATGCCCTACACCACTGGAAAAATTATACTGTTTAGATGGTATTGATCCGCCTGATATCTGCTTTCTAAGATTTACAGAGATACTCACAGGAACACCTCAGCAAGCGAGAGTCCAAAAGTGGCAGGCTAAAATCCGGAACCTCAACCCATGGCTGATACCTAATGAGAGACTCCTCCCTGGGCACACAGAAGACTGGGTGACTTGGAAGGCACTGAACACACTGTGCTCTGGCACCACGAGATGCAGAGCCAACCTTAAGAAATGGGGCCACAAAGTGGAGTCCACAGCATGCAAGTGTGGAGAAGAGCAAACTACAGACCATTTATTACAATGAGCCTGAGCCCTGCCACATGCACAATGGAGGACCTCCTTATAGCAACACCAGAGGCACTCCAAGTGGCCAGCTTCTGGTCAAAGAACATTTAATTTAATGCCAAATGTTTAAACTTTGTGTTTTTAAAATACATCACAAATGTACCCTTGGTTCGCTTCTGATACGATAAATAAAATAATCATTGTTTAGTGCAGAACAGTAACATTCCTTGCTTTCCTAATGTTTTGAAGGCTTAGAATGCAAGAGATGAAATGAAGGCACAAGGAGATGTACTTCATGATACAGTGTACTTTTGGGTACAACCTATGTGAATAAGAGTCTACAAGCAACAACTCTTTTTGACAGAGTATTGAATCAATTACTTACTGGATTCCAGAAGGTGGTTGGGAACATAAGCTCCTTTCTTAGGCTCTTCCACCAAAATAAGAGACTCCATTTTCCTAAAGGATCCTTTGATGTTGCTAAAGTCAGACTGGGTTGTTTCCACCACCTCCATCTTTTCGGATAATCTATTTCCTTCTAAGTATCAAAATGGTCATTCCCTGTGATCAAAATGCAGAACAAGTAGCAGTTGATATGGAAATCCCATACACAGATGGAATTAAATATCTTAAAGGCAGCAGATCCTGTCTAATTGTGAAAGCTAAGTAGAGTCAGCATTAGTTAGTACTTGGATGAGAGACCATATAGGAATAGATGGTGCTATAAGTTACATTTCAGAGGAAGGAGCTGGCAAAATCACCTTGCCCAAGAAAACTTTGGCCCCTTCTACACTGGCATATAATCCAGATTATCGAAGTAGATAATCCACATTATCTGCTCTGAACCAGATTATATGAGTCTACACTGCCATATAATCCAGTTCAAAGCAGATAAATCTAGATTGTATATGGCAGTGTAGAAGGGGCCCTAGTAAAATTCATGGGGCTATCATAAATTGGTAACTGACTTGAAGGCACACACATACACAAAATACCCCTTTGCAGGTGTACTAACCAGTACCGTATATAGAATAACCCAGATGTAGCTGCAGCATGATATCAGCCATTTAATTTTTTAAAAATTATGCCAAAATGGAGTTTAACTTTTTTTGCAGCAGGTACATATAGATGAACATTTTCAGCAAGCTGTCTACCACATTCCTGAGATCCTTTTCTTAATCAGTTGCTGCTGGCTCATATTTCATTGGTACAGATGCACATCTGGGATTTTTTTGTCCTAACGTGCACGCTTCATGCTTGCGTACATTTAATCTCATTTATCATCTTAATGTCTATTCCGCCAGTTTACAGATATCCCTTTGAAAAGCTTCAACTAGCCTTTCATTTTGGGTGTTTTTGCAAGTGTGGACATCCCTAAGACCAGTGGTTCCCAACCTGTGACTAAACAAGAACTAAAATATGGTCCATGACCTCACCATTACTACACCATTGCAATGAGAGTGACTGTTCCCACAAAACTCTCTTATAGTGCCAAGACTTATTAAATATGGTTTTCTGTGATGGAGTAGATGGCGACTACTGGAGTATGTTCTGTATCAGAAACTAGAGCTGATGTGGTCTATCCAATGCCATTTTCTGAATCAGCACCCCAAACTGAATCTAAAGTTGACAAAAAACTGATTTGTAACCCTTTTGGTACTAATGTTGGAGAATGGTCCCTGATCAAAAAAAGGTTGGGAAACACTACCTAAGTCCAAGGGCCCTTCCACACAGCGCTATATCCCAGAATATCAAGGCAGAAAATCCCACAATATCTGCTTTGAACTGGGTTATCTGATTCCACACTAAAGATAATGTGGGATTTTCTGCCTTGCTATTCTGGGACATAGGGCTGTGTGGAAGGTCCTCCAACACTCAAATCACTGCACCGCATGGACTCCCAATATAAGAATATGCACCTGTGCTATAGAAAAGGAACCCGTTTCACTAATTTTCTGTTAGTAATGAAAAACATAATTACTAAATGAATGTTCTGCGAATAAGTTTATTTTCTCCACCCACAGAATACAGCTCGTTCTTGAGGTCCACCTGATTATTTTTGTTGAACTTGGTCAACTTTTTCTTCTTCTGGCAATTATTAAATTGATCTTTCTTTATCTGCCAAAGATTCTTATGTTAGAACAACAACCCTGGCATTTTAGTTCTCTTCTTCAAATAACTTTAGAATGAGCTGTTTATTTAATCAAGACAGATGTGAAACATAACAGAAGCTAAGAGGGATTACAGGACCATTTGAAATAAGCACAGTTATCCAAATATAAATATCACTTGTGGAAACTCACCAAAGAATATTAAGCAACAAATTAGGGTTGGAAACTTTGCAAGGCGGGGCAAGAGGAAGCATTGACTCTTTCTCAATCGTTCACAGGTTATATCCTCAGTTTGGGAAAGCACCAGCAAAGCTAATTCAAAAGAGTCTAGAAGGTACAATAAAAACAGAGAGTATAGATGGAAAGTGCTTTGGACAAATAAATAAATGTTATGTAAAACAAAACACTTTTTGGGTTGGTGTGAGTTTTCCGGACTGTATGGCCATGTTCCAGAAGCATTCTCTTCTGATGTTTCATGCACATCTGTGGCAGGCATTCTCAGAGGTTGTGAGATCTATTGGAAATTAGGCAAGTGGGGTTTATACATCTGTGGATATGCCATAGACGTGGGTGAAACGTCAGGAGGGAATGCTTCTGGAACATGGCCATACAGTCCGGAAAACTCACAGCAACCCAGTGATTCCAACCATGAAAGCCTTCGACAACACATAAAACACTTTTTCCAAGATCCATCACTGCTGCCAAAATTCAACAGCAAATCCAATGGAAGGGTAACAGAGCACCACAACCCCTTACGATGCCTCAAAGCTAACAGTATTATTGTACAGAGCTCTGTGACTAAAGAAAATGTCAAGGAGGGGCAAAGCAGTAGATGATGGAAGATACCGGCGATGTTACTTGCTCTGGCAGCCATGTTCTGAAATACAGCCCACAGCACCCCGTAAGGTTGGCAGTCTCCCATCCAAAAACAAATCAGGGCTGACCCTGCTTAGCTTCCAAGATCAAACAGAATCGGGTGCCTTGAGGGCAGGGATGGGCCAACTTGGGCCCTCCCTCCAGGTGTTTTGGACTTCAAATCCCACCAAGCATCCTGACAAGGCAACAATCCTTTGCAGGAACATTAGTCACTACTAGATAATGAAGACTGTTCAAGAATTTGATACATATTTCAGACTATGTATTAACAGTAAACATTTTAAATTCCTTTGTCCCATTCCTTGATGAATAATATCCTGGTTCAAGTCAGTTGTTAAGACAATCCACTTTGTAAATTAAGGTATCGTATTGCTTTATGTTCCAGGACTAAGAGTCTAACACGAAATGTATTTGGCTCACATAAGCTGGAATGGTGTCGTGACCAGAGTATTATATTAGAACCGAGAAGATCCAGATTCAAATCCTTACTTGGCTACGAAGGCCTCAACATTAATGTAATTAACAGGAGATGGGAGATGGGAGAAAGGTGGGATATAAACGTAACAAGACAGGTAAATAAATAAATGGTTTGTTCTCTTTCAAATCCACAGGGCTTGCTGGGACCCCACTGAGCAGATCTTAGGGAAAGGGGGTTAAATACAATAAATATGAACTAACTAACCCCATGGACTTAATTCAGCATTGACACATTTCGAATCATAGAATTGGAAGAGACCTCATGGGCCATCCAGTCCAACCCCCTGCCAAGAAGCAGGAAAACTGCATTCAAAGCACTCCTGACAGATGGCCATCCAGCCTTTGTTTAAAAGTTTTCAAAGAAGGAGCCTCCACCACACTCCGGGGCAGAGAGTTCCACTGCTGAACAGCTCTCACAGTCAGGAAGTCTACTTATAATATTAGTAAGGGCAACTGTAGGCACCAGCATGTAGGCCAGGCATGGGTAAACTTCGACCCTCCAGATGTTTTGGGGTTCAACTCCCACCATTCCTAACAGCCTCAGGCCCCTTCCTTTCCCTCCTCATTGAGGGGGAAAAGGAAAGGGCCTGAGGCTGTTAGGAATAGTGGGACTTGGTCCAAAACACCTGGAGGGAGGGCCCAAGTTGGCCCAGGCCTGCTTTAGGGATATTTAGGCCTCATCTCCTTGCAGATCTAAACTTAATATTCTTCAGTTGCCACTTGGGGGACTCCAGCTGAAGCCAAGCTCAGTCCCACACCCCAAGGGTGCCTACAAGGGCACCCAGCCTTGCCTCCCTTCCCCCGCTTCCCAGCTGAGTGCTGCCAGGCTCACCTGCCCCATTCGCAGGCAGGCAAGGAGGGAAGCTTTGGGGGGGGGGGGGAGCAGCCGGGGTTCTGCTGCTCCTGCCGCCCGCGCGCCTCCGCCCCTCTCCGCCCCGTTGCTAGGCAACCCCTGCCGCCAACCCCCCCCCTGGTTCCAAGCCGCAAAAGGGAAGGAGCGGGCTCTGGACCGTACCATTGTCCAATTTGGGGTGGGTGGGGGCGGAGCTGTGAAACTTTGGCCACCAATTTCACAGCGGTTTTGTTTCCTCTCCCCTGGATTCCCCTTTTCTAAAGAGAGTGCCTTATGGCTTAAACTCGGCGCAGAAACGATTGGGTTGCTTGCTCTCAGTCAGTGGTGGATTGCAATACCAGGGACTGTACCATTACTTTCTCAGCGTTGAGTGAACTTCTGACAGTGGGCTCTTCCACACAGCCCTGTATCCCAGGATATCAAGGCAGAAAACCCCACATTTTCTGAGTGTGGATTCAGATAACCCAGTTCAAAGCAGATACTGTGGGATCCCCCCCCCCTTGATATTCTGGGATACAGGACTGTGTGGAAGGGCCTCAGACAAGCCCTCTATCCCAGAATATCAAGGCAGGAAATCCCACATTATCTCAGTGTGGACTGAGGGCCTTTCCACACAGACCTATATCCCAGGATATCAAGAAAATCCCACAACATCTGCTTTGAACTGGGTTGCCTGAGTCCACAGTCAGATAATGTGGGATTTTCTGACTTGATATTCTGGAATATAGAGCTGTGTGGAAGGGTCCTCAGATAACCCAGTTCAAAGCAGATATTGTGGATTAGCTGTTGTGATATTCAGGGTTATAGGGCTGTGTGGAAAGGCTCAGTCTAGCTGGATCTACACTGCCACATAATCCAGTCTCTGGTATCAGATTATGTGCTTTGAACTGGGTTACCTGCTTTGAACAGTCGGCATTGCCATATAATCCAGTTCAGAACAGATTACCTGGATTTTATATGGCAGTGTAGAACGGGGCCTCAGGGCCCTTCCACACAGCCCTTTATCCCAGAACATCAAGGCAGAAAATCCCACAATATCTGCCTTGAACTGGGTTATCCTAGTCCACATTGCCATATATTCCCGTTCAAAGCAGATAATGTGGGTTTTTATTCAGCTGTGTGGAAGGAGCATGAGTCCACACTCAGGTAATCTGGGATTTCCTGCCTTGATATCCTGGGATTTAGGGCTTTGTGGAAGGGCCCACAGCCATAAAGCCCAGGATATCAAGGCAGAAAATCCACAATATCTGCTTTGAACTGGGTTACCTGAGTCCACACTGCCATATATTCCAGTTCAAAGCATGTGGGATTTTATTCAACTGTGTGGAAGGGGCCCCAGTGTGTTGCAGGGGTTCACAACCTTGTGTCCTCCAAATGTGTTGGGTTTCACCTCCCAGAATACATTACACCGTGTAACAAAATTTGAAAGATGTACCATTCCTGGTTTGAAAGTATTGTTTTCTGTTTAATTGTGCTGTAATTTTGTAATTGTTATCTTCCAGAAACTGTTTTCATGGTTCCCACAAACTATGTTGAATTGGATTGCTGTGAGGTTTTTTTGGCTGTATGGCCATGTTCCAGGATCATTCTCTCCTGACGTTTTGCCTGCATCTGTGGCAAGCATCCTCAGAGGTTTGTCCACACTGCCATATAATCCAGTTCAGAGCAGACAATGTGGGATTTTATTCAGTTGTGTAGAAGTGGCCCCAGTCTGCGTGAAGCAAGTGTACATGTTGTAATTAGGATGCTTGATTAGAATTAAGTAGACTGGGAACTACAAAGTCAATCAGTGGGGGTATCTGCATAGAGGTAGCCCGGCTGTGGTGCCTGGAGGCTTCCTTTGTTTGGGCATCCACTTGACTGTTTCCTATCTGGAATTTCCATGTTCTGAGTGGTATTCTTTATTTACTGTCCTAATTTTAGAGTTTTTTTTAAATACTGGTAGCCAGATTTTATTCATTTTCATGGTTTCCTCCTTTCTGTTGAAATTGTCCACATGCTTGTGGATTTCAATGGTTCTCTGTGTAGTCTGACATAGTAATTGTCAGAGTGGTCCAGCATTTCTGTGTTCTCAAGTAATATGCTATGTCCGGGTTGGTTCATCAGGTGCTCTGCTATGGCTGACTTCTCAGGTTGAAATACTCTGCAATGCCTTTCGTATTCTTTGATTAGTGTTTGGGCAATGCTGCATTTGTTGGACCCTATGTAGACTTGTCCATTGCTGCATGGTATACGGTAGGCTCCTGCAGAGGTGGGAGGATCCCTCTTGTCCTTTGCTGATTGTAGCATTTGTTGAATTTTCTTGGTGGGTCTGTAGATGATTTGGGGGTTGTGTTTCTTCATCCGCTTCCCTATAGGGTCAGTGGTTCCCCTGATGTTTGGTCAGCACACTTTTCCTCGAGGTGGATCTATGTTGAATTGGTTGAGGCTTGAGATATTCATTGAAAAACTATAGCAAAATGTGCTGCAGGGTGTCCCACAAAAACAAAGTTTTTTTTGTAGTTTAATAAACTTTCCCCATATTTTCTTTGATAGAACCAATTAGGTAATGACATTTGTAACCCAGGAACAAAAAAATGTGTTACACAGCGTTATCATTGGCCAGGCCATGGAGGGCTTGGGGGGTTGAAGGTCAAAACCGCTGGAGGATCCTAAGGATGTTGAGTTTATTTCAATATTTCTATTTATTATATAAAACAGGGATTTGATCTGCATTGTGGAGATGGGCATTTGAACAGTTGGAAATTATTACATAGGCTTGCAAAACTGAGGTTCATAAAGATCTTTTAAAAATCATCTGATGATTTTATTGGAATTTGGCCTTCTAAAGCCAAAAAAATTAACTCCTATTTGCTCCAACCAAAAATTAAGAGAAAATGTTAATATGCATTTTAAGAGGCAGTGAAGGAAAGAGCCAGTGTAGTAAATTGAGGAAGGAAGGGTGTTAGTATATAAAGCAATGCAGCAGGCAGAGATGCAAGCAACTGAAGCAGGTTAAAATACTGTACAGCTGATAAGCTGTTTTACACAGAATTGAGGGGGTGAATGTTGTATAAATGATTATTGATAAATGACTAATAAAATTAACCTTTTTGAAAGAGAGCACAAGGCAAAGGAGCAAGCAAACAGAAAGTAGATAATCAAGTAGGTTCTCATGGACTTCTCTTTTTCACCAAATGAATAAAAATGTTTTACTACACTAGATAAGAGATGTGGATGTGACAATTATCTTGAAAATCAGAACAACTTTTTCAAAAGATGGGAGAATTGGGGAAACTGTTGGAACTTTCTAGCTTGGTAGATAATAACATTTTGATTGCCTATAATGTTTAAATGAGCAAATGATCCCAGTTCAAGAGGAGGAAGTGAGTGTGTAAACATATATAATTAGATCAATCAGAGTGCAACTGATATGGCTTTTTAGTATTTTAAGATCAGGGATGCTTTCAATTTAATTCTTCACCACCAGCCTCGTTTGTTGCATTGCCTCACAGCAAATTAGCATTTATGACAGATCCGATATCTGGAATGTCAATATGTAAGAACAGTGGGAATATGTTATCCTGGGTAGATCAAATGAGCAGCTCTTTTTAAAAAGATAGAAGTTCTGTCATATTCTAAATGCAATTAGTGAATAGTTGTGTCATATTTTAAACACAATTAGTGAATGTTTTTGTCAGAAATGGGAAGACTAAGGACTTCCATTTCCGACAAAAGACATTCTTGTCGGAAACAGGGATGTTTTCAAACTAAGGACTCTGAAAACATCCCCACTCAAGATAATCTGTATGGAGGTTTGAGATGCTAATGCATTTCATAATTGATTTCTATAAACCAATCTGAATGTATTTACCAGAATGACACAGTGTTGTTCTATAAAATAAAACAAATAGAATAAAGATGCATTTTTGCACACCCATCTAAAACAATGTCATATTGAATCCAGTTCTGAATACTCCTGATGCATGTGGGCTGCATGTGTAGCAGCTCAGGTTTTATTGTTACCCAGGGATCCATATAGGTGCTGATATACATGTGTTTATACTTATATCAGTTCCCTTAGGGGAGTGGACAGTGGGTCATATGCTATATCCACCCACTCAAGCTTAGTCCTGCCTAGTTTTACAACTATTGAACTTACACTTCAGGAGCTCACTTGTCCTCCCCAGGGATGCACATTGTAGGCAAGACTTCAGTAGATCAGCTTGGGCCAGGTTGAATCATACTGTGCAACGATTTTGATTTCCAGCAGGAAATGTCCAATGTATTCAATCTCTTCCTTCCCGGCTCCGGAACAACAACCATCTGCCTTTTGACAGTTTTATCTTTGCTTTCGTGAAACAGATGTCTCATGTGCAAACCTTGCTTTACTGGCTTATCCGTGGGAACGTAAAGGACTGGTCGATAACAATGAATAATTAGAGAGGGTGGTTGGCATCTGGAAAGTGAAGCATAAAGGTGCCTGCAGCTTTGGCGAAGTCAGAGAGGTACTGCTGATCCTCTGGAGCAGATGTTCGCAGGTTGCAGTCTTAAGGAATCCAAGAGAGTTTGAATGAAAAGCCCTGAGAGAATTTGCTGAAGGAACCTTTCATTCTGTATCCGAGAGAGATGAAAGAAACAGACAACTACTGACCATGTGGAAGATCCTAATGATTATCCTTTCAACTTCAACAGTAATTGTAAGTAAAGGAAAAGGTTTATAGTGTGCACTGTGAAAAAGAAACAAATACATGTGCTGTCAGTATAGATCTTCCACTGAAATGGGGAGGGAAATAAATAGGTGAGAAAAATATTAGTGAAGTAACAGTTCGATTCTATGCAGAGTTCAACAGGATGCACTTCTGGGGAATTGTTTAAGACTTTTATGTGAAGACTTTACTCCTAAAACTGCAATGCTATGCTATCATATATGGAAAGAGACTGTGCTAAACACAATACTACTTTATGATCGACATAGACAGGATTGTGATGAGGAAGTTTGAGTTTCATTCCCAGAGTTTTGAATTTATAACTGCTTAAAATCTGGTAGGCTAATCCAACTCTTTGTTATACAAAATTTGTGCACAAATGTAGGGAACTTTAGTAGGCAAGGGGATCTTGTAGTACCTTTGAGACTAACAGACAGAAATTGCGTTTATATATTGAGTCAGTGGGCTCAATCTACAAAAGGTTATTCTACAAGCCTGTCTCATGCCCCTTCCACACAGCTGAATAAAATCCCACATTATTTGCTTAGAACGGGAATATATGGCCATGTGAACTAGACAGGCCAGTAGCCAGGATTTAGATTTGGGGGGGCTGAGTCTGAGTGAGAGAGGGTCTACCCTAGCAAACCTTTTGTATGTTATCCCAATACCCCCATGCATATGGGATGTATTGAGCATGGTGATCACATCATGATATGAGTACACATAACAGTTTAAATAATGTACCTGTAAGACATTCTCGCGGACCACTCTGAGAATTTCCATGGGGGGGCCTAAAGCTCCCCCCCGCTACATGCCTGGAACTAGATAATTCAGTTCAAAGCAGATATTGTGGGATTTTCTGCCTTGATATTCTGGGTTATATGGCTTTGGGGAAGAGCACCCAGTTAATCTCAAAAATGGTACAAGGTCCTTTTGCATATCAATCTATACTAACCACCATAGATAGCCTTGGTTTAGAATAGCATAATTCCACCCTAGAAACTTTCTTCTTCAAAAGCTTTTACTTTGCTCATCTGCAAATTGGATAGATAGGGTTCACTGTGGTCCTGAAATGGTTTGTGTTTGTCACAAGAGTTTATCTCTTCTGCGAGTTTCTCAAGTCTATAAAATGGCTGTTTGCTCTATCTTCATGGGGAGATAGCTGCCAGTCAAAAAATAAATATTTGCTTATGATTAATATGTTTATCATTGGTCATAACAGGTATGCTCATTTCACTGTCAAATGGATATATTTTCTAAAGTTTATATCTGGCTTTCTTTTGTGATATATGATTAATATTGGCTTGTATTATTAATTTGGACTAAGAAAGGCCTACCTTTCAGAGAAAAACAAAATATATAAAACAAACAGAAGTTGTACACTTTGAAAATAAAATTCAAATGGGGAAAATATCTGTTCTATTTCTAGTGTTAAAAATGAAGAATTCAAGGTATTATGTAAAGTATTTAGTAAAATTATTATTAATCAGCATATAACAGTTTTACAAAGGGTTGGTTGGAAACAAGTATCTGTTTACTCCTAATCAGTGTTTTATATTCTCTTAAATCTATTGATCAGTTAAACAAAATAAAACAATGGAAAATTTGTCACAATTTAATTTGTTTAGTTTAGTTTTCAGTCACAGTGAAACTTCTTGTCATTGGTAATATCTGATAGAAATTACTGTTGATTTATCTATGTGTATGTCTTGTATGTACTATAAAAAGAATGTATGATGTGGTATCGAGATTCTGAGATGATTATGCTCTCTCCCAATGCTGTCTGCATTTTTCTTTCTTTATAATGATTTCCTTGAAGTATTGGATTGGGAGGTGGATACCGACTGAGCATGACTGTGTGTTAGCGATTCCTCTCATCCTCTATTGTCTTGTGTGTTACTCCTGAAAAAGCATTCATAATATCAGAGAATGATAAAGTTGGAAGAGACCAAAAAGGCCATGAAGTTCAACCCTGTGCCATGCTCCTCCAACTATACTCTGAGATCTATTCCATTATTAAATAGCACTTTCCATTAGAGTTCTTCCTCATGTTTTGGTAGAATCTTTTGCATTCATCTTATAATTCTAACAAACCCTACATACTCATGTATAAGTCTAGATATTTTAATCAAAAAGTCAATTAAGAAAACCTGGATTGATTTATCTAAGGTAAGAAATCACCCCTTTCTCTAAATCAGTGGTTCCCAACCTTTTTTTTGACCAGGGACCACTTTGACCAGAGACCATTTGAATAGGGACCACTTTAACCAGGGACCACTCTCTAACATTCATACCAAATGGGTTACAGATCAGTTTTTGGTCAACTTTAGTTTGGCTATTTGGGGTGTCGATTCAGAAAATTGCATTGGATAGACCACATCAGCTCTAGTTTCTGATACAGAACATGTGCCATCCAGTAATCGCCATCTGCTTGCCCACAGAAAACCATATTTAAGAATTTAGAGCTCATGTGGTAGTAGTAATCTTTTGTGGGTAGTCAACCTCTCGCCTCCCGACATCCCCATTGCCTCAGCACTGTAAGAGGGTTTCACAAGACCAGCTGGTCTCATTGCTGCATAGTTTTGAGGTAATGGCATAGTAGTGGTGAGGCCATGGATCATATTTTTGTTCTAGTGGACCATTGGTGGTCCATGGACCACAGGTTGAGAACCACTGCTCTAAATAGAGAGCTTAAAGGCAAGAGCCTTGTCCAGTCCAGGAGAACCTAAAAGAAGCATTGATAGCCTGTAATCTCTCCACTGCAGTACTGCTTCTGGCCTTTTTGAATGCCTGGGTGGGGAAATAGTGGCACTGGTGATTTTTCTTCTCTGACAAAATGACCCTCGATCATCCACAGTTTATATCCAATTCCATAATTTTGGCTCTCAAACCTGCTCTTGATTTATATATGAAATTGACATAAAATGAGTATATATGTTATATTACCTAGGACCCCTTCTATATTGTGCTTGTATCCCAGGATCTGATCCCAGGTTTTCTGCTTTGAACTGGGTTATATGAGTCTCTATTACCAGATAATCTGGGATAAGAAGATAATCTGGGATCAGATCCTGGGATATAGGACAGTGAAGGAGGGGCCTAGGTTACCCTTTGCAATATCCTGGTAAAACAGATTGCTGTCGCTAGCATTCTGTTGTTATAGATAAGGAGAAGTGGTTCAATGATGATGTCTTGTTTCTTCAAATGATTGATGGCAGAAACAAGATTGGAATCTGGCATTTGTTGAGAGCCAGTGCGATGTACTGAATTGATTTGAGTGCTGGACTAGGACACAGGGACTTTGAAGCAGAGTTCAAATCTGCACTAGGGCACGGAAACCCCCTGGGTTGCTTTGGGCAAGTCTCACGCACTCAGCCTCAGGGGAGAGGAAAGACAACTTCCTGAAACAAATTCTGCCATGAAAACGCCATGATACATTTGCCTTAGGGTTGCCATAAGTCTTTTTTTTTTGCCATATAGATTTTTATTAGTTTTTCCTTTTTTTTCCCAGGGACCGATGGGGAAGGGAAGTATTTACATATGCAGACATGTAGTGTTACAAATCCGTCTATGTCTATACCTGCACAAACAGGGGATGGGGTGGGGTGGGGAATGGACAGGTGGGGGATGGGGGGTTGGGGTGGGGAAGGGGGGCTGAGACTTCCCAAGGGTTAGTCCGAAAGATTGTTTTTGGATTAGATCAGTTGTTCTTCTGTGATAATAAGATGTTCCATGGCTCAGTTATAGTTCATTTAGATCTATTCTTATGTTATTTCCTTCCTTCTGTAAATATTTCCTAAATTCCGACCAGTCCGTTCCTCTTTTTCTGTTGTTCATTCCTTGCCATAGGGAGTCCATCTGTATAATGTCCATAACTTTAGTTGCCATAAGTCTTAAAGAACTTGGCAGCACACAACAACAACAACAACATGTTGAGAACATGACTTAGGGTTCTCTTGTTCTTTATTGCCTCTGTAATTACCTCACTAAAAAATTCCTCATAAGCCAGCAATTCTTGCAATTAATAGGAAGAGGGGAACCTTTATCTCTCAGTCAAAAGGTTTCAAACCTCAAGTTCCAGGTTGCATAGCTGATGTATAGGGATTATTGGAATTACTTTTAAACTCTGGCTATTTTCTCTAAATTGTGGCCTAGAATGGGGATTCTGTGCCCACTTCTGATGGTGTTGACTACAGTTTCCATAATCACTAACAAATGGTTAAATTCACCAATGTTGGAGTCCAAAAGTCTTGAGGGTCACGTCTTCCCCACACTGCCTTAAGTGTTTGCACTAAAATTGATAAGGAACCCTTCCCCTGGAAATATAATTGTTGTTTTAGTATATACTGTATATGTGTGAGACCTATTTACACTCTTTACTAGGCTTCCTGACCAGTAGGAGAATGGGAATACTTTGCTCCCCTTAGGTACTGAAGAGCTATTACTTAGGAACATACTTTGTTGGTGATGGTGGTACCTATTCTTTTGGTCTCAGCGACTGCTGACTCCTTCCAGCAGAACAGAGTTTCATCCTCTTGCCTTTTTCAGACATCTAATTTGACCTACGTTTGTGAACATCACCTAGTATTTACAGTGGTAGACGATTCTGGAAATATTATGTCCCGTTTACATTTTCTGACATGTTTACAAGGTGAGGTGAGCATTCTCTTTCCTTCTTGAGAGATGGAAAATGTCTTGCTTGGAAATAAAACAGAGCAGACTTGTTATAAATCATCATGGTTTGACCTGAGCAGCTCCTGTTTCTCTTCCCATGTTAGCAGTTAGAAGGGTCTAGAAATTTTGAGAATTAGATGTGGGCCATCCTAGAGATACACTAGTGATTGGGTGAGAATTTGTAAGGCAAGTTCTCCATCCTGACATATTTTGGGACACCGTGTTTCTTTACCACAGATTGCTCACCACACTTGTATTCCTATGGTTGCAGACAGACAGCAACTTCTTCTTGCACTTCCTAACATCCAGAGATAGGTAGATCCACATTTATCACACTTTGGTACTACTTGAACCATAATGGCCATGCCATGAAATCCTAGGATTTTTAGTTTTGAAGGCAATTAGAATTATCTGCTACAGAAAACTCAGGCCCTTTCCACACAGCTGAATAAGATTCCACATTTTCTGCTTTCAACTGGGATATATGGTAGTGCGGACTCTGATAACCCAATTCAAAACAGATATAGTGAGATTTTCTGCTTTTAATATTCTGGGATATAGGGCTGTGTGGAAGGGCCCTAAGTGCTGTCATTCAAAGAAGTACACTAGAGCAGTGTTTCTCAACCAGTGTGCCAGGGCACACTAGTGTGCCGTGAGCAATCATCAGGTGTGCCGTGGAAAATTGGAACCTCCAGGAAGGGGGGGGGGAGAGTCTAGTGTGTTGAAGTATAAAAACCCTAAGAAACCTACCTCGATAAACACCCTCCATCCCACCTGTTGTCTACTTGGTCTCTCCCTCTCCATGCATTGGGAAGGCCCGGCTCCCTTTCCCCAAGTAGAGACCTCCTCTTGCCTCCTTGTAGCAACTCAGCCCCCATCTGACCCGGGGGGGGGGGGATCGGGTGCTAATCAGCCCCCACTTCAGCCGGGGGGGGGCTGGTTCCGGCCCCAGGGGTTCCTTTGGCTTTGTATCCAGCTGAGGGTGATGCAGAGGATGATGGATCTGCATCACCAACGGGCAGCCTGCAATGGGAAGACACCTGGCCGGAGGCTTATTCTGAGGACGAAGCCTCTCCTGATTCTGGACCTGATACAGAATACGAGAAACCGGGAGGTTTCGGTTCCCAAGAAAGGTTGTTTTCACCAGATGTTGCGGAGGACATGGAAGCCGAGTCGGAGCCAGGGGGAGTATTGTAGCTACAAGGAAAGATTGGAAACGAGGCCTGGAAAGGCGCTGGTCCCACAAAGGGGGGAATTAAGTACTCACTCGGTGGGAAAGTTCCTCAGTTTGGTGGCCACGTCTGAACTGGAGAGACGTAGCAGTTTGCTGTTCTCCTGGAAGCTAGAGTCTGGCTTGCCTGGCCAAGAACCACCTTGGGACCCTGTTGATTCCATGAACTTTGGATTACCTTGCGAACCACGGACTAAGTTGCCTTGCTTGATTCGCTTTGTTTTTATGGACCTTGCTTTTGATCCTTGCTTTTTGAATACCTTTGAACATTGATTGCTTTTTACCTTGGACTATTTGCTCTTCACTTTTTTGACATTTTATCTTCCTCACCTGCTTCTAATTTTGTGCTTAATAAATAGTTAATTGACATTGTCTGTGTGTGTGTGATTACGGGGTGGAGTCAAGGCCTGCGTTGTGACACTCCTGGGGGTTCTGTGTGGGAAGTTTGGCCCAGTTCTATTGGTGGGGTTCAGAATCAGTAGTTACTGAAATGGACATCCAAGTGCCACCTCTGTGTTGATGGAGGCAGGCAGGATTTTCCCCGGGTACTGGTTGTGGGGGGTCGGGAGCAGGTGAGGGTTTTGCCCTCCTTTCTGCTAGAGATCCCTGTGTACAACTAGTGGGCCACTGTGTGACACAGAATGCTGGACTAGATGGGCTGAGGCCCGATTCAGCATGGCTCTTCTTATGTTCTTATGTTCTTAGAATGCTTTTTGATTGTAGTGGAACTATAAATCCCAGCAACTACAACTCCCAAATGTCAAGGTCTATTTCCACTGAACTCCATCTGCGTTCATATTTGGGCATATTTTGTATTCATGCCAAGTTTGGTCCTGATCCAACATTGTTTGAGTCCACAGTGCCCTCTGAATATAGGTGAACTACAACTCCAAAACTCAAGGTCAATGCCCACCAAACTCTTATAGCATTTTCTCTTGGTTATGGGAGTTCTGTGTGGGAAGTTTGTGTCTTTCTGCTATTCCTGCCAGGATATCTATGTTGAGTTCATTGAAACAGGTCCAGGTTTCACACTGAGTGTATAAATACATTTAAAAAACATATTAACTCTATGTATTACTGTGTTAGAGTGTCATGTTGTGTCATTTTGGTTGGTGGTGTGCCCCAGGATTTTGCAAATGTAAAAAGTGTGCCGCGGCTCAAAAAAGGTTGGGAAACACTGCACTAGAGGATTCTTAGTATGCCACTTAACTATGTATCCCAGAATTCCATTGGAAGTTGTCATGATAGTTAGAGAAGTCTCAAACTGCCATGGTTCTCTAGTGTGAATGCAGTGAGAGAATGATTGACATTTTCACCTCCAAAAGTGAGATTCTGGCTTGCAACTGTTTCACAAGACTACCATGATGTTTCCAGAATAGAATTTGAAAATATTACTTTTGGTACTATAACAATGTAGTTTAAAAAGTGCTCCCATCATATAATAAAAAGTTGTCTATAGGTGTGTCTGCAGTATAATCCAAACAGAGATATTTTCCCTCCCCTGTTCAACTTTTCAATATTTTGTTTTATAACCCGGAAGTGAAATAGTAGAAGTGATATTATCTACTTCATACACAAAAGATACTGTGAAGATGCAAAGATTTAATTATAGCACCTATGTTAAATAAGCAAAGACATTTTAGTTACATAAATATTCAATACAGGCAGTCCCCAAGTTACAAACAAGATAGGTTCTGTAGGTTTGTTTTTAAGTTGAATATGTATGTAAGTTGGAACAGGTACATTTTTAAAAGTATAACTCCATCCATATATATGCATGCTTTGGATATATATATATATATATAGCTTTGGATTACATGTGGAAGGTTTAATGCCCTGTGGTGTTTGTTTTGCTGTCTGTGTCTCTGTTCAGAAAATTTGAGCTCACTGTCTGTCCTCGTAATAATTAGATTTTGAAAAGGGCTGGTTGTGGAAAGTTTAAGTGGAGACACCTTTTTCTTATGATAACTCTTCTTAGGGGTAGATTTTTCTCACTTTCTGTTGTTTCACCCCCGTTCTTAACTATGTGCCTTTTGCGAATCAGATGTTTGTATCTCAGAAAATGCCAGTACCTGGTAGAAAACTCTTGGGTAGAGTAGTTGCAACTTTGTGTATCTGGACCCTCAATTTTTACCCATTTTTCTTGACAAAATTGCCCAGATCTTTCAGGATAGATGAGGACTGTTGTGTGTGTGTGTGTCAGGAGCGACTTGAGAAACTACAAGTTGCGTCCTGTGTGAGAGAATTGGCCGTCTGCAAGGACGTTGCCCAGGGGACGCCCAGATGTTTTGATGTTTGACCATCCTTGTGAGAGGCTTCTCTCATGTCCCCGCATGGGGGACTGGAGCTGACAGAGGGAGCTCATCTGTGCTCTCCCCGGATTCGAACTGCTGACCTGTTGGTCTTCAGTCCTGCCAACATTGCACCACCGGGGACTCCTAGTACTGTTGATGAATTGCCTCATGCAAATCCTGTGACAGATCATCAATTGGACTGAGATATGGGCTTTTATGGACCATTCTATGGATGAACTTACCCTGTAGAAGTAATGCTGCTTTACACCACTCCAGTCAGTGCTAAGGAATCCTGGAAGCTGAAGTTTTCCAAGGTTTTCGGCCTTGTTTGCCAAATAGTGCTTTGCCACACCAACGACATATCTATAATTGAATAGTATTGAACCATGGTAGTTAAACTGGCACGAAAATGCATTAATTCTACAGTGTGGATGCAGTCGTAGACAGCCAGGTTTTTTTAAAAAAAATTTAGGCCACTCCAGAAGTACTTGGCATGTTTGAGGTCATTGTCCATACCGGCCTCACATTCCTAGCACAAGTAACAATTTTATCCTCTAGCATTGCTTTGCATTCCATTCTACCCATCCTGCTTCAGTCTTCATCATTTTCTGAATCCATGCCAAGCATAAACATCCCCACAACATGTAAGCACCATACTTCATTGTACAGAGACTGCTCTCATGGCAATGAACTTTATTGGCTTTATGTCCCGCATAGTGTTTTGTAGAAAGGCCCAAAAATTCAGTTTAAGTCCCATCAAACTAGATAATCTTTCCCCACATCTTTGCTTTGTTTCCCAAGTTCCACAGGGTCTTTAATATGAGTTAGTTTCAGCAATAGTTTTATTATTGCCATTATTTCATGCAGTCCAGCTTCGTTGAGCCATTGTGAGATCAACATCCCATTGATGGTTTCTTCCATATACAGGTGCATCAGCACTCTAGAATGAATGCAGTTTGATACCACTTTAACTACCAAGGTTCAGTACCATGGAATCCTTGGAGTTTTGGTTTAACTATGGACTTCATCACACAAGAGAAGTGTTTCTCAAACTCTGCTCCTCCAAGTGTTTTAGACTTCAGTTCCCACAATTCCTAACACTTGATAAATGGGCTGGGATTTCTGGGAGCTGAATTCCAAAACATCTGGAGGAACACAGTTTGAGAAACTATGCACTAGAGCAGTGTTTCTCAACCAGTGTGCCGTGGCACACTAGTGTGCCATGAGCGATCATCAGGTGTGCCGCGAGAAAAGCTCTCTGCCCCCCTTCCTTCCCCCCTCCTCCTGCCGAACTCCTGCTGCTTGGGAGAGGAGGAGGAAGGGCCGAGCGGCGACGAAGAAAAAGAAGAAGGGGCCTGGGCGCCGCCTCCTTCGGCCGTTTCCCCAGCCAGCCTCCAATCCGCCATGACTATCACCCCTTGCTCGCTGAAGCCGCGCGGAGGAGGAGCCCCGCCTACTGAAGCCTGTCCACCGCTCATGCTTCTCCTCTGTGGGAGAACTGAAGCCGGGGGGAGGGGGCGGGGCACGGCACGGCCTGGCTCCGCCCCCTCCCCCCAGCTTCAGCACTCCCACAGCCGCCAGCCTTGAGGGGGCAGTGCCCCAGCATTGTGCTGGCTCTGCCACCGCTGGCTTGGCACTGTCCCCTCAAGGCTGGCAAAGCTGTGGGAGAACTGAAGCCGCGTGGAGGGGGCGGGGCATGGCACGGCCTGGCTCCTCCCCCGGCTTCGGCACTCCCAGCAGCTGCTCCCAGCAGGTCACCATCCCCCAGCCGTTCTTTACTGTGTTAGAGTGTCGTTTTGGTTGGTGGTGTGCCCCCGGATTTTTTTAATGTTAAAAGTGTGCCGCGGCTCAAAAAAGGTTGAGAAACACTGCACTAGAGCATATATCTACTTTAAATCCAGATGCTGCTTTCTGCAGAATTCTGGGATTTGTAGTTTAGTGAGGCCCAGGACCTCTCTGGCTGAGCAGTTTAAAGGCCCCTCCCTGACCTACAAACCCCAGAATTCTTTAGGAGGTAGATACTGGATTTAAAGTGGATAGATGCTTTAGAGCAGACATAGACAAACTTGGGCCCTCCAGGTGTTTTGGATTTCAACTTCCATAACTCCTAACAGCCGGAATTAATCCTCTTAGAATTAGAGGATATAATTAATCCTCTAAGGAAATGCCAACTAGACTGTCTCCCAACCAGCCATCACATTCAGTCCCCAATGCAGGTGCACCCATTCTAGGGCAATGGCAGACTGTTTCTCAAAGGTTAAACTGTGCAGTTGCAAACAAAGAAAACCAAAGGTTAGCAAGAGTGATACATTCACTTCCCCAGTCTGTTCTCAGCCCTTATATCTTTTTACAGCCTCAAATTGCGCAGATGGTGCAAAAATAATTTTACAAGCTCACTAATATAAATTAACTCTTTCACACCATTGGACAGCTGTTAACGTTTGGCCATGATGCTCAAAAGGGCCCCAAAACCCAAAGGCCCACCTCATTATAGTTGAATTCTACCTGTTTAAGGCAGTGCAAATCTGAAGTCTTGTTAACATGTGAAGTTTGTGACTGGAGTGAGGATATGCTCATCCTGGCCTGGTGGAGTGAGGTGACTCCTATTTGGACCATGAACTGCCATTGCTTTCAAATATATATGGCATCTTTGTTTCCTGTAGTCAAAACATTCAATAGTAAGTCTTGAATAATAATAACGCATTTACCAGTGCAGTCTAAGCCTCATTCTTATCCAGATATCTGAAATCTTCCAAAGTCCAAAATTGTCAACGTGAGTGGCTGAGTTAGTGACACCTTTGCTTTCTAATGTAAACAAACTTTTGTTCCTTCTGCTTTCTTCCATTGCTGCAAACTCAGTTCAGACTTCAAAACTAGTTTGCACTGAATTGATTCAGTTGTAGAAAAATGAGATGGACAGGATCTTGCCCTTCTCTGTAGGCTCAGGAAAATGCAAATTGCTGCAGCTTGTCATATCTTGTATGTTCTACTTCACTAATACCCTTTGCGCCTTTGACCATACTCTGATGTTGCTTTGGCACAAGTCTCTGATTTCATCTTTGAAATGTTGGAGGGTATGGATTCTTGACCATTAGTTTGAACAGAGCTGATCCCTTTTCCTCCATAGGGTACAGGACATTGGCTCATTTTCCTCTCTAAGGTATAGCAAAAGGAAGCATCCACTTCCTTCTGTTTCATTCCATATTGGGAGGTTGATTGGATTACTGGCCAAATAGTTCAACATAGGCGACCGGATTTTATCCTCCAGTATAACTTAGGGTAATGAACTGGTTTCAAGAGTACTTGGCACACAGAACTTTGTCTTCCAGTACCATGTTACTGCAGTATGCTTTCCAAAAATCGGCTACTTGAGACCTTGCTCTTTGTCTAACCAACAGTAGGGCCGGTTGTAAATTGAAATATTCCAGAGCTGAACTCTAATCTTGAAAACAAGCATGCTTCTATAAGATTTTTCTAGTATTACTTCTCAGAAGGCATTGCACAATCTTTTGCTCTTTAGTGGATGTTTGGTGTGAGAAAAAGGACTGAAATTATAGCATAAGAGAATTGCAAATGGAAAATAAGGTGTTTAAGATCAATTTCAAGGGTGCTGTGGTTTTTAACTTTGAATGTGTTTTTTAACTGGGAATTTTTAAGATCCTGGTTATATTTAATGAACATTAATGTTTTAATGTTCATATATTTGTATATTTTTAAATTCTTATGCTGATGCTTTTACGTTAAGTCACTTTGAGTCCCCTTTGAGGGAGATAAAGCAGGGTATAAATATAATAACAACAATAATAAAAGAAGGTGATTAGGATTTCATGTAAAAGTGTATAAATTAGGTCTAGGGTGACTATATGACAGGAGCCTCTGAGATCATATCCCACTTGAAAATTGGGACAAAATAGGCTAAAAAAGGCAGATATTCCAAAGGCACGATCTTATTTTAAAACAGTTCCTTAAAGAAATAATGTATCATACAAACCAGAAACTGGTTGTGCAATTTCTATGTAGATGTTGTATTTTATGTGTTACTGTCAACTAATAAAATGTGCTTGCTTTCTAAATTAGCAGGCCAGGGCCTTTATTTCATCATGTGAAATCAAGAAAATCATGAGGATGGAGGAAGAACTATGCACCTTAGCTCTCGCCCAAGAAGAAGCAAATAGGACTGCGAACAATCAATTGCTGGGGAGTTCAGGTAGAACACAAGATACCGTATTTTGATCTGTTATAGGCGTAAAACTGTGATCCCATTTGCTCAATATAGGTTTTCGTTTGGGTCAATGAAATTTGACTGATCACATTGTGGAGGTCTATTTACACAAGTGTAGAGAAGAGAAAGGAAGAACTTCAGTGGCTTACTTTGTGCTCCCAACAACACCAGCATTTGCAGTGGCACTTGGTAGCTTCCATGCCACTGGGACGGTGAATCTGCTCCAGATTTTAAAGAAGCTATCCAAGGTGCTAAACCCATTTTGGATCCAGAATTCAGAATCATGGGTAAACTGTGGAGTGGATTCTCCCACACAAGTGATATAAAAGCAGCCAGTGAATAGTGGATCTTACAGAGATGGAAGCAATGGATGTAGGCAAATGCAGGAGATAAAAGCAGGTTCTGTTTATTATAGTACTGGATATAATAGGCATACTGGTTGCTTCAGTTCTATTATACTTTAATGCTGCCAAGATTTTTCTTTTTCCACTGGATGCAGAATTATGATGCTAGTCCCACAGAGCTTTTGATAACGTGCTATTTTATATAGTAAAGAAGGCACCCAAAGCAGGATCTTTGTTTAAGCCTGTTCTGTAAAGTTCATTGCTTTTCTGCTTTTTTTATTAATATTTGAAAAAAGGCGCCATATGCACTCCCACCCCTAGGAACACCTGTGGGAGCAAAATAATGAATCTAATGCCCAGAATGATTTATGCCCCCTTTTATGGTATCTACAGATGACCAATTGTGACTAGGAAAGGGTGGCCTGCTGGGAAAGAGAGTCAATAACATGGCCTGATTGAACAACAAGATTAATTTGCTTCTTCCTGGTTTTGATTAATGAAGTTTTATTGGTATCAGTAAACAAAACAGTGGCCTTTCCTTCCCTATTAATCAGTGAGTGGAATTCAGATTATTATATCCACCCAATAGGCAACTGTTGAGTCTGTGGGAAATTTTGACCTGAATGGCCCTATGTCTTTGCTCTGTCTCCCACTGTGCTTCATGTTGTTGCTGTCAAGGGCACTCTGTTACAAATGCCAAACCCACAATGACTGGCTGTTTGTAAGGTATGACAGAACACAACTGTGTATTTCAAAGAACCCTCACCAGGATTTCTTTGACAAAGGCTCCCGGAGCAGCTTGATTAATGTTCAGTAATTAGGATTAGTTAATGGGCAGACTTGTATGCTACCAATTCATGCGCTGGGTAGATTGTACCTAATGTAGACCTCTAAGTAGCCTAAATCAAAGCATGTATATTATAAACTACTGAGTCAATAGAAAGGAGCCCTTTCTACATTCCCACCAGCTGGAAAGTAGAAGTGGCTTCAGAGAGAAAGAAAGGTGTTGCATTGTGTTATATTGAATCTAAGGCTGCTCTTGTACCCTCCCTTTCATTAGCACTGGACTAAAATGCTACAGAGAGAACCTACAATTGAGTCTCTTCTCATTTCATCTCATCAAGTGTCAATGCTCAAAACCCCTAGTTTAACTCGAGTATTTGATGTCAGTTTGTTTTTGTTCACAACATAACCAGTGTAGTAGTCCCAAAACATTTGGAATGTTGTGCTATTTATACCTCCCGTCTATATCTGTTGTTTAATTATTTTTAATTCTAATTTGGGATTCAATCCCATTGAACCTATGTATGGGATTCTACTGTAAACCATGTTTTTTAAACTCCTCATTACCTTATTATGCTTTCTAGATTTGCAATCCTGCTCCCAATTTTTTTTACATTGCTTAGTAATTATTTGTGGGGTATGAAATAAAATGCCTTAGATCTTACCAAAGTGCCTAGCTTCTATTATTATTATTATTATTATTATTATTATTATATCCACATGCTCTAGTGAGTTTATTGGAGTGTACATTGTCAGGTGTCATATTGCAATTCACCTCTCAATAGAAGCCTTGATACAATCTTGCAAACTGATTGGCTATTTCTCTGTCTGGGGATGATGGAAAGTGTCGTCCAACATATTTGACTGGGGAAATTCTGAAGCAAAGAGGGGATCTCCCTATGGTGCTTCAGAGTAATTGTATTTATTGTTGTTGCTCCTGTTGTTCTTAAACCTTAGGCAGATGTCCTGGAATGTGGGATAATCTAACATGCTGGCTGCCTTCTTCTGTTGGACAAACTGTTAATGTGTCTTGCCCTCAAGCCTTCCAAATGGTAACTGGACAAACAGGTAAAACCAAAAATAACATAATGTACTCAAGGGACATTGCAAAAAGCCAATTTACCCTCCTTGTACAATGACAAAGAATGAAAATAGGCATGGAGGATGTTTGGCTCTCCAAATTCTACTGGAATGCAGTTTAACGGGGGAGCAATAGTGGGATTGGACAATAATTGTTTTCATCATAGAGCTGCAGAATCCCAAAGGCACATGATTTGCCATTGTGCAAAACATTTTGGTAGGGATCCGTGCTTGGGGTGGGGATATGGGTCTTGGATTACAATTCTCCAAATTTCCTGGCCAGTGGTTATGCTGACAGTCTTATTCTGTTAGTTATAATCCAAAATATGAATGTGTTTGAACTTTGGCAGTGCTACGGATGAGATCAGATAGACCTTTTATCTTATCTAGTGGGAGTTTTCTCAAGTCTTTATGAGAAAGCCCCTGAGATCTGGTTCGTCCTGAACTGTATCCTCTCTGAATTACCTTCAGTTAGTGTTGCATTCTTCTTGACAAAACAAAAATAATAGCAACACATTACACACAGTGTATGTGAGGACCTTCTTTGTCCATTGACTATGTACATATATAGATATGGTGCTGTTTGAATTGCCCTCTCTAGGCTGTGTGGATAAAAAAGGGAATATTATAGCAAAACGGGCAAAATACTATTGCCTATTCTTTTCTCTCTCTTTTTTTTACAGTGTACCAGAACCAAATTAAAACATTGGTTTAAAAATAAATATGGGGGAAAACTCAAGCTAGTTTGCTTGTTTGTTTCCATATTGCTTTGCAGCATGAGAAATACACTCCAAATCCATGTGGTGGTGGTTTATTGGTTTTCCCTTCAGAGTGTCACAGGTACTTGGAAATTGTATGAAGAATATCATTGATGGTGATTGAGACAATCTTTGAGGGGACCATTGCTTCTCTGTTGATAAGATCCTCAGTTCTAGATCTGGAGAGGTCTGCACCTCAGAGATCCACATCTGCTAGCCAATCTAGCCCCTCCTTTATGAATCAGTATTAGGTCAAGATATTTTGTTGCTTCAAATGGAGCCCCAGGTTAAAACTTTAAAAAACGCTCACTGCATCTTTCAGACACCAGTTCCATTGATCTGTCTTTTGGGCAATCCATGTTGCCTGCTCTTCTCAAGCACTATATCTCAAATGAACTTAATTTTTCCCAATCATTTTTCACTTGCAGTCATTTTTCAACTCCATCTTTCACAGAAATCGGAAATACTGTGTCAAGGATAATCCTAACTTTGTTGTTATACTTGAAGAGCTTCTTTTTTTGTAACTGCCTTCCCAGTTTTAGCCTGGATCCATATAATGCAGTTTGACCTGCATTGACCTGCATTGTATAGGAGTATAGATCCAGCTCTGGCATTATTCTGATTTCTTGGCTACACTTTCCCAACTTAGCCAAGATATGGAGATTTTCAACAATTTCAGTGTTTTCCTCGTTCACTTTAAAATCATGTAACTCTTTTTGGTTGTTATTTTTATTTCCTTTTTTTTCTTTATGGTCCAGAGCACAATATGATAACCATAACTTGAATGTAACAGTAACTAACAAGAACTTTCAATGATGTTGGAATGCTTTCAAAAATTTCTGAGTATTGTGGCAATAATTAACCATGTGTATTGCTTTGTCTCTGTAACTGAAATATAGGGTTTATATATCGTAACTGCACCAGTGAAGGCTGGTCAGAAAAATATCCAAGGCCATACATTGCTTGTGGCTTGAATGCAGAAGAAATTAATGCCCCCATGATTGAGTGGGAACACAAGGTGAGTTGAAACAACCAAAGACAAACATAATATCCCTTTGTATCTGTGTGGCTTGAAGGCACACACAGTATATTCTAAAGCAGGGCTGTCCATCCTAGCCAGTTTACCAGCTGTTAGGATTTCTGGGATTTGAAGTCCAAAACACCTGCAGGGCCAGCAGTTGGACAGCCCTGTTCTAAAGCATAGCTACCTGGTTGTGTGTAGACTTGCAGAGAAACTGGTATCAGTCTATGGGCCACCATAAAATAGCCGAGTCTATAGAAATCATCACTTGATTTGAACAACTATCAACTTGTCTCAGATCTTTCCTTTTGTGGACAGTGCCTCCTTGCTTGGTAACCAACCAAATTCAAGTTTTCTTTAATGAAAGTGATTGTGTGGGGGACTTGGATTCAAGATGGCGACAGGAGCAGACGCGCAAAGAGAAGCTCCCGATTTTGTTTTAACTTGGTTTTAATTTGAGATAGGCTTCAAAAATTTTTAATGACTTGTGCTCTTTGACATAAGGGAATGACTTACATTTTTGAGATAGGAACTCTATTGATTTTTGTGATATATAGAGAGGGGGGGAGGGGGGCTATGGTATCTATCTTCATATTTTTAGAAGAATAAAGTCCCTCCCACAATATTTACAATGTCTAAGCCTATCTGCCTTCATTGTGTATGTGTGTGTGTGTGTGTTCTTATTGTTTCAGGAGAACTAATAAAACTTGAGCACAGCAATAGAGAGCAACACAGGGAATTACATTGTAACAGCAGCATCTAGTGACAAAGCATAGCATTACCCCTATCATATAGCATCTTATTAAATCTAATGTCTTTGAAGTTTAAGAATCAAAGGCCATCTCTCATCTGTTCTATGTGGCATTGTATTTCTTTGAGCCTCATCCTCTATGGGCAAGATTAGCAAGATAACACAATCTGTATTCTGTTGTTTACTGGTATATGACTATTATGAAGGTGGGCACCGGTCAATCAATTCATATATTTTGAAAAGGGCAGCTCCTATGTTAGTCTGTCTCAGTAAACAAAACAACATTAATAATGCAAAACTTGTGTAGTGTTAATAATATATTTATTCATGGGTTACAGTCCACTTTATCAGATGCTTCATGTACACATGGCTGTGGTTAAGAGCTGAGTGAAAATGGATGCAGATGACAATCACATTAACGCTGGCCCTCATCAAGTAGCACGAAAGGCAGTTCACACATTGTTTCTTTGCCATACTCTCTTTTGTATTTGAAATGCAGCCTATTTCTATTAGCTTGGGGAGTGTGTGTCTGATTTCTGATCATTTAGGTTACAGCCAATGCCAAATTAATGTATGGCATGTTTAGAACAAAAAATAAAAAATGTGCATTTTGAAAAAAGAATGTTATCTGTTACCTTGATTTTCAGACAAGAAATTTAAGACAAGGTTAAGGGTCTTACATGAATGTACTGTACTTTGCCATGAAGTTTTCCTGCATGTTTCTGTACAGGTATCATATCTGATGAAGCTGGAAACTGTGTACACAGTTGGGACTAGTGTTTCCCTTGTGGCATTGACAATTGCCCTGAGCATTCTGTCTTCTTTCAGGTGAGGAAAGATTGCTTGTCCATTGTTCTACATTTTTTCCCATTCCTGTGCAGTTTTTTATTCATCTACAGAATGATTATTAAATGAAGGATAGGGCTCCAAAATTAGTTATTAAAGTAGCTGTGTATTCCCTTTTCTTTCTTACAATGGAATCTCCTCAGATATACATTACTCAGAAATCAAAATTGCTAATGACTAATCACAAAAAAGTCTCAGAATCATAAAACAGTTCACATTAAATGCAAAATATGCAAGTGAGGGAAATTACATGTTAAGACCGTAATGGTGTAGTGGTTTGACCATTGTAGTATGACTCTAGAGACCAGGGTTTGAATCCCTGGTCAGATCTTGGGCAAGTCACACTTTCTCAGCTTCAGAGGGAGACAATGGCCAACCTCTTCTGAAGAAATCAGAAGTCAGATAGTCACCTTAGAGTTGTCATAAGACAAAAATGACTTGAAAGCACAAAACAACATCAAGACTGAAGAATGTATTTTTTTCTCTTCAGGAGAACCTCTGCAAGTCGAAACAACAGTTTGCTAAACGCATCATCTAGTATACCCAAGATATGAATACTATCTTGGGAATACTACGTATATGTATATGTGGCCCCAAATTGTTGCCTTTGTAAGGCTGCTCTTAGTCCCCTTCAGGGTGGGAAGGGCGGGGTACAAGTGTGGTAAATAAATAAATACTAGTTAGCTATAATGTAATGGTTGTCACCAATACCTTTTCCCCAAGTCCTTGGGCATACACCAAAGTCTGAGGAAACTACCAGAGTCTATCCTTGCCCATAACCTTCTTCAAACACTGTGTTATGTGTGAAGGCAAAAAATTATCATGACTCTGTACCAATTGACAGGAATCACAAGTACTTCATATGTTGTAATTTTTGTATGCTGTCAATATTTAATTAACGTTTGTTTTAACTGTTGGAAACTGCCTTGAGTCATAAATTGAGAAAAAGTTGGGCTATAACAACTACAATAACTTCCATAATCCCCAATTCCAGTGAACCATGCTAACTGAAGTATTCTGGAGAATTCTAGCCTAACAGAACTTTTTCCAAACCTTGTTTCAAAAATGTATGTGAGTGATGCAATTTACCAAGCCACTACTAATGTATACACCTGCACCATGTTGTTCTCTTTGAGAAACAGAAGGCTTCGCTGTACAAGGAATTATATCCACATGCAGCTTTTTGCTTCATTCGTTTTGCGGGCCATTGCAAACTTCATTAAAGATCCTATACTGTTTGAGGACACTGATGATGCTGTCTACTGTGAATTACGCACGGTAAGGAAAGAACATCTGTCCAGACCATCACAGGGTAAAAGAAAAACGTATTTCAAAAGGATTTTTTCTTGTTTCTTTTTACCCCTGTAAGCCAATTGAGTTAAAGGCTATGTTTTGGCCACCACATCTTGTTGAAATGCTTTTGTACACTCCGTGCTCTCTTGGCCCTTTGAAATTAAAATAGGTTTTATAAAATCTGCCTGTTAAAACTTGCTAGGGTGATTTCACAGGCCTTCTTTTGGTGCAGGTGTGTGGGAACTGTGGAGAAAAGGGAGCAGCTGCATTATTTAGGTCATATACATTTCATGTGACACACCTCTATGGTGCAATGGATTAAAACCATTGTGCTGGCAAGACTGCTGACTGAAAGGCCGGCAGTTTGAATCCAGGGAGCGGGCATTTGTCTGCTCCAGCTTCCCATGCGGGGACATGAAAGAAGCCTCCCACAGGGTGGTAAAACATCTGGGCGGCCTCTGAGCAATGTCCTTGCAGATGGCCAATTTTCTCACACCAGAAGCGACTTGCAGTCGCTCCTGACATGAAAAAAAGATATGACATACATGATGGTGTCTTATTCCACCACCAAAAGTTTAAGATGCTTTCACAATATGTTTGAAGATAAATTAACGTTTTTATATGTGCTAATAATCCACAACCATCTGTGTAGCCATCTAGATGAGAGATTCTCAACTTCAGTCCTTCACATGTTTGGAACTTCAGCTCTCAAAATCCATTACTAGCCATATTGGTTTGTGTTTCTGGGAAGTGATGTCCAAGCAGATGAAATACTTAATGCTGGAAACCTTCCTTACTTAGAAGATCCCTCGTTGTCCGAGGATGATGGTCCTCCAAGATCAGTGTACTGGCGGTGGGTCCGTAGATGACTGTGAAGCTCTATTCTTGATCTGCACCTTCTCCCGCAGTGAGGGCATCGGTTTCCAGGTGGAAGGCGTTGCCGGTCGGGGTTGGCTTGACGCGCCTTCCCCTTGGCATGTTTCTCTCTTTCGCCCTCAATTCACTCCTCTTCAAATTTTACAGCACTGCTGGTCACAGCTGACCTCCAGCTAGAGCGCTCGGGGGCTAGGATTTCCCAATTCTCTGTGTCTATGCCACAGTTTTTAAGGTTGGCTTTGAGCCCATCTTTAAATCTCTTTTCCTGTCCTCCAACATTCCATTTTCCATTCTTGAGTTTGGAGTAGAGCAACTGCTTTGGGAGACAGTGGTTGGGCATCCAGACAACATGGCCAGTCCAGCGGAGTTGATGGCGGAGGACCATCGCTTCAATGCTGGTGGTCTTCGCTTCTTCCAGCATGCTGACATTTGTCCGCTTATCTTCCCAAGAGATTTGCAGGATTTTTCGGAGGCAGTGCTGATAGAATCGTTCCAGGAGTTGCATGTGATGTCTGTAGATAGTCCATGTCTCGCAGGCGTATAGCAGGGTTGGGAGGACAATAGCTTTATAAACAAGCACCTTGGTATCCCTATGGATGTCTCAGTCCTCAAACACTCACTACTTCATTCGGAAAAATGCTGCACTCGCAGAGCTCAGGCGGTGTTGGATGTCAGTGTCAATGTTGACTTTTGTGGAGAGGTGGCTGCCACGGTAACGGAAATGGCCAACATTTCTGGCATTGCAGAGGGATTGGCTGGTGACTGCTGGAAGAACACTTTGGTTTTCTCAATGTTCAATGACAGGCTGAGCTCGTAAGCTTCTGCAAAGGTGTTTAGAGTGGCTTGTAGATCTTCTTCTGAATGCGCACAGACGACGTTGTCATCAGCATACTGGAGTTTTATAATAGATGTTGTTGTAACCTTGGTTTTGGCTTTCAGTCTGCTGAGGTTAAATAGCTTGTCATCTGTCCGATAGATGATTTCCACTCTGGGGGGATTCACTGCGATTCACTGTGTCGAATGCCTTTGCAAGGTCAATGAATACCATGTACAGTGGTTGATTTTGTTCCTTGCATTTTTCTTGGAGCTGTAGTGCAGTGAAGATCATGTCCACTGTTCCTCTGGTGGGGCAGAAGCCATTCTGGGATTCTGGGAGGGTGTCTTCTGAGAGGGGTAGAAGGCGGTTTGTGAGGATTCTTGTGAGGATTTTCCCAGCAGAGGTTAGAAGGGAGATACCTTGATAGTTTCCGCAGTCTGTCCCCCCCCCCTTTTTTTTTTGAAGAGGGTGATGATGGTGGCATCCCTCTTTTTCAATGAGCTCGTGGAGTTGTTCTGTCAGCTCAGGTCCTCCCTCTTTAAAGATTTTAGCAGGGATCCCATCAGGTCCACTGACTTTGTTATTTTTTTGTTGGCTGATGGCATTGCTGACTTCTTCCAAACTAGGCTGCAAGCTCATCCCTGGTTTGTTGTTGTGGGATTTGTGAGAGTACCTCTTTGGCCACATTGAAGCTGCAATTCAGGAGGCTTTGGTAGAGTTCTTTCCAACATAGTAAAATTGATTTTTTTGTCCTTCAGCAGTTTGGTTCCATCTGATGAGCGTAGCAGCTGTATGCCATGGTTTCTTGGTCCATAGATGACCTTTTGTGACTTTGAAAAATCCCTGAGCATCATGGGTATCTGCCAGGTGTTGGATTTCTTCAGCCTTCTTTGTCCACCAGATGTTCTTGAGTTTTCTTATCCTTCTTTGGACCTCAGCTTTTGTACTGGCATATATATTTTTCTTGGCAACACAGTTGACGTCTCTCTGCCATGTTTGGAAGGCTTTCCTTTTCTTGTCAATTAGCTGTTGGATCTTGTTAACATTTTCGTCAAACCAATCTTGATGTTCCTTGGTTTGATATCCAATAGTTTCTTCGCAGGCTGTGATGATGGAGGTCTTGAGTTTGTTCCAATGTTACTCAACATTTTTGGGGTGTTCTATGAGTAGATGGTCCTTGAGTGCTGTTTGAAGATGGGCTTGTTTGAAGGGCTCCTGAAGGGCTTGGTGTAAAGATTCGTCTTAACTTGTATTCACTGCCACCATTTGAAAAGAGGCATACTTAAAACTGCCACCAATTAGTAAAGAGAGATGATGTGTTAATCACTGTTAGGCTTCAGAGTGAGGCTTGTCTTTAATAATATAAACACCAGGAGTCTTATTGTAGCAGCAAATTAGGGAGTTCTGGAACTCCGAGTGGCAAATTTACTTTTACTAAGGCCACCTGAACGTGCGGGTACAAGGATGAGGAAGACTCACGACAACTGTGAAGTAGATGAAATCAAAAGGGTTTATTGATGGCACCAGCTGGTGGGTTTTTGCCAGCAGAACACGGCTGCAATCAGGGGCAAAAGGCCCCGTCATTCTCAGTACAAACACATTTATACCCCAATGGAGGCATATTGGATAAACCCGCCCTTCTTCATAGATTTTACATAATCATAATTGGCTGGTGTCTCATGGCATTTCATTAATCCAATTAAACATTGCATTTCCATTAGCATCACATCTAAAAGTCCCACCTATGTATGAGAACAATGAACATTTCTATGTTAGTCTTTCTCACAGTGCAGCTATCAGTAGCTGGGACTCTTGCGTTCTCAGTTTGAAACATTTGGCTTCCAGGCTCCGTGCCAGCAACGGAGGGGGCCAAACTCTTTGCTCATGCGCAGTTCTTTCCCATTTAGCATTAAGGTCTTTCATTAGCACATCCTGTACTGTTTAATCAATCCAAGCCTATGTTATCTCACGTTAGGCACAGAGTGCCTCAAGAAGCATCAATCACAGTGTTATTTTCACAGCACAAGTGCCTGCCTGATTCTTGGCACAGGAACCCGCTTTTCAAAGCTCTACACGTGTGCAGCATCACTCTCTGACTGTACTCCTGCACGGAAAGTACCAAAAACCGCTTTATTCCAGGATTTTTCTCTTGTGGGTAACTCATCACAAGGAGTTACCTACACACACGTCTGGAACACCTTAAGAGGACCAATTTACTCTCCAGTCCCTCTTGATCACAGTTTCTTCAGTCCGGACAGCATGCACACCTTTCACTGTATCTATGGATTTCTGCATTGCACAAGCACAACATTTTAGCAAAATGGGCAGACAGCACATTATGATTAGCACAGAGCATATCACTACTATGATTATCATCACAAGTGAACGTAACCAATGCAAATTTGGTAGCCAGCTTAGCAGGGAACTCCAAAAATCACTTGGAGCTGAGTAAGTCTTCTGTACTTCTCTAGCAACACCCTGAATCTTGACCAGGTCAATTTCAATGTCACCAGTCTTATTTATATAATGACAGCAGGTTACATTTAACCACACGCATAGGCCACCTTCCTTGGAGAGGAGGTAGTCTAGAGCCAGCTTCTGCTGCATAGCCATCCTTGCCAGAGAATCCACCTCCACCTGCAAGGACGACATTCCTTCAAAAGTATCATTGGCCAAAGATTCCAAGCCAAATGATAAGACACGCAACTGCTTGATGCTCCAAGCCACACCCAACCTGGGCTCCACAATTGCTATGAACCTCTGGCCTTCAGTTAGAAAAGTCTTGTCCAGATCATATCCATAGCGCTTCACATCAGCAAATGAACGCTTTTGGACATGTAAATGCAAATTAGTGACAGGGGTCTCCTTGGGGAGCACACTCCAAAACCCAGGCTGCAAGGTGCCAAGGGTACAAACTCCAGACCAAACTATAGGAAGTACAGACATTGCCCATTTTCCACAAATCCAAACAATTCCCGTAGGAAGTCCAGTAGCACGATACCCTATATGTCTGGCTGGCAAATTCTGAACCAGGTTCACTATAGCATTTTCATGATGATTTCTAAACAATATGTGAGTGCAATTTGATCTCTCCCATCCCCAAGTCCAGACACCTGTTGTTCTCAGACCACAACGTCCTCTGTATCTACTATGCACTGTAATCGTGTGATTACATGCGGGATAGGAGCCTAGCTCAATCTGATCAAAAAGCTCATACATGCCAAGTCTCTGGTTTCCTACATAGTAAGGTCTCCAATCCTTCTCCCATCTGAAGCACAGCGCGGCTTCCAAGACAGGAGAACGGTGAGTTATCATGAACTGGGCCCTGTCTACTTCCCTTCCCAAAAGTTCCTGCTTTCCCTTGATGTCATTCCATCCTCTCAATGTCAGAACAGCGCTGGGAACTATCGGCCATCCTGACTTATGGCTGGAAGGGCCCTGGCTGCAAATCCAGCATGAATTCAAACCCAGTTCATGTGACATGTTAGTTACTAGTCTATGAAACATATTTTGCTCCCACCCTCCATGTGTCCCAGTAATGTACAATGTCAATATCAGAGCCATGTACCCAAAAATAGTCCTCACTCCCACCGGGCGCTTACTCCTGTAACGCTGTCCCATTAGGATGCTAAGCCACCACCTCAATGAGAGTGCTTTTGGCTCTGTCCATCTTTCTTGCGTTGGACCACAATTACCCGGATTGGGAGCGATGGTATCTGACGACTCTTCTGTGGCCTTCTTCTTCTGTGTGCCCCTTAAATAGGGCTTTGCTGAGTATTTGTAATCCGCAACCGCAAGGGGCTGCCTGGATCCACGGAAGACTCCAAAACAACCGGTGCCCTCTTCACCCGGGTATAGTGGACCCATGGACGAATTCCTTCGACTTTGATGGCCGTTGGCGTGCTCAGCAGCACGGTAAATGGACCCCTCCATCTGGGCAGCAAAGGGCGTATCTTCCACTCCTTCACCAGGACGGATTCGCCAACTGAAAAAGAGTGAAGAGAAGTAGTAGGGAGAGGAGGTCGCAAATCTGCTGTATACTGGCTAAGTCTCTCTAGCTGTTTCCCTAACATCTGGACATCTTGCAAAGTTTGCTGGTGTCCTAACACATGACTATCAGAAGTCAGTCCACACATAGTTTTTAAGTTCAATGGAGGCCTGCCATACAAACGCTCAAAAGGTGACAGGCCTGTCTTCTTATGGGGCGTGCACCTGACTCTTAGGAGAGCCAAAGGTAACGCCAACCTCCAGTTTAACTTAGTCTCTTGGCAAATCTTTGCTAAACAGTTCTTTAAAGTTCTGTTGGCTCTTTCTGCCCTGGCAGAAGATTGCGGGTGGTACGCACAGTGAAGACGCCACGTGATCCCTAGCAATTTACACAGTCCCTGGACCACGTGGTGGACATAAGCAGGAATTCCTTCTACAGCATCTCTACTAATAGGGTACTGGGCCTTTCTCACGGGCAAATGTCCAGTTCTTATCTCTATCACCACAGGGGCAACAAATCTTGCCAGTCCAGGTTCATTCTGTTCTGCCCATACCCTAGGAGTTCTTTTCCCAGCACCACGTTATCGCTTTCTTGGCAACTTGTGTCACATTGAACAATCTATACTCCTCTTGTGCTGGGACTGATAGTTCCAACTGGCCTGTGTTCAAAAATTCTAATCTGGCCCTTATCTTCGCCAGAATGTCCCTCCCGAGCAGGGGAATGGGGCAATCAGGCACATACAGTAACTTATGTATCACTTCTCTTCCAGCAATGTTACACCTTCTTTGCTGTAACAAAGGACATTTCTGTGGCTTTCCTGACACTCCAACAACCTTGATGTGTTGACCACTAGGGGGTGCTAATTTCTTGTTCACTACAGATTTATCCGCTCCTGTGTCTACTAGGAACTTTATACGTTGACCTTCTACATCCACGGCAATCAAAGGCTCCTCTGGGTCAAGTAACAGAAAAGCCTTGCCAACACTTCAACATTCATCTTCCCACTCAGCTTCCTCCTCTTCTTCTTGCATAGCAGCAGCCACTACAGCCTTCTCATAAGGCCTATAACTTCCTCTGCCTCTTCCTCTAGCTTTTCCTGACCCTCTGGCTGGAATTTTGACTCTTTTTGCACCTGCATCACTTTCCTCTGACATTTCTTCCACACAGTCTTTTCGCCAGTGGCCTTCTTTTTTTTTTGCAACGGGCACACTGATTTCGACCCAATTTAAACTGTCCACCACCATTTCCTCTTCCTGACCCTCTGGCACGACCATTTCCTTTTCCTCTTCCTGACCTTTCATCCAACATGCTCACCAAAACTCTGTATCCCTCTCTTTTCTTCCTATCTTTCCTTTTCTGATGGCTTTTAAGAGAATGGGACTATTTGAAAAGCTTGTAGGACCCTGTTGTGTACGTCCAGTAGTGGAACCTGCCTTATAGGACACTCTAAAACCCCTCTCTCCTCCTCTTCTGATTCCCTTGCTTCCTGAACCCTGGTCTTGCTTCTGGTTCTCATTGGGGAAGCGGCTTGTCTCACACTGTGCCTTCTGTTTAAATCCGGAGAGCGCTCTATCACTCTTGCGGACTCAAAGGAGCTGCTCCTTTGCACTCTGGGGGGTTGCGCAATCAGCCCCCCTGAAGCTTCGGGGCATTCGTCTTCTCCCTCTTTGTCTTGGGGACGCACTATCATCCTGTCAACATTAGGGGTTGGCCATCTCGCTCCTTTCTCTACTTGTCTTGCTTCTTGTAAGGGATAATTAACTTCCATGGAGAGAGGGGCCTGATAAGCAGGCGGTTTCTCACAAAACGGGTTCCTTTCTGAACGGGGAACAGGGAATGTCACTGCAGCTTGTGGCTGAATTAAAGGGGCAGCAGCGGGAAGGGGCGCCGCCATGGCTGTTGGAGGTGACCCACTTGAACCCGCAGCCGGCAGGCTCCTTAATTCGAATTGGAAAGTCATTGGGGAACTCATTGGAGTCGAAATTGGCGTGATGGGAGCCGGAAAAAGTGCTTGGCTTGCTAGGAACGGCGAAGCGGGGACAACTGAGATTGGCGTTGCTGGGACAACAGGGACCGCCTCAGATTGCATCACAGCCTGCGTCATCTGGGCTGCTGAGCTTGTTCCAAAGGTGGGGGCTAAAGCTGGAGCTTGCTCTGAGATGTTCAAACTTGCATAGAGCTTCCCCCGCTCCAGTTGGGGCAATCTGTCTCTCTCTTGGTCTCCTCCCTAAGGGGGGAAGATCTTCTTGCTCCGCCGGTAACACCGGAGGCTTTCTCCCTGCCTTTCTGTTCACAAAGCACCCCTTCTTCTCATGATCTTTTGGCCCTGCCCACCAAACGCCCTCAGCGACCATGCGTTCCCATGTTGCGGAATAAATCCATTGATCATTTGGATAAATTTCGAAACAATAAGATTCAAGTTGTTTACACTTTCTCAAATCCCAGGACCCTGTGTTTGGCCAGCCAATCTCTTGGACGGTCGGCCAAACTTCTGTGCACAGATTTCTAAGTTCAAAAGCTTTCAGATCTTGGGGCTTTCCCTCTACTGCCAACAGGCAAAACCTGTCCCAGTTATCTAACACACATTGCAAAGGGGTCTCTTTCTTCTGCTTTGATCCTGCACTCCCCATCTCTCTGGCCAAAGATCAAAACCCACTTCAGTGCTCTCCCCCAACCCCAATGTGTGTTCCCTCAGTGTTAAGTGCTTGAAAGAAACTATACTTGCCGATTTCCTGAAGACCCCGGGACTCGCCTCTCGCCTCCCGCGTCACCACTCGATTTGCGTCGGCTCTCTTGGCGAACGGACCTGACGTCGCCTCCGACTCTCTATGCGCGCTTGTGCCGGTTTGCTAGCCAAACGGCCGGACACCTAGGAAGGTGTCCCCGGACTTTTACAACTGCCGGCACTCAAGGGGCTGCTTCCCAGCTGCCCCCCCGGACTTCCTTCTGGTCTTTGAGTTCACCGGCAGCGTTAGTTGCAGCTTCTCGTGTCCTCAGGCGTTGGTGTGGGACGAGCCAGGCAGCCGGTCAATAAAAAATGGGGAAAAGGTGGGGCCCCAGCCACGGCCCTCCTGGGTCGTCTCACCTTCCTGCCTAGGAGCGAGCGCTGTCCTCAATGGGGACCGTGTTTTTTCCTCACCACAGACCCGTCTAATTGCCTTTGGATCACGTCGGGGTCGCCAAAATGTAGCAGCAAATTAGGGAGTTCTGGAACTCCGAGTGGCAAATTTACTTTTACTAAGGCCACCTGAACGTGCGGGTACAAGGATGAGGAAGACTCACGACAACTGTGAAGTAGATGAAATCAAAAGGGTTTATTGATGGCACCAGCTGGTGGGTTTTTGCCAGCAGAACACGGCTGCAATCAGGGGCAAAAGGCCCCGTCATTCTCAGTACAAACACATTTATACCCCAATGGAGGCATATTGGATAAACCCGCCCTTCTTCATAGATTTTACATAATCATAATTGGCTGGTGTCTCATGGCATTTCATTAATCCAATAAACATTGCATTTTCATTAGCATCACATCTAAAAGTCCCACCTATGTAAGAGAACAATGAACATTTCTATGTTAGTCTTTCTCACAGTGCAGCTATCAGTAGCTGGGACTCTTGCGTTCTCAGTTTGAAACATTTGGCTTCCAGGCTCCGTGCCAGCAACGGAGGGGGCCAAACTCTTTGCTCATGCGCAGTTCTTTCCCATTTAGCATTAAGGTCTTTCATTAGCACATCCTGTACTGTTTAATCAATCCAAGCCTATGTTATCTCACGTTAGGCACAGAGTGCCTCAAGAAGCATCAATCACAGTGTTATTTTCACAGCACAAGTGCCTGCCTGATTCTTGGCACAGGAACCCGCTTTTCAAAGCTCTACACGTGTGCAGCATCACTCTCTGACTGTACTCCTGCACGGAAAGTACCAAAACCGCTTTATTAATGTTACAAAATTCTAAATATAATGCCTGACTGAGTTTTCTCAATCACCCGCTTGACAGTACTTATAGATACTTTGCCATAATAGGCTTCCTATCTATATATTAGGTTAGCTTCCCCAGCCTAACCTATAAACAGTGGTTTCTATAGGCTCCTAAGCCTAACTGCCTTCTGCAGTATTACCACCCTAACTTATAGGCACCTTGCCTCTATCTAGCCCTCAGGCTCTCCACCACAGACTGGCTCGCAAGCTCAGCCCGCCAGAACTGTCTCCCCACAGCTCTAAAACAGATTCCCCAGCCGAAGCTACACTCTCGCTTCGCTGACAGGAAAACTCTAACTGCTCTCTCTGAGCCTCTCAGTATCAACTCTCTTAGAGCTGGTCTGACAGTTAAACTGTCAAATTCAAACTTAACATTCTAAAGCTAGCCTTGGTTGGCTCCGCCCACTGTTACCATGACAACACATTTCCCTTAGGAG
Organism: Anolis apletophallus; assembly: GCA_030556195.1. Lineage (NCBI taxonomy): Eukaryota > Metazoa > Chordata > Lepidosauria > Squamata > Anolidae > Anolis > Anolis apletophallus. The sequence continues at coordinate 125,109,204 of JARBWK010000002.1, forward strand.
GGAAATGTCTCCATTATCATAGTTAACCCTTTAGGGGCTGTCTAATACTTAACCCTATTTCAAATACAAATGTTATCATACCACCACATATTCAACTATAAAAACAATACACAAATTGACTTCATTACACACCTCCATATTCTCAAGGATTATTTTTAATTCTCTCTCACATTGCATACAAACCATAAACCATGTACATCCGGTTATCTGGACACACTACATTTTTGAACAGACCAAGTTGTAAAGACATTTTTATATTCTCTTAATGGTCCCTATAATAGACCAACATTCCCTTTTGTCTATTAACATGCAACTGTCCAATGTCCTATTGTTCAGCCACAGTCTTGGTCGCACTGGAAACAGTGTCCTCAGCAATGTCTCTGGATACTGTTCCTTTTCTTTCCCTTCTTCTTTTCTGCTTCGGCTTCCGAGATGGATCAGCCATACAGTTCTGTCTCTTCATCTTTACTTTTGGCATAGTCCGTTCCTGGCCCATTGGCGACAAGATGAAACGAGGTGGTTTTTCATCGCCCATGTAGACAAACCGATGAAACTTCTTGCTGGGACTAGTCTCTACAATGTCCCCTTTTTCTTCAACAGCAACAAAAACCGCTTGCTGGCTCCGCAACGGCAACATGTACCTCGTCCTACTCCTTGACGTAGCAACTGAGCTGGGTTGCTGATCTTCTTCTGCAGCAAAAGGTTCTGAAGCAGAATAGGAGTTATGGAACTCCAAGTACCAATTTAACTTTACCAAAGCTGCTTGTACGCGCGGGTTCTAGGATGAGGGAGAACACACGACAACTGTGAAGTAGGTGAAAATCAAAAAAGATTTATTTCTGGCACCAGCTGGTGGGCCTTTGCTGCAGAACACAGCTGCAAATCGGGGGCAAAGGAACCCCGTCACATCTCATACAAAGACATTTATACCCCAATGGAGTCATTCCAGTCAAGCCCACCCCTTCTTCATGGATAAAACAATCATAATTGGCTGGTGATTACTGTTGCTTACATGACATTTCATTAATCCAATAAACACTGCATTTTTCATTAGCATCACATCTTTGTCATACCTAAGAATGAGAACAATAGCCATCTATAAGGTATTCCTTTCACACAGTGCAGTTATCAATGCTGAGTCTCTCTGTTCCCTGACTTGAAACATTATTTCCGGGCTCCGTGCCAGCAGCGGAGAAGGACGGACTCTTTGCCATGCGCAGTGGTGTTTCCATTCGCATTAACTTTTCCATAGCTCAAACTGTACTGCTTTCACCCATCTAGCCTACGTTATCAGAAATTTGGGCACAGGGTGTATTAAAGAGCATTAAATCACAGTGTTAGTCTTTCATTGCAAGTGCCTGCCTGATTTCTTGGCACCAAAACCCACTTTTCAGAGTTAACACGTAAGTAGCATCACTCTCTGACTGTACTTTTTACACGGAAAAGTACCAAACCTGCTCTAGTTCGAAAACAGGAACCTTTCCACACTCCACTGGAACAGGTTCCCGATGATCATCCTCCACGAAATGTCCAACAGAAGTTACTGAAACTGTGTTGATGTCAGCATCAGTAGATTCGCTGGATTCTGGCATCCACACAGGGACATCCAGAACATCGACCGAACTGCAATCAGCAGGGTCCTCAAGAGGATCAAATTCTTCATGTGTAGAATCAGGACCGCCAAAACTCTTAGTCTCGACTTCTGCAACACCAGGCTCCAATTCTGAAGATGTCTCTATCTCTGGGATTAACTCCCCAGCCGCTGTCATCACCATCTTCTTCTGCATGGAAAGGGACTTGGTGTCTTCACCAAGAACTCCTACATTAGCTGCAGCATGTATTAGAGTGCACTCATGACTGCAACACATAGAACTTGACTGTGCCACCTTGCAGCACCTGGAAGTTTCAGGTTCTTCAGATACTAATTGAAACATTTTGAGTCTTTCCCTTCCACTGGGATTTGCACCCTTTTCAATTCTGCTCTTGTCTTCTTGGCCCTCAACGGATGTTTGTTCAACGGTTTTTATACTAGTAAGCTCTGTGCCATCTTTTGCTATACGTCCCAGAGCAGTTTCTTGACGTCCTATTTCTATAAATGCTTCATCCTGCATCATCAGAATGTTGTAATTTCGGCATATATAGTCCTCTCCATTCCTTTTCATTTCCTCTCTAGTTTGGTTATTCTTCAATTGCAAGCTTGAAATCTCTTCAGCCTCTATTTGGTCGCATTCAAACTTCTCAATGGCTTGATTTCTTGTCATCTCTACTTGCACCAATTTCTTTTCCACGTGCAGCTTACTGCTTCTTTCAATTCTGGATGCTTCTTTGAATCTTCCATCTGTGAACTCCGTCACATGAGGCTTGGACTTGGGTTCACAAAGATCAAAAGCTTCCACTGTGTATTTAGGTTCCTCTACATCAGAACCCCTGCTGTTTCTCTCTGGCTCTTCTGGTTCATCACTGGTATGAACAGGAGGTTTTATTTCTTTTCCAATCTGAACTGCTTTCTCTTTAGTTCGCACTTCCTTGCATTTGTCACTGATGACTGCAAGAGTAAATTCTTCAAGTGAAGCTGAAAGCAAAGCATCTCTTGAAGCTAATGGCTTCTTTAACTCTCCTTTCTCTTTAAATCTATCTGCCATGTCCACCTCACTGCTGAAGTCTTGAGGCTTGTGCCCCCTTTCCACAAAGGACTGGCAACCATCATTGTGAGGATCCAAACCCTGCGCTCCTTTCAGGGAATTATTTCTCTCACTGACAATATTTGGTTTCTGGAAACATTGGACTTCACCTGCCATTATTTCCTCACTTTCTTTTTCTATAATTGCCCAGAAATCACTTATAAACATGTCATTTCCTTGCCCTCTTTCAAAGGCTGTTGCGAGAGGCAGTGTTACAGAGTCATCACTTTCTTCTATTGTGTACCTAGGCTTCTCTGTATCAGAACCACCACTGGTTCTCTCTGGCTCCTCTTGTTCCTTTACTCCATCTTTTACTTTCCCCTTCTCTCTGGGATTTAACACAGGGATCTCCTCTTTGTGCAGTTTCCTTTTAAAATCTGAGGTAACCTTAGATTTTACCTCACTGGTAACTGTGGAGTCTTTCTCTTGTGTGGCTCCAGCATCTGCACTCCTTCTCCCTCTTTTCTTCCTTTTGGAAGGTGAGGTAATTTCCAGCTCCCTACTCTCAAACAACTGGCAACAATTGTATCTGCCATTTTGCTCTGCTCTGACAGAAACTTCTTCTGTTACCCCTTTCAGCCTAATGGTGGTGTTTTCTAAAGCAGATTTCTCCTCAAGCTGCTTGTGGGGGAAGGGTTTAAACAAAGGCTTGGAATTCTCTTCTTTGGAATTTCCCGCCTTTTTCTCAAGTGGACTCTCTTCTTTCACCACAACTGAAATTGACCCTTTCTCTTCATGAAAGGCATCTTTTTTCATTTTAAGCCATCTCTGGGCTTCTTTTTCGGAGGGTTGAAAGTTGTTCGTTGATGCCAGTGGGTGCTTCGGTCAGATGCTTCACCAGATTGTTTGTGATAGCAAAGCCAACTCCATGCATTATTTGGTCTTCTTCAGGCAGTCCCTTCCAGAAGAAGGTGTAGCCTCCTTCTTTTCCCTTCAGCTTTCCCTCTCCTGCTCTCCGGGTCTCGGTATGTCGATAAGTACCGGTATGTCGATGTTAAAGTGTCCCAGCTCCCTTGCAATGATAGCAGTTCTGCGTTCGGGGCGTTCACTGTCGGTGTTGTCCATCAGTGTCCATACGTTCCATGTTCCGAAGTTCATTTTTCTTTTTTGGCTGCGGGGTGGTGACCCCACTGGACGCAGCAGTCCAGTCAGGGATAAGGGAGGCAGACTATGTTTATGGCACCTTTTCCAGCCCCTTCCTCATGTGGGGTGAGCAGAGTGGATCCTAGAAAGGTCTGCTCAGTCATGGATACAGCTGCCGAACTACTCAACTGCCTCGGACCTTGCGATAGAATGACTGAGTTCGTATCCACCGCCCATGTGTCAGTTTGTGATTAGGGGCTTCCAGATTTCACAGTCTTGCCCCCGTCGCCACTTGCTGATCGCCATGGGACTTTTGTTGGTTTGTTTTTATTTTTCTTGGAAGATGCCTGTACGTGAGTTTTTTTTATGTGTGGAGGTCAGTGCACACAGTCCAACACACAGTCTTCACAGAGTGAGGTCCCACAGTGGCATGGTTAACATGATGGCTGTGGCTTCTCAATCTGTTGCAGCCTTCTTCCGTCTTCACAGCCATTGTAACCATGTTATCCTCCGCCTACTCTGCCATTGAGGTCTTTGGGTCTTCAGACTGTGCTTGGTCTGGAACCTCCCCTACGGCCACTCCTGGGACTGCACGACTCCAGTAGTTGTGCCCACAGGTTCATTGGAACACGCAAGCCCCCTCACTACGACATGGTGGAAGTCTATCGAGGGGGCTGGGAACCACTAATCTAAGTACCTCTGCATGGTAGCTGTCTGGATACGTTTCCTCCTGCACTGAGTATGTTGCAGTACAAAATGTATCTAGGGCATGATGTATATCTATCTAATCTATGTGTGCATCTTCAAGACATGCAAATTTCATGTGGTTTCCTTAGGCAAGAAATAATCCCTGTGAATAAATCTTGCCAAGAAAACACCCTCTTAGTTCTACCTTAGGAGTCACCACAAATCAAACAACTTGAAGGCACACAACTGCAATAAATTAATTTCATAGGTTTTTCTTAGGTAAGGAATACTCAGAGGTGAAGTTGCCAGTTCCTTCCTCCAAAATATAACCTAAGGTACCTGATATTAGCTGTTTCTCCTGTTAACTACTTAATAGGGCCGACCCTCCAGAGCTTCTAAGGTCAGACAGGAACTGGTATTAAATCCAACATGTGACAACTGCTTGTTTTGAGGATTCAAGAATTACTCCTTGTTTTGTCTTCTTTTCTTATCTCTACGCCTGAACTATTTGGCTGATTTCCAGACATTTCTTATTCAGTAAAGCATTTTCCCCACTTTGCCTTTTCACACATGTAATTTCAGACCCAAATAAGGCAGAAGAGTCTTTTAGATTTTTGAACTTAAAATACAGAGAATTACATGCAATAGCAGATTTTCTATAACAATCTGAAATACCCTTCTAAATGTACCAATAGTTTTGAACTTGTAATCACTACCCAAGAATGAATTAGACATATGCCAATCCAGTGCATATATATCATTTTTAAAAAATTTATGAAGGTTTATGGGGCAATGTAAAATATTAACAGCTGAAAAGCACAGTGAATATATCTTCTACAGACATTAACAGAAGAAATAAAATAATGAAGAACAATAGACAGGAAACAAAATCTTTGATAAGGATGACCACCTTTGTATCTGCAGGATCAGTATCCGCAATTTAATTTATCCACATTTGACAAAATATGTCCTCTCTAGGAATTTTCTAGGCCCTCCAGCACAAATTTGTGATACTCTTGGGCCAGAAGCCTTCATTTCGATAAGGCTTACTATTATACAGGTTTCATGCATCCACACAAAATCCACAGATATGGCAGTTGTACTATGTAATGAAAATAATGCATATGACGAGGAACATTTAAACTAATGGTGCATGAAACATGCTAAAGCTTAGGAATGCAACAGAAAAAGTGATGAAGTAAGGGAAATAAATTTGTCTATATGTGTATTGGTATATCTCTCTATATATTCTCTCTTTGTGTTTCCTCAGGGCAGATGTAAGATGGTCTTGGTCTTCATTAACTTTTGTGTCATGGCTAACTACAGTTGGCTTCTTGTGGAAGGGCTTTATCTTCATAGCCTGCTGGCCATTTCTTTCTTCTCAGATAGAAAATACTTCTGGTGGTTTGTAGTTCTGGGATGGGGTAAGCATCCTTTTGGTCTCAATAAAAAACATAAGGGGCGTTGCTTCAAGCCCTGTCCCTTGTCTTCTGCACAATTGGTTGTTTCACTTCTTTTTGCTTCCCTTGTCTCTCATGAGTCACTTCCCTTCCAATGACAGACTGCTTTCAGATGCCTGAAAGAGTGGGGACAAGATAACACCACTTTTTGCCTATAACTTTGCCATATTTTCCTACAATTTCTTGTTTCTTTTCACACACAAAATCCATTACAGAGGGTGTAATCATGTAATGGACCATAAGGAAAGCTGAGGGAAGGAAGATAGAGGGTTTTGAACTGTGGTGCTGGAGGATAATTCTGAGAGTGCCTTGGACCATGAAAAGATCCAACCAGTCCATATTACAGGAAATAATGCCCGACTGCTCACTGGAGGGAAGGATATTCGAGGCAAAGATGAAGTACTTTGGCCACATCATGAGAAGACAGGAAAGCTTGGAGAAGATAATGATGCTGGGGAAAATGGAAGGAAAAAGGAAGAGGGGCCGACCAAGGGCAAGATGGATGAATGTTATTCTTGAAGTGACTGGCCTAACCTTGAAGGAGTTGGAAGTGGCAACGGCTGACAGGGAGCTCTGGCATGAGCTGATCCATGAGGTCACGAAGAGTAGGAAGTGACTGAATGAATAAACAACAACATGTATTTTTAATAGTAAAGCTAAAGTGTTCATCATAGTCAGTTGTTTTTGGTCATTCTGTTTACAAATCACTTCTCCTGTACTTGGAAAAGTAGTAGAATGGCCATGCCCTCTTTTGCACCATCACTGCATTTGCACTTTAATGGTGTTAAGTTTGCTTTCTCACATTTTTAAATATGACAGGATCATTTTACACCATCCCGTTTGCTCTACTTTCTGCTCCATATTGGTGTTTTCCCCCCTTTAAATGGGAAGCCATACTTCTACAGTTATTCAGTTGTATAAACATGCTATTATGGAAACACCTCAATTGGGAAGTTGAACACATCCATATCATTTTCACCATTTTTCTATGCTTTTGTGTATTGCTCTTTACAACTTTATATATTTACTGTTTATTTGCTTTTTTAAATTTTCCTGAACCCTGTGATTTCTCAGGATATTAATATTGAATAGATTACATCGGATTTCTGCTATTGTGCTACTCCCCATATTTTTAAAAAAACCATAATGTAATAAAACATTTGAGAGAATCGAAAATGAACAAACAGTGGTTTTCCTGTGAACTCTGTGTTCTCCCAACCCAACTCTTGGAAATAATATGAGGTGTTCCTACTGGAGATGCCAAGGGAAACTCCGAGGAAGGAGTAATAAAGATGTCCACATAGCATATCTGTTATGCTCCCAATCTTTAATGAAGCATAAAAAAGAATTTGGTCTGAAAATAGTTATTAAGCCCTAGGGAGATAAAGAGTCATTAACATATTAGTTCAAGTGGGAAAATAATCAATTTCCAAATTACCCAACAATAGTACAACACACCATTGGAAGGTCCATACCATTGTGTGATAAGTTCTAGGCAACAATGGGATCAATGCAGTGCAATTGTGAAATAGTGTTACATGGTAAGCTCCAAAGAGTCTGCCATGTGGAAGCCCACCATTGTTACAGTGGCTCTGTTTTCCACACTCCTTCCTGTTCCTTTTTTTTGTTCCTCTATCTCTTTTCTTCCCTCTCTATGCTTTCTTATTTTCCTTGCCATTTTACTTTCCTCCACTTCTTGTGTTGCCTTGTTTCCTCTCCTCCGCCTGCCATTGAAGGAGCTAAAATCGTTCAGAACAAGCATGGACCTCACTGTTAGAACTGGGTGGCAGAAACGTAACAGGAATACATCAAGCACATATTCTGATTCCAAGCAATTGTTTCGTTTCCCAGATTTGTTGGGTAGGGTTACCAGGTGCAAGACAAGTCTGTATTTTCAAATGAGCAGCTCCAGCTGAAATTCTTTTTTCTGTGCAGCTACACTTAAGGCACCAATCCCGACTGATCTTGGAAGCTAAGCAGTGCCAGTCTCAGTAATTGTATAGGAGTGTATAAACAAATACCATACAGCATCAAATTTAGCAAAAGCTACTATGTGTATTCCTTTCTTCAGAAAATCCTTTGAAATACACGGGGTCACCATAATTTGATAGGAAACTTGAACGCACAAAACCACACACATTACAAGTATAAGAAAATGTCCTAATTTCACCTGGCAACCCTAGGACTGATTTCTTTCTTTTTTTGAAAGTTGTGTAAATGTGTATACCCATACACCGGAACCCTGCTTTTCTTTGTGGATGTTCCCATCTTTCCTCCAACCTTGTTGACACAAAATGATTGGCTTTTGCTATTCTTCTTTTAAAAATTTGAACTAAAATAACTCTGCTTTCTCCACTGCAGGTGCTCCCAACTTATTTTTAATTGCATGGGTTGTAGCCAGACTGATATATGAAAATATTGGGTAAGCTATATATCCTCTATATCTTTCTATATTTCCTACTTAAAAGTATTGCCCCAGTTGTGTATCCACAAATCTTTGACAGTTGTTTTTGCAACCCTATTTTTGCAATACTCAGAAATCCTGCAACAAGAACTTTACAATTAGTTCAAAACGCAAATGCTTATGAAACCATGTGTAGTCGAAGACTTTCATGGCTAGACTCACTGGGTTGTTGTGAGTTTTCCAGGCTATATGGCCATGTTCCAGAAGCATTTCACTCACACCTATGACAGGCATCCTCAGAGGTTGTGAAGTCTGTTAGAAACCAGGCAAGTGATGTTTATATATCTGTGGAATATCCAGGATAGGAGAAAGAACTCTTGACTTTCCCGTCAGGAAGCAGCCAGGCTTTGAAGCTACAAGGCAATTCATTGCTAATCTAGGTGGCCAATTGCAACATTCACACCTGCCTTAAACTGACAGGAATTATTTCTGTATATAATGGGATTTAAGCATCCATGGATACCTATGTCTGAGTGGATATCTATGTCCTGTTGTATTTCTTACCTGTTTCACTATGATGAATACTGATCAATACTGATTACATCAGAGTGACTTCAATGATGAACCGGGTGAAGCAGAGGGTACTCGATGTATGTGCCCAAGATGACCTAGCCCATTTGGCTAGGGTCAAATCCATGCACTGGTTAGCCCAACAACCCAACCACTTTGTTACTGCCCCGTATCTGGCTCGCCTGCTCCTACCTCACCTTAGGATTGCCCTAACTAGAGCTAGGTTCGAGCAATTCGAGTCTATGGTGAGGGCCGGCAGATATGCTGCCACACCCTATAGCGACAGAGTCTGTGTTTGCGGCCTACCAGAAGTCGAGGATCTAGTCCACATTTTGTTGATCTGTCCCATATATGCAGAGGAGAGGGAGAAATACCTTAGCCATTTACTATCCAAAAGGACATTCTGGCCCCCTACCTTTAAAATTAACTTCCTCCTCTCAGACTCAAACCTTCAAACGGTGTATAAGGTAGCTGCTTACCTATTTAGAGCATATAAAAAGAGACAGCGGTACATGGAGTCTATTGGAGTCAACTGCCCAGTGCCTTATGTTGCCGGGCGATAGTCGGAAGACCCCACCAAAAAGCCGGCTGGGGCAGGCAAGACGCAGACGGCTGAGAAAGAGACGCAGACGAGCTGGCAGTCGCCTGCGTCGGCTCCCTCCGACGTTACCACCCAGCCCGCTACGATTGTAGCTGCGGCGAACTCGGACTCAATGACAGCCAGCAGCTCTAGGGGCCCCAACTGCGACCCAGGGTCCCAACAGCAGACTGCCCCTCTACTTCCAGTTGACAGGGCCGAGCCAGTCCCGAATCCACCAACTAGTCGAGTACCAGCCCAGCCCTCCCGCAGAAGAGTGAGGGCTGGTACGACCCAGGAAAGACCCTTTCGAGCACGGACCTTCTGGGGAGCTGGATATTCTCGGAAGGAGAACCATCCTCGGAAGGAGAACTATTTAGCTCAGACCCTTGAACTGGACCAGGCCAACCAGCCTCTATCTACACCACAGGGCCTGAAGGGTCACCCCAACGGCCGATTAGGGAAGCCTGCTCGGCCTCACCAGGGCATGGGCACCGGGCCAAGGATCGGGCATCAGTTTCTTGTATTGGGAATGAGGGCTGGAGGCCAGGGAGTTACCAACACAACTGGTGACGAGTGCCCGAGACCCCTCGCAGGCCTCCCCTTTTCACGGGGTGTGCCGGAAGTTGAATCCCAAGCCAGTTCCTGTCAAGCAGGTCCGTCGAATATCCCAGTGATCTCGGGGCAGGGTGAGTACGGTAGGCGCAGGCCCAATGCTAACGTTACGGCGAGAACCGGCCCGAGTCGCAGACGGACTCGGCCCGGCTCTGACCTGCGTCCTATCCCCAGACACGCTGTTGGTAGACATCCAGTTTTCCCACCTTCCACTCTGGTGCTGGTTAACGCACGCTCTGTCGAAACAAGACCGCCACCGTCAGGGAGTTTTGTGAAGACCTCAAAGCGGACCTGTTTTGTATTACCGAAACCTGGCTACAGGACAGCGATTCCATCTGCCTCCAAGAAGTGGTCCCCCTGGCTACGTTGCCGTGCACCAGAATAGGAACGAGGACGGGGGGTGGCAATACTCTCCCGAGATGGATTACACCTTAGAGCGATCCCTGCACTTGTCACCTCGGGGCTGGCGAGTGTCGGGCTAGGTGGGGTCTCCCCGGAGAGCCTGGCGAGCTTGCTGGGGTCCCGTGCGCCTAGCGCCGTCCACGCCCGATGCAGCCTCCTCTGCGTCAGCGGACCTCATCTCGACCATGGCGACATTGGGCCTCTCCCTATGTCAGTCGGGACCCACACACTCGGCCGGACACACCCCAGCTTATAAGCTGTTAAAGGAGACTTATGAGCATGCTGTCAAGGCAACCAAAAATGAATACTTCTCTGCCTTGATAGCGTCTGCAGGCTCACGCCCGGCCCAACTGTTTAAGGTGATTCGGTCTTTGACGACGGTCCCTACTGTCCCAAAAAATAGCGATCAGGCCCTTACCGCCCGGTGCGGTTCAGAGCTTTTTGCAGACAAGATACTGAGCCTCCGCCGGGACCTCCCTGCCACAGTTGATACAGTGAAAGAGCTCGAGACTCCGTGGCCCTCCGCCGGGCCACCCTCGACCGGCTTCGGCCACTGGGCGCAGATGCTGTTGACAAGATAGTAACTGCAGCTCGCCCTACCACCTGCTCCCTCGACCCGTGCCCCTCCTGGCTTGTTAGATCTTGCCTGGAGGGCTACGTCATTGCCTCTGTTGAAGATCATTAATAGCTCCCTGAGCAAGGGGTTTTCAGAGTGCTTGAAAGAGGCGGTGGTGGCTCCAGTACGGAAGAAACCATCATTGGACCCTGCGGTTCCCTCCAACTCCCGCCCCGTGTCGAATCTTCCGTACCTGGGCCAGGTAGGTGAGAGGGCAGTAATGGAGCAGTTGCAGTCCTGCTTGGATGATGCAACATGGCTTGACCCCTTCCAGTCCGGCTTCCGTTCGGGGCATGGGGACGGAGACGGTCCTGGTCTCCATCACAGATCAACTCCGCTGCCAGCTCGACCAAGGCGGGTCTGCGCTGCTCGTGTTATTGGACCTCACGGGCAGCGTTTGACACGGTCAAACCACAATCTTTTGATCACCGCCTGGCCATGGCGGAGTGAGGGGACAGCCCTTAAATGGCTGGCCTCCTTTCTCCGCCAGCGGTCTCAGCGTGTGAGGAGGGTGGGGTGGGTCTCCGAGGGCTCCCCATTGACTTGCGGGGTTCCTCAGGGGCCATCCTCTCCCTCTGTTATTTAACATCTACATGCAGCCGCTTGCACAGCTGGTGCGGAGTTATGGGCTGACCTGTCATCAATATGCCGATGACACTCAGCTCATTCTGAGGATGGGGGGCAGGCCGGAGTCCGTCCCCGATAATTTCCAGCACTGCCTTGAAGCCGTAACTGGATGGCTGCGAGCCAGTAGGTTGAGGGTGAATCAGCGAAGACGGAGATCTTGTGGCTGGGCCACCCGGGGCGGGATGGTGCCCGGCTTCCGACCCTGGGCGGTGCGGCACTACAACCAGCGCCGTCAGTGAAAAGCCTTGGCGTCCACCTGGGCGCCCAGCTGTCCATGGAGGCCCAGGTCTCCATGGCCAGCAAACTGCCTTCTTTCACCTCCGCCAGGCGGGAGGTTGGCCCCTATCTCTCCCGGAATGACCTGGCCACGGTGATCCAAGCCCACGGTCATCTCGAGACTGGACTACTGTAACGCGCTTTACGTTGGCCTGCCTATGTCGTCGATCCGGAAGCTCAAGCTGGTGCAGAACACGCCGCCCGGCTCCTGTCTGGGGCTCCAGCAGGTTGCCGAATAACTCCAGTCTTGCGGGATCTGCACTGGCTGCCTATTGAGCACCGGGTCGCCTTCAAAGTGCTGGTTCTTACCTTCAAGGCCATTCACGGCCTGGGGCCAGCGTATCTGAGGGACCGTCTTGCCCTATATTGTCCACCGAGATCACTGCGGTCTGAAGAGACCAACCTGTTGGCAGTTCCATCTGCCAAAACAGCCCGTCTAACATCTACTCGCCGGAGGCGTTCTCAGTGATAGCTCCTACGCTATGGAACGCCCTCCCGGCTGAGGCCAGAGCCCTGAGGGACCTGCTCCCTTCAGGCGGGCCTGCAAAACCCATCTGTTTAGGCAGGCCTTTGGGGAGTAGGCCCCTACACCGCTGCTGTTTTAATCTGCCATTGTCATCTGTTTTAACTGTTTAATTGTCGTGTTTGTTTTATATTGTAGTACGTGTACTTTGTTTTTATGCTGTTCCCCTGGCACGGAGCCAGTGGTTTGTGAGCCGCCGCGAGCCCTTGGGAGTCGGCGGCGTAAAATCATAATAAATAAATAAATAAATAAATAAATAAACTGTGCGGGGATGAGTTCCAGTAGGCGGCATGGAACAGCCCGCGGTACAGCGGTAATAAGCGTCACATCAACTGATCACCCGGCTTCTTAAGTATCCTATGCTAATAGTTCCTATGTGTTGACGCAAGACAATTGCAATAAGTTTAGTTTTTAATGTGTTACATTGTTTGCCTTGTACATTAGGTACTGATTTTATCCTTATCTTGTATACTGCTGTTGGAGCTTTTATTTGAAATGACCTGACGGTTACTCAATAAACGTGACTGACTGACTGATCAAGGATTGCTGGGTATTGTAGTTGTGTTAAGTGATTAGTCATGTTTTAAAGCACGCTACAAAAATTTAGTGTTTGTGGGGGGTTTTCTGAAGGATGTTATGTCATTTAATCCAGTTTCAAGACTTTTTCATATCTGTAGTGTGTATCAATGTTTCCCATGATGAATTGTGAAATAGGTATGATTCCTTACGCCATCTCTAAGACTGAGCTATTGAGACTGCCACTTGTTAACTAATTCTGGATTCCGTCTGCGGTCAACTCCATGAGTACAGCTGAGTACTCAATTTGTGATAGTGGTTAAACCAAATAGTCAGAATCACTGTCAGCTCTTCACTTGAACATTCTTAAGTACTGGAATTTCAGAATACAAATATGGGAAAGGAGCAAGTTTTTTGGTATTATTTCAGACTAGTTATTATAAGCATCCATAGATATATACACATAACATGAATATTGGGGAGAAACAATGTCATAGCAGTGTCTGGATACTTAGCTTCATTACATTATATTATGTGAAAGGCATTTTTGACTCAAAACATCACACAGGTTGCATATTTCTTATCTGAAATGTTTGGAAATGTTTTGGCTAGAGCTAAGGTGTGTTTTGGGTTTTAGATTTTTGGCGATTTTGCACATATGTACATAATGAGATATCTTGGAGATGGGACCCAAGTTGAAACACATAATTCATTTATGTTTCTTATACACCAGGGCTGTCCAACTGGCGGCCCTGGGGCCGGATCCGGCCCCCCAGCCTGTTGGGCACGGCCCCAGCTATGCCCCCAGCCGCCATTTTTAATTTTTTTTAAAAAATCTAAAAAATTTTAAAAAATGGCGGCCGGGGGGGGGGAGGGGGAGGCGGGGCAGGGAGGAGGAAGAGAGCTAGCTCCTCCTCCCTGCACAGCCCCCTCCGTCCCTCTCTCCGCGCCGAAAAGGAGGAGTAGGCGGCGCCAAGGGCAGCACGTCACGCCAGGCCTGTGACGCGCTGCCCTTGGCGCCGCCTTCTGCCCTTTTTCGGCTCCCCCCGCCCTAGGAAGGGCAGGGGGGGCGCCGAAAAGGAGGAGTAGGCGGCGCCAAGGGCAGCGCGTCACGCCAGGCCTGTGACGCGCTACCCGGGAGAATGACAGCTTTGGGAGAGGGCGGGGCCTGGGCTGGGGGTGGGGCCTGGGGGCGGGGCCTGGGCTGGGGTGGGGCCTGGGGGCGGGGCCGAGCAGCCCCCGAGGTCATCAGTGACCTCTATTCCGGCCCTGGACCCGGTAGAAGTTGGACAGCCCTGTTAGACACCATATACGTATAGCCTGAAGGCAATTATTTGCAAAATATTTTACACATGAAACAAAGTTTGCATACATTGAACCATCAGAAAGCAAAGGTTTCACTATCTTAGCCAGCCATGTGAGCAATTCTGGATTTTGGATAATTTTGGATTTTAGAATTTATGATAAGAGATGCTCAACCTGTATTATATGGCCATCTTGAAGTTATACTTTCATAAGAACATTTTGTAGAAACTATCTCTCTGTTCAGTTTTTTGACAGGCCTTCTATTAATTAACAGCTGTTAAGAGCTGACCTTTCTAAAACATTTAATATAAATATAAAAACTGCAATGTTTCCACGGAAGTACTAGTGAACGTAAGTGTTTTTGTGCCCATTTCCTGTTTCTTTCTTTCCTGGTAACAACTCAGGAACCAGAAGCCATTCATTTGTGGGCTAACACTGGTTTATGCACCAGCACTTTGAGTTGCACTCGTGTAGAAGTCATGCTAGGAGACTCTTCTAGACAGTAAATATGTGTCAGGATGTGGCAGTATGGTTACTGGTGGACTATCTTTCCTTATCACCCCCTTTTAAAAAAAAGATCTGAATGATACAAGAAGAAGCAACCCACAGAGGTAACTGCTTGAATTAAATTTTATGCCATATAGATAATATGCCAAATTTAAAGACATGCTTCCAAGCCAAAACAACCCACTATGCATAGAAAATGTATATTATTTTCTCACCATTCCTTTAATACCTGAGGTTCACTCCTTAGAGAGCATTAGGAGTGGAAAGAAGGGAAACAAAACAGGCCAAAGATACATTTTTATCAACAGGTTTGTTGGTTTTATTTCACGTCTGTTGGTTGCTTTGATATTCTGATATAATGTTGTTTTATTCTGTTTTATGCTGTTGTTTATGTATTTTAGTGTGTTATATTTTAACTATGTTGAGCGGGCTTGTCCCCATGTAACAAGTCTCTCCAGGGTGACGGAGGCAGGGTGCAAAAATTATTATCATCCGCTTCTTGTGGACATCAAATTCTGGAACTCAATTCCCTGATTAAATGAAATAGCCACAATTTTCATTTGAACACCAAAAGTAGGATATTTAGGAAAGACACCCATTAGTTGCATTTAAATGGAAAAATAAGGTTGGATTCTAGAAAACCCTAGCTTACTGTGGATGAGCTGTCACTGTGTATTCCTGTTGGCAACCATTCCTACTTCCACATGAATGACGTCTATAGCACAATACTCAGGAAACACATTACCTTGCCTTCTAACACCCAAATAAACAGAGCTTGAAAATAATGAGTTACAAGTAATGCAGTCACCTGGAAGAAATTAACTTGCTTTTATTTATGTGGGCATAAAGAATTTGTATTAGTCAATAGGTTCTAACACAATTATTTAATCATACAAGAATATATAAGGCATCATATAATAATACACAAATTAAGCATCATACATATTACAATGTGACCGCATTGGTACCGTGTCCGAAGGATGGCTGAGTCATAATGTTCATCAAATATGTATAGTTCAGTCCATTCAGAACTCAGAATAGTGTCCGTAGGCTCTAATGAAGAGCAGTGGGCACGGCAACCAAAGGTGCGGTGAGGAAATCCTTGCCAGATAGACCAAAATAAACCTGAGCCATACAATCCAGGCTCTCGGAAATAAAATAAGCAAGCCGACGGAGGTATATTCCTTCAAATCTGGGCCGCTGAGATCCGTTTCGGAATCTTTTTCAAAGGCAGATATCCATTGTGCAGGTTTAGGTCCTACAGGATTACATATTACAAATAATACAACTAATAAAGCATGTTGAACATCACATAACCAATAAACATGTATATATCTCATTTGCGGTCGCAATACATACCAGGATTAGGGAGAGAAACCACACGCAGCACTTGGAGCGCGGTGACCGATTAAGGTGAATTACCACCCTAGAGCATACACATTAAATACATTATCCTAAATTAGGAGGGAATGCAAATTGACCGGCTCATTAAGGCCAAAAGGTAATTCGCTTTTTAATTTTATTGTCCAGGATACTTCAAGCTTACGGAGCACCTGTGAAAGGTTTCCGTGTGGTGGAACAAGAGGTTTTCCAAAACCATTACTCTTAAAGACGCAGGGAATGCTTTTCTCCATGCAGTGTTGGTAGAAAGGAATTTCTGTGCTATTATTATTAATTTTACTCCTGTGTTCAATAAATCTCTGTTTCAACTTTCTCGAAGACATACCAACGTAAATTTTTGACATTCACAAAAATCGCATATAATTAATGGAGGAGGCGCATGTTGCGAAGGATTTCACCGGGAAATGTTTATTTAGTTGGGGGCTATAGATAGTCCTATCAATACATATATTTGAACAAATGGAGCAATTCCCACAAGGTCTCGTGCCAACTGCAAAATTAGACTTAGGTGGTTTGATATGGGTGGCATGGGTCAGGATTTGTCTCAAGTTCCTAGTCCGCTTGTGTGCAATAATTGGAGGGCATTCAGGCCTTTAATATTAGAAATGAGCGGCCAAATTTTTTTTTACTATCGATGTGTATGTTCTATTTAGAGGAGTCAGGGTGAGTGGCCAGACTACTCTTTCTGGAGACTGTTTAGTAACTGGGTGCAAAAGAGAGAGGCGATCTTTACTATCAGCTTTGTTTCTTGCGTTTTCAACAATGTAGTGGGGATATCCCCTTTGGATGAAATCTCTCATCATATTATTTGCCTGCGCGTTATAATCAGATAACGAGGAGCAATTCCGTTTAATCCTGAGGAATTGAGTATAAGGTAAGTTGTATTTTAATTTGTATGAATGGTGGCTTTTAAAGTGTAAGTATGAATTAGTACTTACAGGTTTTTTATAATTTTTGCATTTTAGAACGTTATTAGCTTTAAAGACCGTTAGGTCTAGGAAATTCACACTGTGTTCGCTGGACACAAACGTAAATGAAATATTGGGGTGCCAGCTATTCATCCATTGCATAAATTCCAACTGTGGGAGGTCCTTATTGGCCACTAGGAAAATATCATCAATAAACCGATGATAGATATTAATATGAGATGTAAAGCGTGTATGGTACGGCCCAAAAATATATTCCTTTTCCAGGAAGGCCATAAATATATTGGCTAAGGATGGTGCAGCGGCCTGGCCCATTGAAATTCCGTTTTTTTTGGACATAATAATCATATTCAAATTGAAAATAATTATAATCGCACAAAATGTCATAAATTTCCATTAGAAAGCTAGTAGGAGTTAATTTTTCTTGCCTATCATCCAGAACGTCCATAAGCATCATTCGTAAGTCTATTAAAGGAACATGTGTATATAAAGAAACCACATCAATAGTGTATAAGATGTCGTTGGATTGGACTGTCTTATTCTCAACTTTCCTCAAAAAATCAGAAGTATCTTTTAAATATGCGGGTGTAGTCTTTACAAATGGTTGTATATGAAAATCGAGGAATTTAGAAGCGGTTCGAGGAGCCCTCCGCAGCAAGCGAGGATGGGTCTCCCTGGAGGAGGATAAATTTGCTTATGCGTCTTGGGCAAAATATAGAAATGCGGGGTAGTAGGATTACTAACATATAGGTATTCTCCCACTTGGTTGGTAATGTGCCCAAGAGCAACCGCTTCCTCGATAGTGTTGCGTATTGTGGTGGCAAATCTTTGGGTTGGATCACATGGAATTTTTTCATAGAAATTAGCATCACTTAATTGTCTCTGGCACTCCTGAACATAAACATCTCTGTCGAGAATTACTACGGAACCACATTTATCTGCTTTTTTAATTACAATCGAAGGATTATTACCTAATTTATTTAATATTTCCATATCGGTAGCAGATAAATTCCCATAGGATGGTTTTCTAGAGGCATTGGCCTTCTCTATTTCTCTCAAAACTGTATTTTCGAAAGTGCACCGCTTGTGAAACATTAGATGGGATAAAGGAGCTTTTGGGCTTAAATTTAGCCAGGGGATTTTGGTCGACATTATAGGGAAGAGCGGAAAAGTGTTCCTTAAGCCTAATTGTTCTGAAAAGAGTGGCCAGGTCTTTGCGAATATCTAAATCATAATGCATAGGAGTATTAACAAAAGAAAAGCCATGATTTAATAATTGAATTTCTTTTTGCGATAGAGAATATTTAGATAAATTTACTACTATGTTTGATTCTGTGGTGGTTTGGCCTTGCGAAAATTCTTTTCTTATAGTATTGCTTTTTCCCTTGATTCCTGAGGTTGTAGGGCTGTGCTTTAGATCCATCAGAATCAGATGAACGGGGGCCACCTGTTGAATCATCTGACTCTTGAGAGAAGGTGAGGCGCTTGTAGGATTGGCCTGATCTATTAGGAGGTTTAGGTATACGCCCTTCTCTTTTATCCTTTTCATCCCTTTTAATTTTGCCAATTTTTAATTCTCTGATCTCTTTGTAAAGAGCTTGGCATTGTTGCTGGATTTTATCTAAATCCGCTTGGGGAGTCGGATCTGGAAGATTTTGTCTAATATTAGCTATTTCGCATTTTAATTCCTCAGCCTCACGTGCCGCTCTTTGAACTATCAAGGTCATAAGGTCACGACTACATTTCTCAGTTATTAATCTCCAGTTATTCAAAAAACATCGTCATCCAAATATACGCCCGAAGGCAAGTATACTCTCATACCTCTTGGAATCAGGCTCTTCCGAATGTATTCGGAAAGAGCCGAGGCATTGAGTTCCACTCTGACTAAGCGCAATTCTTTCTCTTCAAGGTCTTTGAGAGAGGGGGTGGCCGTGGAGGGGCCGGCCTCGTTACCCGTGTCCTCATTAAGGTTTAATGACCATGCGTTAGTAATAGAATCAGTTTCTTGTTGGTCAAAGGATTCTATCCCATTGGTATTCATTTTAGACTACCGAGTCAAGCTCGTGTACAATCTATTCAAAAGTCTGGTTAGATATCACTAGTCAATAGGTTCTAACACAATTATTTAATCATACAAGAATATATAAGGCATCATATAATAATACACAAATTAAGCATCATACATATTACAATGTGACCGCATTGGTACCGTGTCCGAAGGATGGCTGAGTCATAATGTTCATCAAATATGTATAGTTCAGTCCATTCAGAACTCAGAATAGTGTCCGTAGGCTCTAATGAAGAGCAGTGGGCACGGCAACCAAAGGTGCGGTGAGGAAATCCTTGCCAGATAGACCAAAATAAACCTGAGCCATACAATCCAGGCTCTCGGAAATAAAATAAGCAAGCCGACGGAGGTATATTCCTTCAAATCTGGGCCGCTGAGATCCGTTTCGGAATCTTTTTCAAAGGCAGATATCCATTGTGCAGGTTTAGGTCCTACAGGATTACATATTACAAATAATACAACTAATAAAGCATGTTGAACATCACATAACCAATAAACATGTATATATCTCATTTGCGAAGTCGCAATACATACCAGGATTAGGGAGAGAAACCACACGCAGCACTTGGAGCGCGGTGACCGATTAAGGTGAATTACCACCCTAGAGCATACACATTAAATACATTATCCTAAATGTATGTCAGAAGTAATGTAAAAAGGAGAATCAGCATTCCTTCTTAGATCTAATGGATTACGCTTTCTAATTCCTTTCAATGTTATTTCTTTAAAAGGTGTTTTTAGAAGCTAAGCAGAATGTTTTGAGTGTTTTCACTTCTTGGAGTTCGGGAACTGCAGACACATTAGCAAAAACATGAAAAGAATTTGGTAAAAGCGTGGAAGTAATTTGTTAAACATATTGACATAACCTAGACTGCAGGAGGGGGTAGCAAGGCCATAAAGATTTTAATCTTACAAAGTAACATAACAGCCTGTAGGCTAGTAGTTTTGTATGGTATAACAAGTAGTGCTTATGAACTCTCAAGATTTTGGGCTAATGAATTTTACTACAACAATGATAATGACATAAAAAGAATATTATTCCGTGTTATTAATGTGTTATTCATGGAATAGCAAATAACGAACAACAATGAATGCCTTGTTTTTCTGCCAAAAATATAAAGCTTGTGCCAATGCCAATGTGGAGGCTTGTTTTAAAGGTGTTCCATGTTTTTTCTCTTCTTGCATGTTAATGATTTTAAAAGGTATCATGCCATGAGTTTTTACATCATGATTATTTTAGATTATGAGAGTTTCCCATCCACTAGGGGGAGATTTTTACTACATCAACCAATGTAAAATTGTCTTGAAAACAAGGAAGTGGTTTCAGAAACCTTAAACCAAAGGTTAAGGAGCAAAGAGGGCTGTGTTGCTACAAGTCCTCTCTGAACTTTGCCTTCAGAGCAATGTTAGCATATGATATGAAAAGAAATCATGCCAGCCATTGACTAATTTTATATTAAGGAATTTTAGAGAATGTTATCGAAGGCTTTCATGGCCAGAATTACTGGGTTTCTGTGAGTTTTCCAGGCTATATGGCCATGTTTCAGAAGCATTCTCTCCTGACATTTTGCAACCAGTCAGGTTTTGAAGCTGCAAGACCATCAAATGCTAATCAAGGAGGACAATTGCAACATTCACACTTGCAATTAAAGCTTCTTCTCCCACCCTGGACATTCCACAGATATATAAACCCAATTTTCCTAGTTTCCAACAGACCACACAACCTCTGAGGATGCCTGCCATAGATGTGGGCGAAACATCAGGAGAGAATTCTTCTGTAAAATGGCCACAGAGCCCGGAAAACTCACAGCAACCCAATTTCAGAGAGTTGGTATACATTTTATGTTCATAAGTTATGAAAAGCTGAAGACAGCTAACTCTTATTCTTTCAATCTTATCCTTTTCACACAGTACTATGTAATTGTTTTTTAATTTTTGTATTCACTTTGTTTTAAACTGTGACCAACGTTTATGATTGTTAGCCACCTTGAGTTCTTGTTGGGAGAAAGGCTAGGTATAAATATAGTAAATAAATCCTAAACCTAAGATTTTGTTCTAAACCAGTATCGGATGTTAGTAATGGACTCTGGATGAAGAAGAACAAATTGAAGTTAACCAAGAGAAAAAGGCTGATTAGCAAGTAAGGACTCACAGAACTGTTGTACTGAAAAATGAAGAGGACTCTTTTCCCTTTAACGGCTGCATGGAAGAGGGAATTTGATGCTGCTTCACAGGCAACAGATAACAGGCAACACCTGCTGAAATTCCCTCTTCCATACCAACATTAAAGATATAGGAACCTTTATGTATTTCGTAACTGATGTTGTTATCTCCACAATAGTGATGAACCGATGTATATGAGTCAGCTTTCAGTTATGCAGAAAAACAGAAGTATGATGTTTATAACTCCTTGCTTCTACACTGTATTGGACAATAGGATTTCTTGAGTTCATTTGACTCATGCCTAACCAGGTGCAATGAAAGCTGCTTCTTCTGCTTCTCCTGCTTGTTATATGCAAGAGTTCTAACAGTTAAACACCTACACCTGGGCAATCTCCATATAATTTGCACAAACGCGATGGATGCCAACCCATATCTGATGGGCACATATGCTCTGTGTTTTTTAATTATAGGTCTTTAATACCTTGCCAACATGGTGTTCATTTGGAAGGACAATGAATGTAGTTACTTTCCATGAAATAATCACAGCTTATTTTTCTCATCTGAACAGATGCTGGGATACTCATCTTACATACGTCCGGTGGCTCATTCAAGGTCCTGTGGTGGTCTCTATTGTTGTAAGTTCAATATCAATGCATTTCTAAGACTGAATAATAATATATGACTTCAAAATAAATGAATGTTTGATATGTGTGTTTTATTTTGCAGATCAATTTTATTCTATTTGTTAATATTGTAAGAATTTTGATGAGCAAACTTCGATGGCCAGATGGAAGAGGCAAGGATTCTAGTCAATACAAGTACGTTATTGTCTTGATTCCACTTCGGAGCTAATTACAACAGCAGCAATGAAAGATACCATTGCAGAAAACTTTTACCTACACATGCATCAATGTGTCTTGAGTCAATTTGTCTGACAAGCTGACTCACTCCAGTAAAGTGACTGACTCCAAATTTACCTGTATTTCTGTTTAAGTTACCTGATCTTTATACTAACCAAGGTAGTACCGGTGGTGCTCCAAGTACTGGAGGAAAAGGACCTCCGCTCTTAAATTGGGCTGTAGATACATCATTTTAGCACAAAATAGACAACCTGGTGTCTTGTTGGGGTTTTTTGTTTGTTTTTTTACTAAAATTCCCACAATCCTTAATTATTACCAGTCAGGAAGTGGTTTATGGTAAACATAGTCCAAAACAGTGCTGTCCAACTTCTACGGGGTCCAGGGCCGGATAATCGGTCACTGATGACCTAGGGGCCGCTCGGCCCGCCCCCCAGGCCCCGCCCCAGGCCCTGCCCCCAGGCCCCCCACCCCACCCCCAACCCCAGGCCCCGCCCCCCTAAAACGGCCGAAAAAGGGCAGAAGGCGGCGCCACGAGCAGCGCGTCACCGGCCTGGCGTGACGCGCTGCTCTTGGCTCCGCCTTCTGCCCTTTATCGGCGCCCCCTCCCTTCCTAGGGCGGAGGGGGGGCACCGAAAAGGAGGAGTAGGCGGAGCCAAGAGCAGAGCGTCACGCCAGGCCTGTGACGCTCTGCTCTTGGCGCCGCCTACTCCTCCTTTCAGCCCCCTCCCTTCCTAGGGCGGGAGGGGGCGCCGGAGGAGGAGGGTGGCGCCAAGAGCAGAGCGTCACGCCAGGCCTGTGACGCTCTGCTCTTGGCGCCGCCTACTCCTCCTTTGGCGCCCCCTCCTTCCTAGGGGCGGAGGGGGCCGGAAAAGGAGGGAGGCGGCGCCAAGAGCAGAGCGTCACGCCAGGCCTGTGACGCTCTGCTCTTGGCGCCGCCTACTCCTTTTCGGCCCCCTCCCTTCCTAGGGCGGAGGGGGGGCGCCGAAAAGGAGGAGTAGGCGGTGCCAAGGAGCAGCGCGTCACGCCAGGCCTGTGACGCGCTGCTGTTGGCGCCGCCTTCTGCCCTTTTTCGGCGGCTCCCCCGCCCTAGGTAGGGAGGGGGGCGCCAAAAGGAGGGAGGAGCTAGCTCTCTTCCTCCTCCCTGCCCCGCCTCCCCCTCCCCCCCGGCCGCCATTTTTTAAAAAAAAATTCGATTTTTTTTTTCAAATTTAAAAATGGCGGCTGAGGGCATAGGTGGGGCCGTGTCCAACAGGCTACGGGGCCGGATCCGGCCCCGGGGCCGCCAGTTGGACAGCCCTGGTCCAAAACATAAAGAAGGTACCAGGTTATCTGCAGTGGGATAAGTGGAAAGAAGAGGGAGGCAGAAAAATATGTAGCAAAATAAACTGAAAGACATTTTGAAAGGTGTTACTTTGCATAGGCTGATCTCATAACTTGTAGAAGTACAGTCCTTGGTTTGGGCTCTTTTCACACTATACAATGAAAGTGCTATGATTCCACTTTAATTACACACTCAACAACAACAAAACTTCAACAAGGGAAGAGCTTTCTGAAATCTCACTCAGAGAGGGCCCTATTCTCCACTGTGCTGCCTAAGGGCGTGAGGTAAGGGGAGTTCTGGCCCTTTCCAGATACATACATGTATGCCTCCTGCACAAACAATTCTAATCAGTCCTGCCATGTGTAAGGGAGCATGGGATTTGCAGTTCGAAAATTCTGAGTGGGGCAAACGTTGTCTCACCCCAATATATATTCTATCTATGTTCTGAGGCTAATGTTAAATATGCTCCCTCTCTTCTTTTGTGCACTACCCAATTGTTTCTGTCTTTGCTTCTAGGAGACTTGCTAAATCCACACTTGTACTCATCCCTCTCTTTGGAGTCCATTACATCATCTTTGCTTTTTTCCCTTTCGATACTGCAAATGGCACCATGGAGATCCAGGCTCTGTTTGAAAAAGCCATAGGATCTTTTCAGGTAACCCATTTATTAAAAGGGCTGCAGCATGCTCTGGCTGCTTTGTTGGATCCAATGGCTAATTTATTACATAGACTACCAAAACCTGGTGGGAATAATAATAATAATAATAATACTTTATTTCTAACCTGCATCCATCTCCCCAGAGGGGACTCAGAGCGGCTTACATGGGAACCTCAGCTTGAAGTAGCCGAAGGTGTACTTTTGTATTTGAAATAATGATAGTTTAATAAAATAAAATATTAGTCAGTAGAGCTATTTAAATGGCAAATTGTCACCCTTGCATGCTTCCTCAAAATACCAAGGCTGTGCTTCTGGGTTTGAAAAAATGGTTTTTGATTATTAAACATCTAATGAGGCACTTCTTGCCAGAAAATGGACGGCCTTGGACTGGGAAGGGAGGCCTACAATGATAGCCTTGTATCAGGAGGAGGTTCCTGTAGAGACCCAGGGTTGTACTCCGATAACCTCTGGTTTTCTGCTTCTTTTTCTAGGGTAGTTTTGGCCCTTATCTCTTAACATGAAACACACAGAGTTGCAACTCCTTAATCTTGATTGAGCCCAGGTGTTTAGAACAAGCATAAGAATGTATTCTTAAAATACTAGATTATGGTCATCTACAATGTATGATGAATAAAAATACTCCCAGGAACAATTGTTATCAATTTTTAAATTATGTGCCCAGATTGGGCATCATGATGTAATATAAACCTTGACAGCCAAGAGGTTTCTTTTCAGGACAGCTGGTGAACCCAATTTTTATTTAATCATCTTGTTCCATTTCTGTGTTACTCTGACAGTGATTCTGTTGCAAAAAGAATCTGAGGCCCCTTGCAGACAGGCCCTATATCCCAAGATCTGATCCTGTTATCGAACAGCTGCCAATCCCCCAGGCCGGCTGTCTGACAACCGGACAAGTCCCGCAGACCGACTGCGGGACAGGCCGCGAGGGTTCGGTTAACCTGGCGAGCCAGGAGCGACTAGGTCCTCGTAGCCTACCCGCCCCCCGTAGATCCAATTATGCTCACCAATCTGCAAGGTAGATGCCACGAAATTGTTTATTCTGCTCAGCTGAGAGGATGCGAACCGCAATACCCTGATTCCCGCAAAGAACGCATGCGTGTACATTCAAAACATTGGTTTTTAAAGGTTACAGAACTGTCAAAACAATTGAATTTCCCGCCTGCCCCCTTCTGGGCCGGCTCCATCGATGATTGGTCGGAACGTTGAGATCAGCTGATGGATGGGGTGTTGACCGGCTCTGGGGAGCCTATCGGCGCTTACTCCCATTCGCCACCCTAGCCAATCAGAAGTCTGTGGCCATATATGGAGTTCCAGGAAGGGAAGCTTAGACGGAAATGGCTGTCAATATTGGCATATGAGTAAAACAAAAGAGTCCTAGCTAGGTAAACGACCTTAAATGACACCTGGGAGTGATAGGATTAGTGGACTTGAGGATGAATGGGAAAAGGAGGAAGAGACTTGACGACAGAAACTCACTCAAGCCTTTGTGTGACCGAGGGTCTATTTTGGGACACAATCTGGGTTCCGAGGCCAGCTGTGGCTCCCGCTGTGTGAGCAAATATTTCATGTCCAGGTCCCAGAGGATGAATTAATTGGACTAAACTCCGATGATTAATACTTCCTTCAGGCTGATGGAATGTGGGCCCAAGACAAGAGCCTGGGTGATCCAAAACAAGATTTCCATCAGAAAAGCTCATGCAATGAGAACAATGATGATCCATAAAAGGTTTAGGATGGGAATCCGGTTACTTCCTCTCAGCTGACACAATAGCAAAATACAGGCAATCTTTCTTTACATGGGAAAGAGGGGGAAGGGAAGGGCTACAAGGGGTCAATGGGAATCCGTGTGAAGCCACACTGTACATACAGGGATACAGGGGTACAGAAATGAGTCTATGATCCGTGTCCTTGGGCGAACTACATATCCCAGCCTGCAAAGGCTTGGGCTGCAGGTTCAAAACCCCTCAAAAGCCCATAGATGTATTTTTTGGCTCTCTGGCTGCTTCCAGCCAGGAAGGGATCTTGAGTTCGCTTCAGGGTCCTTGATGAAACTATCTTTTCCAGGGCAGGGAGGGTCCATGATGAATAGCGAGGCTTCTTGGCTCAATCAGCCAGGAAGAAACATCAGGAGCAGTCCAGGAGAAGAAAAACAATCAGAAAGGGGCAAATGAGGCTGCAGTACTTGGGAGAACTAGATCTTCTTTTTGGCATCAATCTCTGCCCATCACCCACCCCCCTGAAGAGATCTCTTTGGGCCGAACTGCTCCAAAAGCTGTTGTTTTAGAGCTGGGATATGTTTCCCCCAGGCCGGAAAAAGGATAGGGAGAGAGGAAGGAAAAAGAGGAAAACGGTGGGAGAAATGGCAGAGTGTTTATTTATTGTTTTGTAACGTGTGGCCAAAATGTCTTCCATACTATGTGCTGTATGAAGTGTTGTAAATGTGGAGATGGGAGGTAATGGTGGCCGGGTTTACTGGGAGGGACGAAGTTGGTGCAGTGTGATGTATGGAACTGAGTGAGGCAGAAGGGAAGGGGGGAAAAAGGAGTCTGGTACTGGTGCAACTTAGGCCATGGGCCAAAAGGAATACTGGGGACTCTCTGCAGTTGGTTCTTTTTGGGTTTGGGGCTTCCTGGTTCGACTACAATCCAAGATTTTCAGCTTTAAACTGAATTATATGACTCCACACTTCCAGATAATCTGGGACAAACAGAAAACCTGGTATCAGATCCTGGGATATAGGGGCCTATCTGGAAGGGCCCTGAGTTGGAAAACACATCACTTTTAAAGACAGCTGGTTTGTTCAGCATGATGCAATCCTCTATTTGTCTCTTCAGAAGCAAGTCCATTGAGCTCAATGGGATTTACGCTCTCACCTCCAAATGCATATGATATTGAAGCTTTAGTCTTTGGAGTCAAGACTTATCCATGATCTTGTTTTCATAGCTGTCAGCACACTGCATGCAACAAAAGTTTTTGTATTTCTATTTCTTGACATTTCTTGTTCTAGAATGCCAGCCTGCTCTTTGCAATTGTATACTGCAGGACTGACACAAACCTTCTTTGCTTCAGGGCTTTGCTGTGGCTGTGCTTTACTGTTTCCTTAATGGTGAGGTGAGTTTCCTACATGCTGACATTGCTTAAAACATAAAACCAGAGCTCAGAAAATTTATTTTTGTGGGCTGTATTCCCCAGAATCTCTCAGCCAGAGTAGTGAGCATGAAGGGATTTTGCAGACTACGTACAATCCAAAATAATAACTTTTCTCTGCTCTGTAGAAGATGATTCTTCCCATTTTACCATTTCCTATCATATGATCAGTTCTCATCTACTCATGCCAGATTTTCTCCTCCTTACATATTTTCCTCATAATTAGAGAACACATATAATAAAGTTCTAAAGCTAAAGTGGCATTTTAGCCTAACAATAGGAAGAAGAGTACCCCGAGTAAATACCCCAAGTACTCAGTGCAATGCAAAACCAATACAGGTCATAAGCAAAAATACATATATCATTTATTATACCCAAAATAGGAATATGGAGGCAATAAGCCTCCAAAGAAGTACCAACCAGTGAAATATCACTATATAACAAGAACAAAGCACATGCCACGGATACACTGAATGCAATAAGAGATATAAGAAGCTCCCTCAATTATACAGGCATAAACAAAAACATAAACAGAAGTACAGGCAATAGATAAGGGAGCTCCTCAAGTGAAGATAAACTCTCGGCGGGTGGAGAGGAATGCCCCTGGAATATCAAAACATGAGGTTGGAGCCCCAGAGTATCCAAACGCCGGTCTGGAGGTGAAAAGAGCAACCAATGCTCAGACCCACCTGTGGATGAGGCCGCCGCCGTGCGGGTGCCTCAGTGCGGCTGCAGAGGTTCCCCTGACCCAAATGGGTGAAGGAGGGGAGAGTGGGAGACCCCAAATCAGGGCGTCCCCGCATAGGAGGCCAATGCCCCAGGAGTAATGCAATCCGAAGCCCCCAGATGATAGAGGTTCCTGGCAGCACAGATGAAGCATCGAGTCAGGAAGCAGCCTGTATGCAAATACGCAGGCGCGGCGTTCCCAGTGGTGTGATGCCAAATGGGGAAGGACGGGGTCGTCAAGGGAAGAAGTGTAGGAAAACGCTGATGCACTGGGTAGTAGGGAAGAATCCAAGGAGGGGGGCAATCCAACGCCGGAGAGTGATTCAGTGGAGTGGAGGCTTGTTCAAACCCAAATGGGAAGCATCAGCATACCATCCATATGGACATAGAAAGATTCATGGGGGAAGACCCATGATAAGGAGGTTCTAGCCGCGGACGGCACTCAAGTAATTGGCCAAGTCCGTTTCGCCTGTAGCGTCGGCTTGTTCACAGCGGCGAACCACAGGGAGCGATATCCACAGAATTATAGTACTACAAGTACAAACATCAGAAGCACATCAGTATACACTTCCAAAAGCACACATAGATTTTAGCAGTATGGTAAGCAATATAGCCACATATAATAATACATACCATAGACAATCATAACAGCGTCATCGCAGATAAGAGGAAGTATGGACCCAAAGGTAAGGAGTAAAGAGCACCTAGCCCTATTTATGTCATAAATCACTCATTGTAGTATCATCATTAACGTCAGCTGGGGAGAGGGCGGGGGAGAGGTTTACCTAAGGAACTCATTTATGGTGCGATTGTCATTTAGGCCACTAGGGTGCTCGCAGGCGACCATGGAAATCCACCATGATTCAGCTCTTAGCAAGGCGGGGAGGGGGAGTGGCTATCCTCTCCCGTGACCTGTTACATCTTAGAGCGGTCCCTGCACTGGAAACAGACGGGATTGAAAGTGTCGGCCTGATGTGGGGAGCCCCGGAGAGTGTAGCCTTCTTGCTGGTGTACCGAGCACCTAGCGCACCAGCGAGGAGTCTCCCTGCTGCTGGAGACTGTGGCTGAGTGGGCATTGAGGTTCCCCAGACTTATAGTTCTGGGGGACTTCAATGTCCACGCCGACACAGCCTCCCTTCCATCTGCAGCGGGGGACCTTGTGTCGACCATGGCGGCACTGGGCCTCTCCCTCTTAAACTCGGGCCCCACACATCGGGCTGGACACACTCTCGATCTGATCTTCTATGCAGGTGTCCAAGTGTCCGTCACCTCTGTAACTGAGGTGCCATGGTCGGATCACTGTGCTCTAAGAGTCCGGGTTGAGACGCCACCACCCCCCGGCAAGGGTGCCGAACCAATTTGGGTTCGCCCAAAGGGACTTATGGAACCAACCAGGTTCCTGAATGCCCTGAGGGATTTGGAGCCTGTCAGCGTCTCACTCGAGGAGCTAGTCACCACCTGGAACTGTAAGTTATCCACGGCTCTCGACGAGATTGCCCCTAAGCGCCCTCTCAAACCCCGCAAGCGATGCTCTCCATGGTTCACCAAAGATCTTAGAACCATGAAGCGGGAGAAGAGACGGCTGGAGCGCATGTGGAGGAAGCTCCGTGACGGGCCTTCGCAATCAGCTTATAAGCTTTTTAGTGAGGCTTATGAGCATGCGGTCAAGGAGGCGAAAAATTCTCATTATGCCTCCTTGATAGCGTCTGCAGATTCACGCCCGGCCCAATTGTTCAGGATAATTCGGCAGTTGACGATGGTCCCTACCATCCCAAAAAATGATGATCGGGCCCTTTCCGCCGAGGCTTTCCAGAATCATTTCGCAGACAAGATTGCGATGCTCGCCGGGACCTCCCGCCACGGTTGATACAGTACAGGAGCTTGAGACTCCGTGGCCCTCCGCCGGGTCCACCTTCGACCGGTTTCGGCCACTGGACGCAGAGGATGTTGACAAGATTGTCGCAGCTCTTCGACCAACCACCTGCTCCTCGACCCGTGCCCCTCCACGCTGATTCGAGCTTGCGTGGAGGGGTTCTGGGCCCTCTGTTGAATATAGTCAACTGCTCCCTTGAGCAAGGAGCTTTTCCAGAGGAGTTAAAAGAGGCGGTGGTTAGTCCATTGCTGAAGAAGCCCGGGGTTAGATCCCGCGCTCCCTCCAATTACCGCCCAGTGTCCAATTTACCGTACCTGGGCAAGGTAATTGAGAGGGCAGCAATGGACCAGCTGCAGACATTCCTGGATGATGCAACCTGGCTTGACCCCTTCCAGTCCGGCTTCCGTTCAGGCCATGGGACAGAGACCGTCCTGGTCTCCATCACAGACCTACTCCGTTGCCACTTGGATCGGCGGATCGGGCGCTGCTCGTGTTATTGGACCTCACGGCAGTGTTTGATACTGTCGATTACCAACTTTTGACACACCGCCTCGCGGTGGCGGGGGTGAGGGGGACAGCCCTCAACTGGCTGTCCTCCTTCCTCCAAAACCGCCTGCAGCGAGTGAAGTGGGGAGGGGTGGTCTCCGAGGGCTCCCCCTTACATTGTGGAGTTCCTCAGGGGGCCATTCTCTCCCCGCTGTTATTTAACATCTACATGCGACCACTCGCCCAATTGGTACGGAGTTTTGGGCTGGAATGTCACCAGTACGCTGATGACACCCAGCTCATTCTGAGGATGGACCCCGGGGTGGAATCTGTACCCGATAATTTCCATCTCTGCCTAGAAGCCGTAACTGGATGGCTGCGAGCCAGTAAGTTGAAGGTGAACCCGACGAAGACGGAGATCTTGTGGCTGGGCCGCCCGGAGGGGTAGAGACCCAGTTGCCGGCGTTTGATGGTGTGGCACTTCGCCCACAGCCCCTAGTTAAGAGCCTTGGGGTCCAGCTAGACACCCAACTGTCGATGGAAGCGCAGATGCCTGCGCTTGCAAGACAGCGTTTTACCATCTGCGGCAGGCGAAACGTCTGGCTCCTTACCTCTCCCGCTGCGACCTGGCCACGGTGATCCAAGCCACGGTCATCTCGAGGCTTGATTACTGTAATGCGCTGTACATTGGCCTACCCTTGTCGGTGATCCGGAAACTTAAGCTGGTGCAGAACGCAGCAGCGCCTGCTGTCGGGAGCCCCAAGATCTGCGCATGTGACCCCACTCCTGCGTGCACTGCACTGGCTTCCCATCGAATTCGGGTCTCCTTCAAGGTGTTAGTTCTAACTTTCAAGGCCTTATATGGTTTGGGGCCAGTGTACTTGAGGAGCGTCTTACCCCATACAAACCCAGAAGATCACTGCGCTCAGAGGGCTTAATCTACTAGAGGTCCCTAGTATTAAGATCTGTAGGCTGTCGAGCACCCGGCAGAGAGCATTTACAGTGGCCGCTCCGACCCTCTGGAATTCTCTGCCGGAGGAGATACGAGCACTACGGGGTTTGTTGGCCTTCCGCAAGTCTGTGAAGACTTGGCTATACAGGCAGGCATTTGGTCCCAACTGATGCCTCCTTAGTTGCCAGCTGCCAACATACCTTCCTGCCATGTATTGCCTCTGCGTATTATTGCTTGCCGGGATCATTTGTGGGGAGGGGGGCTTTTGGGTATACGTCTTTTATCTGTTTACTGATGTTTTATTGATTTTATGCTGTAAACCGCTCTGGGCTCCAGAGAGAGCGGTCTACCAAATCGAATTTATAAATAAATTATAAATAAAAGGCGTCCTGTATGTTACCATAGGGACGTGTCTTAACCCTTTCCAGGCCCAGAAACTGAAAAGACTCAGGAGAATGATTCATTTGCAGAAAATGCCTATAGAGTTCCGTAGAGTTATTTTTGTTTCTAATTCTCGATTTATGTTCGGAAATTCTAGTCTTCAAAGGGCGTGAGGTAATCCCAATGTAGACTAGGCCACACCCACAAATGAGGGCGTATACCACATTCTCTGAGGCACAGGTAGTAAAGTCCCTAACTTTGAAGGTTCTACCTTTCTGAGGGCTGTATAGAGTTTTGTCCTGACAGACCTGCTTGCAGCATACACATCTGCCACAGGGCCTACATCCCGGGAGAGGGAGCTGCGGGGGTACAGGGAGCATATTGGGTGTGTACCAGCAGATCCTTAATATTTCGCGTGCGTTTATACGCTTGTATGGGAGGTTGCTCCAATCCTGGGATGTGGGATACTAGAGGCCAATACTTTCTAATGATTGCCATCATTGATTGGCTATGGGGGGGTCAGGAATGTGGACCAAATGAGTCTTTTGGGAGGGATTTTTTTCTCTGTTCTGGGTGTCAAGAGTTGTTTCCTAGGGATTTTTTTCGGCCTTATTCCTGGCTTTCTGTATAATAGAGGGGGGGTATCCTCTTTGTTGGAGATCGCAAAACAATCTATCCGCTTCCTTTTTAAATTCGCTTGTGTAAGAAGAATTTCTCTTTAATCTGATAAACTGGGAGAACGGAAGGTTGGATTTAAGAGAGAAGGAATGATAACTTGCATGATGTAGGATGGAATTTTTATCGGTCTCCTTGTGGAAATTTTTGATTCTCAGTCTACCCTGGTCTTTATAGACAGTCGTGTCCAAGAAACTGACATGGCTGGTATTGGATGTCACCGTGAATGAAATTTGGGGATGCCAACTATTGGCCCATGTGCGGAATTCATCTAAGGGGTGTCCTTACGTAATACTACGAAACAGTCATCTATGTACCTCCAGTAGGATTTAATATATGGGTACATCTGGTTTAAATTAGGATTGTATATAAATTTTTCTTCAAGCGAGGCCATAAATAGATTGGCCACTGATGGCGCTATAGAGCTCCCCATTGCCACACCTTTTTGTTGTAAATAGAAGGTACTATTAAACGCAAAATAATTGTATTCGAAAATACAGTCAAGTAGATTAAGTAGATACAAGGGGGGAGGAATTTCTGTTTCGATATTATGAAATATATTAGAGATGATATCCCTAGCCTCCATAAGTGGAATATGCGTATAGAGGGCGGAGACATCCATCGAGATGAGTATATCCATGGGGTCAACTTTTATATTTTCTACCTTTCGGATGAAGTCTCCGGTGTCTTTTAGATAAGAGGGCATTTTAGTTACACAGGGTTGAAGAATAGTATCCAGATACACTGATAATGGTTCCAGGAGTCCAGCTGACCCTGATACGATCGGTCTGCCAGGGGGAGGAGTTATATTTTTATGGATCTTCGGGAGTATATAAAACTCGGGAATTCGAGGATGGGGGTTATGCAAGAATTTGGAGACCTGAGGACTAATATAGCCCTGGTCCTCACCCTCCTGGATTAAGTTGGCCACTATCTTGGAAAATCTCATGGTGGGATCACCTGGTAGCTTTTTATAGAATTCAATGTCTTCGAGTTGTCTGAGAACCTCCTTCTCATAATCAGAGCGGTTTAAGCAAACAATGGCCCCTCCCTTGTCCGCTGGCTTGAAAATTATTGATGGGTGTCTGCCTAATGATTTAAGCAAATTAATATCAGTGGAAGTTAGATTAGATGAGGTGGTGTCCTGTTGATGTGAGATTTTTTGTATTTCTTTAAGTACTACATCCTCAAAAGTCCTTACATTGTGTGAAATCTGAAATGGCGTGAAAGTACTTTTTACGTAAATTCTGGGATTGGTTAGTGAGGGGGTTTCTTTAGTGTCTGATTCACCAAAGAATTCTTTTAGTCGTATAGACCTAAAGAGGCCCGCCAGATCCTTCCGAATATTAAAATCATCACAGAGAGGTGTATACACGAATGACAGACCTTTATTAATTAGTGACAGTTCATGGTGGGAAAAACAATAGTTTGATAAATTTACTACTAGGTTGCTCTCTTTTTGGATTTGGCTTTTTGAAAATTTCCAGCAGATTTTTTGTTGTTGTTTTCTCTAGTCCTCAAGGAGTAGCCACCCACATTACTCGGACCTGCAGAGGACTCAGATATATTAGCTTGTTCATCCCCTGATGTTCCGCCTGTGGCATTCCCTGTGGGGAATTTCACCTGCCGTCCTGGTGACCTGGGGTTGGTTTTGTAGATACTCTTATATACTGTTTTATTTTTATAATCCCCTTGGTCCCGTTTGAACTTTTTTATTTTATACAATCTGAGCTCATCATGAAGGGCTTTAATATCTTTTTGAATCTGCTCCAAATCAGCCTTATGCTCCTGTCCAGTGAGTGTTTCTCTTAAAGAGGTAATCTCGGGTTTGAGGGTGCTAATCTCCTGGGAGTTCCTTTGAATAATTAAGGCCATCAAATCTCTAGCGCAACGTTCTAGAATCCCATACCACTTATTAGTAAAATCCTGGTTGTCTTTGTAAATTCCAGGGGGGATGGCCTAGTCTACATTGGGATTACCTCACGCCCTTTGAAGACTAGAATTTCCGAACATAAATCGAGAATTAGAAACAAAAATAACTCTACGGAACTCTATAGGCATTTTCTGCAAATGAATCATTCTCCTGAGTCTTTTCAGTTTCTGGGCCTGGAAAGGGTTAAGACACGTCCCTATGGTAACATACAGGACGCCTTGCTAAGAGCTGAATCATGGTGGATTTCCATGGTCGCCTGCGAGCACCTTAGTGGCCTAAACGACAATCGCACCATAAATGAGCTCCTTAGGTAAACCACTCCCCCGCCCTCTCCCCAGCTGACGTTAATGATGATACTACAATGAGTGATTTATGACATAAATAGGGCTAGGTGCTCTTTTACTCCTTACCTTTGGGTCCATACTTCCCCTTATCTGCGATGACGCTGTTATGATTGTCTATGGTATGTATTATTATATGTGGCTATATTGCTTACCATACTGCTAAAATCTATGTGTGCTTTTGGAAGTGTATACTGATGTGCTTCTGATGTTTGTACTTGTAGTACTATAATTCTGTGGATATCGCTCCCTGTGGTTCGCCGCTGTGAACAAGCCGACGCTACAGGCGAAACGGACTTGGCCAATTACTTGAGTGCCGTCCGCGGCTAGAACCTCCTTATCATGGGTCTTCCCCCATGAATCTTTCTATGTCCATATGGATGGTATGCTGATGCTTCCCATTTGGGTTTGAACAAGTCTCCACTCCACTGAATCACTCTCCGGCGTTGGATTGCCCCCCTCCTTGGATTCTTCCCTACTACCCAGTGCATCAGCGTTTTCCTACACTTCTTCCTTGACGACCCCGTCCTTCCCCCATTTGGCATCACACCACTGGGGAACGCCGCGCCTGCGTATTTGCATACAGGCTGCTTCCTGACTCGACGCTTCATCTGTGCTGCCAGGAACCTCTATCATCTGGGGGGGCTTCGGATTGCATTACTCCTGGGGGCATTGGCCTCCTATGCGGGGACGCCCTGATTTGGGGTCTCCCACTCTCCCCTCCTTCACCCATTTGGGTCAGGGGAGCCTCTGCAGCCGCACTGAGGCACCCGCACGGCGGCGGCCTCATCCACAGGTGGGTCTGAGCATTGGTTGCTCTTTTCACCTCCAGACCGGCGTTTGGATACTCTGGGGCTCCAACCTCATGTTTTGATATTCCAGGGGCATTCCTCTCCACCCGCCGAGAGTTTATCTTCACTTGAGGAGCTCCCTTATCTATTGCCTGTACTTCTGTTTATGTTTTTGTTTATGCCTGTATAATTGAGGGAGCTTCTTATATCTCTTATTGCATTCAGTGTATCCGTGGCATGTGCTTTGTTCTTGTTATATAGTGATATTTCACTGGTTGGTACTTCTTTGGAGGCTTATTGCCTCCATATTCCTATTTTGGGTATAATAAATGATATATGTATTTTTGCTTATGACCTGTATTGGTTTTGCATTGCACTGAGTACTTGGGGTATTTACTCGGGGTACTCTTCTTCCTATTGTGTTAGGCTGCAACTCAGGCACCATAGCCTCATTTGTTTTTTGTGTGTTTTGTGTATTACAAAGTGGCATTTTAACCATCTGTAGCTGAATTACCTTGTGTCAGGTAAAAGATACAAAGTAAAAGCAGTAAAAAGATGGCAATATCAGAGAGCAGGCCAAATTCAAATGTGCAGACCCCCCCTTCCAATCCACATTTTAAGGCTCTTCCAAGGCCATCACCCCTCACCTGCCCATATCTAGATGATTGATTTTGTTTTCTAACTTCTGCACTGTCCCTCTACTTGGGTCACCTCCAGACTGATCCAAACCAGATTTTTGTTCCTGTTCTGTCCTGGTACAATCAGAGAGCTTTTGTACCATCTCTCCTAGTTGGTTTCTTTTAATCCAGTAAAAATCATAGCATCATAGAATAGCAGGGTTGGAAGAGACCATATGGACCATCGGTTCCAACCCCCTGCCATGCAGGAAAAGCACAATCAAAGTCCAGATGGAAAGAACAAGCAGGGGAAAAACATCTGGGTCTGCTCTATTATTCTGAATATACCTGCAAATAATCAGGTAAAATTAAAATAAATGAATAATCAGAACCGCTTACATTAAACCACAGCACTGGAACAAGTGGCAATATCACATCATACAGATCAGTTGCTCTTACATAGATTGTGAAGGGATTATAAAGTTTTTGCAGTTTAATCAACTTTTCCATGTTTTTGTGATATAACTACGGTAATTAGGAAATGACATTTATAACCCAGGAACAGAAATCATGTTACCTAGTGTAATAGATCTGTTCAGCTTAAAGAGGGCCCTACCATAATTGTTTGTTGCTGAGCTGAGAGACTGCTGCTTCTAAGAATAATCAGAATTTCTCTTTGAAAAGCTGTGAGCCTTATGGACATTCTGACGTAAGCCTTATGGACATTTTGGTTTAGGTCCAGCAGGAGATTAACAGAAAGTGGCAGCAGTGGCACTTAAAGAAACGTGTCCTTTCACAGAAGCACCACAGCTGTTCGTTTCATAATGAAGTCAGTGGATTCACTCAGGTGCTGCAACTGCTGAAGCCCAGCCCTCAGGAGGAGAGGAGGCTCTCTGCCCCCAACATAAGTAACTTGTAGTAAGTCTCCGGCAAGCACAGAGAAGACTAAAGTGAGCCATTGGCATTCTTCAAGGTTCCAGATCTGCTCCCCCTACCCAATACCAAAATCCATGGCTGTTCAAGTCCCATAATATATAATGGCGTAGTAAAAGGGTGCATAAATGAAATGAGTATTGGAGAGAACTTGAGAATCTGTGAAAGGACAAGAGGTTACAGCAAAGTATGTCTACACATCACAGCCAGTGTTAGGCATGTAGCAAAATCAAGATTTGATTTTTGTAACTTTTTTTCTGAATATTTTTTAACCTTGTCTGCTTGAATCTGAGGGTGCTGAACCCATGGATATGGAAGGTTAACTGTAACTGCTCACTCAGAAGTTACTGGAAACGTCTGAGTGAGACTTCTGAGACTTACTTTAATGGGCGTGGTGCTTGTGGACCTGGAAGTTACGTGCAATTCTTACATTAGTTCTGCTTAGATTAGAGTCTAGCTTGGGCAACATCTTGAATGTCAACAAAGGCTTTTAGCAAGGAGCATGAAGATTTCCTAAATGAAGGAAAAGTATCCTCTTCCTATTTTGTTTTTTTCTTCTTCTCTGTGAGTCCACCACTTTAAAATTCAATTTCCTTCCTTGCTGATAGTCTTAAGTGCCGGATTAAAAGGGTTTTTAAATGGTCTTGTGCTGTTAAATATCATGCTGAATATCAGTGATTTGGGGTCAGACATGAGTCACGAGCAGCAAATGGTCCTTGGGGAGGTGTTGTATTGTCTGCAGACATTATGAGCTTCCTGTTGAACAGTGACAACAAGAACAACAAATATATCTCTAGAACAACAACACTACACCTGTAATCAACTACAGGCTGTGATCAGCACTGGAACCTTGGGTTCTTAGAAAATTAGCAATGTTTTTCAGGAGAATTTTCAACCAGTTTACCTTATTGAAAAGATTGTGATTCTTTCGGACATTGCAGCTGGTGTTTATTGCTGTATGATAGAAAGGCTAATCTACCGTAATATAGTCTTGGAAGACCTGTCTCGATGCTTCTTCAATCTTGCACAAGAAGAGAGTTGAGTTGTCTGAAGGATGCAGTATATGTTTTTCAGCTTCCCCGCCAATTTCCTACTGCTTTGTCCAAATTCAAGATTATGCTCTTGACCTCAAAAGTTTTACCTTGGATGGGTAAAATGTGACTTTCTAGATTTTGTTGGACGATGTCTCCCATAACCTTGGACTGTTGCTGGCAGGTCTGATGTGAGTCAGAATCCAACTCACAATTTTTATTTTATATCGTCCTCCTGATGCCTCTTGTTCAACTCAGACAATACAGTCTCTGAGCCAAATTGGAACAATAAGTTGAGGGAAAGTGGTGTTTGTGAGAGTTATCCAATTACTATAAAATATTCTTCTTTGGTAGTCTCTCACCAAAATGTGAGCTATTTTGGGTATGTTGCAAAACCTATTTCAAGCTGATGTGTGGTATTAGTGTGTGTTTTGCTTTATGCTTATTGCACTATGTCTGTATTTTATTAAACAAATAAGTAAATAAACATGGTTAAGGCCATTGCTTCAGATGAGACAATTCTGACATTATCTTGTGTACAAACACATAGTAGAAAGTTGCATGTAGAGTAAACTAATTTCCCTCCAAAAACATATCTTCCAAGTATCAGATAAGAAGAAATTTACACAACTTTGTCTGTGCTGGTTTTGCTTATGATGTCAATGGAATTAACAATTGCTAATATTTGTCTCCCACCCAGTTTCTTGCAAATAAGATTCAAACCAGTAATTTTCCAATAAGAGAGAGATTGAGAAAGGCTGAATTTTGCTAAGATGTCTTAAATGGACACAATAATGATTGGGGTGTCAATAGATGTCAATATGTCTAATGTTTGGTCAAAACCAGTTCATACATGTGCATCCCTGAGCAAAACATACCAAAACCCAAGGACTATGTTTTGGTGGTATCTGAACGAGTTGATGGATCAGATCCAAAAGGTTGCTACTGCTTTATTTGGGTCCCTTGATATAACACAGCAAGTTTGGTGCCCCTATGATCACACATGTAGATTTATGTAGTGGAAGGGAGAGATAGATAGATAGATAGATAGATAGATAGACAATTTTAGAGTGGATGTGCCCTTCTGGCATAATATCCCACCTTGTTTTGGTAGTTGACTGTGCAAAATGTCTCAAGCAAAAACTCCAGTCTGTCTCATCTCTGCATTGTGTTTTTATTTATTTATTTATTTATTTATTTATTTATTTATATGTTCGGCTTCTATGCCGCCACTCCCAAAGAGGCTCGGGGCGGCGCACAGCCAGAGAGCAAACAATACACGAAACGCACAGACAATCTAAAACACAGCATAAAATACAAGATAAAAATGCAAGATAAAAACATCATTAAAACCACAATGTACAGATTTAAAAATTGAGGGCAGTCTGGGCTCATTTGCACAGCTTGGGGGGGGGGGGGGAGTCCCAACCAAGGGGTCCCATTAGGCCTGCCCCTGAAAAGCAAGTCGGAAGAGGTGGGTCTTACATGCCCGCCTAAACGGGAGTAACTCGTGAATGGCCCGTGTAGCTGCCGGAAGGGCGTTCCACAATATCGGTGCTATAACCGAAAAAGCCTTTCGGCGGGTGGCAGTCCTTTTTGCCACTTTGGCGGAGGGGACAGCTAGGAGATTGGAATCCTCCGAGCGGAGTGATCTCGGAGGGTAGTATGGGGTGAGACGGTCCCTCAGATACGCTGGCCCCAGACCGTGTAAGGCCTTGAAGGTAAGGACCAACACTTTGAAGGTGATCCGGTGCTCAATAGGCAGTCAGTGCAGATCCTGCAAAATAGGTGTTATGTGGCATCCTGCTGGGGAACCAGACAGGAGCCGGGCGGCAGTGTTCTGCACCAGCCTGAGCTTCCGGGTCACCGACAGAGGAAGGCCAACGTAAAGAGCATTACAGTAATCTAGCCTCGAGATGACCGTGGCTTGGATCACCATGGCCAAGTCAGTCCGGGACAAGTAGGGGGCCAGCCTCCTTGCCTGTCGGAGATGAAAGAAGGCGATCTTGCTGACCATAGAGACCTGGGTTTTAGTTGCATATGCCACAGTCTCAAGGGAGGGAAGACCAGAGAGGGGCATTTGGCATTTTCTTTGTTTTCTGGAGGAGCTCCTGAGCTGTGTTTAAGGCTTCTGGGCCTTGTCTTTGCCCACAGAAGCACAAGAGCTGTGAGATGGGTGTAGCTCTGTATATTAGCTGGCAAGCAATATACACTGAAGGGTTTTTTAAATGGATATGTAGATTATACAGACAAACACCCACACACACACATTTTCATGCATGCATGCTAGTTTGAGCTTCTTTCTTATTGCTTTAAAAAGAAGGAAGGTGTCTCATGGCATCTAAAATTAACAGATTCGTTTATTTATTTATTTATTCTTTCGGCTTCTAAACCGCTCCCTCTAGAAGCTCGGAGCGGTTTACAGCAGGTAAAAAACAGGCGTAGAACTGACATTATAGAACAACGGTGTAAAAGCAGATAAGCAATGATTTAATCTAAAACATTACTAGCGCTAAAATAATTCTAAAAGTAAGCTAAACTACATAGAAAGCATAACAGTTACTCAACTGGAAAAGCCAGGCGAAAAAGAGCTGTCTTGCAGGCTTGGCGAAAAGAGGACAGTTCTCTGATACCTCTGACTTCCTCAGGTAGGGAATCTAGCAGTTATTTTAGCTTTATTGGATTACGGTCCACTCCCTTGCTATGTATCACAGCAGATCCTAAGAACTTAGAACTCATGACAGAAAAATAATTGTCTTTTTCTTAAGTTCATGTTCCTGGCCTTGCGATGCAAGTCATGCTGCTAATCTGGATGGCATGGGGGTTGTATTCACACTAATTGGATCTTGACCTGATGCTTTTATATTTGTTTTTATTCTCCTGAATAGTAATGACACACTCCAGCCTCGTGAATGGCTTGGCCCTTTGACCTTATACTGTAAATAAATAAATGAAACAGAGCATGTCCTTAGTTATCTTTTCTGCCTATAGTGCCCCTATGTATATATGAACATGTATATGTGTTAGGGTTAGCCAGAGGGCTTTCTCCAGGATCACCGTATCTAAGGTCACACCGTATTTCTTTTGGGTGGCACAAAGTGTTGGTGAGTTGCAATCAGTAAGGCAGCTAACAATTGGAATAGGATGTCGGTTTTCTTGCGTTGAATTACTAAATTACACACAGTAATTCAATACAGCTTTGTGTGAATTACTAACTGTTTCAATGCATCTTTGTTGGTTCAGTTATGTGTACACAAATTCAAAGTTTTAAAAAAGAGATAGTTATCTCCAAATAAGAGCTCAGTAAACAAATCCTGAGGTGAAGGGAGGCAGGCAGATGGGGCTAGTTGCCTCCCCAGGTGCCAGGAATGTTTATCTTCCGGAAAATAAAATGCTCCATATGGAGAAGAGAGAGAAATGTGCCAAAAGAGCACAAGTTAATATTGCCATTGATGGAACATCATGATTCTCCACGTTTGCAGAACTACGGCAACTCATCTAACATCAGACCGTGTACAAGTGGCCCAGATTATCAGCCAAGTTTCCACCAGCCTCCCTTTCTCCCTTTGTATTTTGTTAATGATGTATAAATAAATATGCACACATTGGTTGTAGGCCAGTCACTCACAAGATGACTGAGAAACCCGCAGTGTTGAACAAATGGTCTATTTGTGGGGAAGGGGATGGTGGGTGGATAGCTCTGCATCTCCTCTGTACAGCATTTGAAACTTGTCTGAGACAATTATTCTGGAGAGCTGGCTTTTCCTGACAGCATGCTACACAAAGCCCAAATGTTAGGCAGCTGAAAATATATCCCTGTAAGATATAGCAGATCATCCAGCTCATTTTGGGTATGGAGCAAAACAGACAGGAATGCTTGCAGTACACAATATGCTTTACTTTCTTGGGCTCAATTCCTTTGCAGAATTAGCTTGCTTAATTCTGATAAGATTTCTGCTCAGCTCCATACTTAAAAAAAAATAACCCACATGATTTGGTAAGTTTCAAATGTTTTTTAAAAAAGAAAATGTGGAATTGCCAATGAGAGAGTGTCAACTTAGTTTAATAACTGAAATGTTAAATGTAAATGCTAGGAGCACTGTGTCAGGGGTTAGCATTATGGGAATTTCAGATTGTCTGCAATATGTATGTGTGATCAGTTGTTACTGTGTTGCTTCTTTAATGTAGTGCATAAACTATATGGAAATAATTAAAAATGGGGGATAATGATATAATGATGCATAGCAATTAGTACAATAAAAATGGTAAGCAAACATATTTAATGAGCAGCAGCTTATTAAATATTCAAGGGAAAAGCTCAGATTGTTTTAGCTTCTTTTAAAACATGAGATTATTTCAATTTATTGCAGGTTTTTGCTATGCAGTCTTTTCAGAAGGCATATTTTTAATTTGAAACTGATACAGAATACTGCTACCTTCAGCTAAGTGGACTGAATATGGGTGCTTCCAGACAGATAGAAAAGTTTCAAATTTTGTTCCTATTCTTATGTTTGTTGTTGTTGATTTGTTCAGTTGCTTCCGACTCTTTGTGTCCTCATGGACCAGTCCACGCCAGAGCTCCTGGCTATCGCCACCCCCCATCTCCTTCAAGGTCAAGCCAGTCACTTCAAGGATACCATCCATCTATCTTGCCCTTAGTGGGCCCCTCTTCCTTTTTTTCTTCCATTTTCCCCAACATCATTGTCTTCTCCAAGCTTTCCTGTTTTCTCATGATGTGGCCAAAGCACTTCACCTTTGCCTCTAATATCCTTCCCTCCAGTGAGCAGTTGGG
Organism: Anolis apletophallus; assembly: GCA_030556195.1. NCBI lineage: Eukaryota > Metazoa > Chordata > Lepidosauria > Squamata > Anolidae > Anolis > Anolis apletophallus. Next base: position 125,152,149 of record JARBWK010000002.1, read on the forward strand.
CATTATTTCCTGGAGTATGGACTGGTTGGATGTTCTTGTGGTCCAAGGCACTCAGAATTTTCCTCCAACCCCACAGTTCAAAAGCTGTGTTATATGTTATTATGGGCTAAAATAAACCAATCTGTGAAATTGCTATAAGAAATATATGATCATATTGGGAGCTGATAGAAAATATATGCAGAATAAAATCAGGAAGAACAGGGCCAAAATCATTTTGGATATATGTTAAGACCTCAAGAGTTGCCTATGTATTTGCAGACTCTCTTGTCTCCATCAGTAGCTGACCAAATACTCCTGGGAACTCCCTGTGGCTATTCATTCCTGGCATGGGATGGGGACATTCATCCCCACCATATTCTTGGCACATGGCTAATTGGCATGTGAATTTCTGGATCATGGCCAGTCTTTCCATTAAAACAGGGTCTGCTTTGCTCAGCGGTTTGTATACTGGAGGATCACGCTGCTCTTGGAATATACAAGCCTCCAATTGTGTCATGTATCTGCTGTCATAGAATATGGTAGGATCTCCATAACAATGTATTTAAATACTCAAGTGCCTGGTCATCTTAATTTTGGAGGCATGAAGAGAAACCTCTTAGTAACATTTGTTAAATGCTCAGTAATTGAAAGAAACTTTGTATGAAGCATTTAGTCATCATACAGAAGTATCGGAGCTCTGCAGATGACTTATTTTGTTATTTTATTTTGTGGACGTATTTTGTTATTTTGTTTCACCAAATGTGATCCAACAAATCCCTGCTCCAAATATTCAAACTGTATTCTTTGCTTATATTTTGTAATGACATACAGTAGGAAACTCAGTACAGCATTCTCATCTTTGTACAAATTATTTTGTAGTACAATCATCTGGTTTTGCTGAGATCCATTCTCCAGCTCTTTTTCAGTTTGGACCAAAACAAATGTGGTACTTCCATGTTCCCACTTAATTACTAAGTGTCTCTCCCTATGTTTAAACAAAAGGGTTTCTGATGAATGGGTGATCAATTCAGAAAGTAGTTTATTGAACATTTGACATTCAAGTCCTCATTTTATCTCACTTTCATTTACTTTTTTAGAAAATTGCTACAGTTTTAAAAAGCTACATAATAAAACTCACATAATAAAAACAACGTTTATTGGGGGCAAAGGCCACATGTAGTTCTGGGCCTGTGCTCTCATCTGTCAAGAATTTTCTGACAAAATGGCTTTTAATGGGATCTGAATCATACACTCACAAAGGAGTCTGCTACAGAATGCCATTTAGGGCTGTTTCAACTTGACAGCTCAAAATGCAACTCTAATGCATTTGAACCTCTGCGGGATAAAGCTGAAACCCCTCTGTTCCATGGAAATAGTGTGATAACCAGCCCATATCTAATATATGCATATGGGATTTTTTTTACCACAGTGTCCTTTTGGATGTGTCTGAATGGCAAGGATTCATTTAGCTCATAGGAGAGGGGTGTTCAGACTTTTGAACTGATGCAAAACAAGATTACTGTAGATCATGCTAGAAAAATGGGGAAAAAATCCTTCATATGTTTGAAGGAAGTCATCAGAATCTCACAAAACTAACGAGAAAGAGTTGTATATATGTATGTAAGTATGTATGTGTATGAATATAAGTAAACACACACTTATGCATACTGTTGCTATATGTTGCTTATTTGGGAAGGTCAGTCACCTAAGTACTGAGGGTGATGGAACTTAAAGTAATCACTACTAGAGACCTCTTCCAACCACTTCTGGTTTAACAAAAGCTATTTTTGCTTTGAATTGTTTTGTTTGTGTGTGGGTCGAGGGGATCCAGATTATATATTACAGATAGTGGTGGACTAAAGACAATTCTTGGCGTATATTTTGCCCATCCCTACTCTAGAATATCCATGAGTGACTCTGTGTGGGAAATAGTGGTAATTTAGGGCATTGGTTCCCAACCTTGGTTGTCCAGGTATTTTGGATTTCAGGTCCTAGAAGGCCAAGTCAGTTATCAGTTCTGAGAGCTGAAATCTAAAACACTTGGGGGACCAAAGTCTGGGAATTAATGCTTTAGGGTGTTGCTAATATTCATTAGTAGGTTACATTTAGGTCCTGCCTCTAATGAGCTAATTTCTTAGAAAGAACCCTTAAATGAGCTCAAAACAGCCAACATGCCTCTTTTTCATCTTGCAAAGATTGTTGCTTTACAAAGAAATTGATTATATTTGATACAGAATATACAGTACAAGTTGAATATCCCTTATTTAAAATGCTGTGGACCAGAAGTGTTTTGGATTTCAGGAGTTTTTTGGATGTTGTAATACTTGTATTTGCATCTATGTACATAAACATCTTGGAGATGAGACTCAAATCTAAACACAGAATTCACTGATATTTTGTATACACCATATACACCTAGCCAGAAGGCAACTTTGTACATCATTTAAAACAATTTTGGGCAATTTTGTTTATATCGAACCATCAGAAAGCAAAGGTGTCACTGTCTCAGCCACCCTTGTGGACAATTTTAGATGAATAAGGAATTCTGGATCAGAGATGCTCACCCAGTATTTCTTACACGTGTCTCTGAATGAATTTTAAAAAGTCCTGCAGGAAATGCATAAATCCTGTTGAGGGGTTACAAATGCACTAAGCACTGTAGTGATGCTGTTACACAGTGACTCTCACTCAGCAGCAGGGCTCTGTTTTGCTGTCAATAGGGACACCGATTTATTGGCGGCCACACCCCTTCCAGTGAGTGAGCTCTGTTGTGGCAGGCAGAAGCGGGATGCCTCTTGCAGTTCCTCCATGCCCCTGAGTTCACTTCTGTTGGGATGTGGGTCATCAGGCAATTGTTTTTCAGTTGACATGAGAACAGACAATTGTTGATTGCAGCAGCTGCTGCCCAGTAAATGAGGATTCACAGCCCCTATGTATCCCCTAAACTAGAGGCTATTATTCAGGGATTTTGAAAAGAAAACAGTAACAAGCAGGTTACACATCCAACAGTACTCTAGTCCTAGTGTTTTGTTGTTTTTTGGGTTTTTTTATTTTAAAAAATGAATATTTCTAGCTTTAAGGAATGCCTTCTGAGACAGAAAACAGGGACTTAACTTCCTGTGTTTTTGATAAGACAGAAATATATATTTTAGCACATTAATCAACAATCTACATCCTGTCCTGTCAGGACTGCACAAATAAAGCAATGCCACTTTGAAGTCTCAAGTTCCTTCCTCCACCATTATAATCCAAAAGGAAAGCTCTGTTTTGAAGAATTATTTCTTTGTAGATAGTTTGCATCTCAGCAGTTAAGGGATTTAAGGTGTACCCAAATTGAATAATTAATGCAACTCGGCACCGCTTTAACTGCCATGGCTCAATGCTATGGAACCGGGGGAGTTGCGGTTTGACAAGGTCTTTAGCCTTCTTTGCCAAAGACAGTTGGTGCCTCTTCAAATTACAACTCCCATAGCATGGAGTCATGGCAGTTAATGGGTGTGAAACTGCATAAATACTACAGTGTAGACATACCCTTTGTTGCAGCTAGTTTTCTTGGTCATCAGTTCAGTTCAGTTGTTTGGACATACCATCTTGCCACAGAATCAGATGATCAAGAACCAATTTTTTGAAATGGTCATTGTAATCACCATAATCTCTTCCTGGTAAATGTTTGCTTATAACAAAACTAGTTGGTTGATGATTTCTGATTTGTTAATCTGACACAATATGAAGTCACATAGCAGAAAGAGGTGAAAGCATGGAGGGCAGTGGTTCTCAACCTGTGTGTCCCCGGGTGTTTTGGCCAACAATTCCCAGACATTCCAGCCAGTTTACCAGCTACTAGGATTTCTGGGAGTTGAAGGCCAAAATATCTGGGGACCCACAGGCTGAGAACTACTGGTGTAGGGGATTAATTAAATCAGGATTTCTGCATGGAGCACTTTAATTTTAAGAGCTGCTTTCCAAAACCAAGGAGGTTTGAATGTCATGAAAACAAAGGTGGAAGTACAAAGAAAGTTCCTTTTAACATTTCATATACATAATCAAATAGTGATTACATAAGCAAGTACTGTTGATACTGTTTCAGAATGCAAACATTCAGTTTCTTGTTATGAGTAAAGCCACTGTCCCAATATGTTTTCGCTACAATTAAAAATCAAGTGGCTTTATCATGATCCAAGCCAGCTCAATCCATGTACATTTTCTATGGGAGTCCTGCTTCACTCACCACCCCCATCACAGTGTACTTTTACTAGAAAAACAGAAAAGCTTTCAAGCAGAAGGAGGATCTGGGCAGAGATTGGAAAGGGCAAGAAATAAATATCAAGGAAAGAAGGTCTAAACTAGGATAGAAAACCTTGGCCCTCCAAATATTTTTATTGACAACCCCCACCATCCTTTATCATTGTCTACACTAATTCAAATCTATGGGATATGGAAGGCGAAGGGTTTGTGTTAAAATTGCTAAAAGTAGTGGATGATGCCAAGGGGGACAGGAAGAGATATGCAATGATTTCCTTGTTACTTGGAGCTAAAGTCACCATATAAAATGTGAAAATTACCATATGTGGCCTTCCAGATGTTGTTGAATGGCAATTCTGGACAGTCCTAGCCATCACAGCTAATAGAGGGACACGTGATTCCCACCTCAATAGAAAATAGATTTATAGGCACAGTTCGAAAGAAATATTTTCCATAGCACACAGTCTGATAAAAATGCTTGCATTTTATATAAATATCACATAGATTTTCATGAAGAAAGAATAAGGATCAAAGTCCGACCATGGGCTTTAATCCTTAAACTGAAATTATTTGGAATGTGATCCATAAATTAAACTAAAATTATTTATTTGGAATGTAAACTCTAATTGGCATTGTCCAACGTTCTGTGGAGTATAAATGTTTGTTTTCACTGTTGAAGTACAAAAATCAAATAATGGATCTAAATCCATTGTCTAGGTCCAATTAGACTCACTGAATCAATGTCAACTTGACAGATCAAAATTTAGATTATAGAGATTTAAGAGAAAAAAGCAAATTTACAGTGCGTCTCCCATTCCACTTGAATACTGAAGTTGGCCAGCTCAGTACTTTAGGCAAAACTAGTTATGACTAAATCCAATGGAAAGTACTGGGCGTCTGTTAACTTTCTTAAATGTGTTGATTCCTTGGTTTCCATAAGACTTTGCTTCATTTTGGGTTTCTAAATTTATGAACCATTCACAACAAAGAATTACATTTTTTTAAAAAATTCTAGGAGGCTGTAACATCCAAGTGGTTTCAGTGGTTGTCCTCTACTGGTCCTACAGACATTGACTGGTCCTAAGGATATCCTCTGACCGTAGTTTTTGCACCTCCTATTATATATTCAGAAAACATGGTGGTTTTTTTCCCAAATGTTGATAGACTGCAATATGCTCTCCATTTATTTAGCAGAACTGTTGGTCATCATTGTTAATTTTTCTCAATCTGCTCCATGGAAAGGTTAGGTGATTAAGATGAAGTCCACTGATTCCATTAAGGAAGAAAAGGAAGGCAGCAATAAACTCACACCAGAAGGTCAGTGTAAAGCCTGTGAAGGAGATGTAGTCCCTCAGAAGGATTAAGAAGCTCAAAACCCCAGCTGATGAGAGCAGAAAAGAGGCAAGAATGAGGACCGATCCCATTGACCATTTCCTTCTTGAGTTGATGTCTTCACAGACTTGCGAGACCATGAGAAGTTCCAAGCCAAAAATGGCCACCACGACAGCAAAAGACACCATACTTCTTGCGAGAGTCATTCCTATGTTCAGCCCTCTGACGTTGGCCAAAGTCAGGTTGGTGTCACATTTGAGGGCGCTGTTGTTGCTGATGGTACAGAAGTGCCACAATCCAAAGAGCTTTCCTTTGGCAAAAAGCCAGTGGCCATCACACACCGCAATGGAAGATAGGACAACGGATATTGCAACACAGAGGATAATGAGGCTCCGGATAAAAGTCTCAAAAAACAACTTCTTAGGCCTTCCATGAGCACGTAGCCACTGGGCCTTAAAGAGAAATTCCCAAAGAAAGAAAAGAGAGAAGGTTATATCTTAGCTTTTGTATTTCAAAGCAACAAGTATTTTTAAAAATCATAGCGAGCTAGTGGATAGCTTATAGGGTTGTTAATGCTTATGCCTAAAATGTACAAACTAGCATTTATTATTTTTCAACCTTTACCCGACCACTGCAATTTATTTTCCTCTCTGCAATATAATAGTAGATGATGATGAGTATCATCACATTTAGAGTATTGACTGTAGACTAGTGGTCAGAGATGGAGATGTGAAACTGATACATTACTTACTCAGATGTTCATAGCAGGGCATGTGAGAAGGGTGATATGCTGACTATCACTGATGCACTTACACTCTCCTCACATGGAAAGTGATAGTGAAAGAGGGGCTGGTTAGCAATTTCCTTTCCTCAGCCATTCAGTTTAGCCCAAGCATGGGCAAACTTTGGCCCTCCAAGTGTTTTGGACTTCAACTCCCACAATTCCTAACAATGTTTTGAAGTTCAAAACACCTGGAGGGCTGAAGTTTGCCCATGCCTGGTTTAGCATTAACCTGAATCCCTGGAAAGGGTTACAGGAAGATCAGAGAGACGAATGTTTGTACAGTGTCATAAAAGGAAATGTCAAACATGACATGAAAAATGAAAAATGATAGAGAATTCTTGTAGGTATAACAAATATCGGGATACTTTAGAGGGATTGTTTAAAACAGGAAAGAGCAAATTTTCACCTTGTGGGATTTTTAAACTCTTTTTTGCTAGATGTCAGAGGTTAATACAAACCTATGACAAGAGCAAAATTGTGAGTTAGAGCCCAACTATTCAGACAAATCTGAGACAAGTGAAAAATAGTGGAGGTAGAGCCAATTACCTACTGTATTCCCATTCCCAATGGACTTGTGCATTCTATAGGGCAGTGTTTTTTAACCTTTTTTGAGCCGTGGCACATTTTTTACATTTACAAAATCCTGGAACACACCACCAACCAAAATGACACTCTAACACAGTAACACAGGGAAGCCGGCTGGAAATGTCAAAATAGACCAACAGAAAATACTGGAAGGGTTTGGTGGGCATTAACCTTGAGCTTTGGAGTTGTAGTTCACCGACATCCAGAGAGCACTGTGGACTCAAACAATGTTGGATCAGGACCAAACTTGGCATGAATACTCATTATGCCCAAATGTGAACACAGATGGGGTTTGGGGAAAATAGACCTTGACATTTGGGAGTTACAGTTTCTGGGATTTATAGTTAACACACAATCAAAGAGCATCCTGAACTCTTGCAACAATGGAATTGAACCAAACTTGGCATATTGAACTCTCACTACCAACAGAAAGTACTGAAAGGGTTTGCTTGGGAATTGACCTTGAGTTTGCAAGTTGTAGTTCACCTACACCCAGAGAGCACTGTGGACTCAAACAATGTTGTTATGTTATGTTGTTGTTTGTTTTCTATCCAGAATCACAATGCTGGAAGGAGGCTCACCACTTTAAGGTCCCTAAAACAGGCACGGAAAAACTTCGGCCCTCTGGATGCTTTGGACTTCCAACTCCCACCATTCCTAACAGACTGAGGCTCTTTCCTGCTTAAATGGCTGAGGGGGGAAAGGAAAAGGGCCTGAGGCTGCTAGGAATGGTGGGAGTTGAAGTCCAAAACACCTGGAAGGTCCAAGTTTGCCCATGCCAGCTTTTGACAGAGACCTCTTCCTCCCCCTTCACACCCTTTCTTCCCCCTCCTGCTGCACACTTACTTTTTCTTCTCCACTTGGACTCCCTTCTTCCCAGCCTCGCTCTGCTCACTTTGCCTTGCTTTGCTCACGCTGCCGCTTCTGCTGCCATTTTGATCCGAGGGGGCAGCGTGAGCATTTTCAGGAGGGGAGGGGGGAGGGAGGAAGATGTCAGGCAAGTCTGCGTAGTAGCGCCGCATGGTCACATCTTCCTCCCTCCCCCCTCCCCTCACGCTGCCCCCTCAGATCAAAATGGCGTTAGAAGCGGCAGCGTGAGCAAAGCGAGGAGAGCGAGGCTGGAAAGAAGGGAGCCTGAGTGGAGAAGAAAAAGTGTTGGGGGGGGGGGAGAAAGGGTATTGGAGGTTCCCATTTCCCACAGCACACCTGATGATCACTCATGGCACACTAGTGTGCCACGACACACCAGTTGGGAAACACTGCTATAGGGTTTCAAATACCAAATGTGCCAAAAGAAAAAATATGAAGTCAGTTACAGAAGTAGGAGCCCCCGATGGCGCAATGGGTTAAACCCTTATGCCGGCAGGACTGAAGACTGACAGGTTGGACGTTCGAATCTGGGGAGAGCACAGATGAGCCTTCTGTCGGCTCCAGCTCCCCATGTGAGGACATGAGAGAAGCATCCCACAAGGATGGTAAAGCATCAAAACATCCAGATGTCCCCTGGGCAATGTCCTTACAGATGACCAGTTCTCTCATACTGGAAGTGACTTGCAGTTTCTCAAGTTGCTCCTGACACAAAAAATATATACATAAGGTGTTTTTTTTTAAGGACCATTCAGCTACTTAGAGGAAGAAGTCCTTGGTGACCTATTGTGAACTACTTAAAGATCTGCTATCAAATCCTGATGTACATTATCCCCCACACCTCCAGTCCCATTTAAAGGTCATGTGAAGTACTTGGAGACCATAAAGTGCTTTATAAATGAAAATTTCTGGGGTGTGTGTATGTAGTTTTGTGTGTGTGTGTCTAAGTGTGTATAGCTATATCTACATCTATAGATAGATATACACTTTTATTGCAAGTGCCTCAAATGATGGGAAGCTTCTCCCATTCTTTGGGAGCTTATTTACAACCTAAAGTCATGCACAATAAGCATGTTGTCCTTGTTCAGCCCCATGTTTCTGCTTTTCTTAATTGCAACCCCTGCAGGGTGTCTTATTTTCAAATAGCCCTTGTACAAAGCCTCACAGGAACTGCCAAGTGGGAACCAGTTTTTGCTGAAACATCAGCAATAACATACCAGTGAAGGGATAGAGTTGCTGATCTTTGTAAACAAGCCTTTGCGCTCCAAGAGGGAGGAAAGGAAATGGAACAATTCGAGAGAGAAAAAACACATGTGAGTCAACAACATCTACCCAGTACCTTACTCCATACTGTTTCAGCTGTTTTGTTCTCACTTGTACTATAAACTGTCTCAAGTCCCATTTGGGAGTTGGATGCAGATCCAATCTGTCAGTCAATCAATATCTGGAGTAGAATAGTTTTAGACACATTATGAGTTCAATTCTATTATTCTGACCCTGAAGCAACTTGCCCAAACCATATCTCATTTTATCAATACTACCGATTATTGTAGAATGCAAAAGTAGAAAACAAGCTAATCTGACATTCAAACATACATTTTTTCAAGAAGGAAAGAAGGGAAAATATATATTTACATGGCATACAGTCATTATAATTTGAATTACTAGAATAATATTGTGCATGCATATGTACAATATTCACATGCTATGAAGGAATTAGACAAGATTCTGAAGTATAAAAACATATCACTGAAAACTACATTTAGGATGGCCTCTGTCATCTCAATTCCAATTTCTATGCATGGTTGTGAAACCTGGACAAGGAAGAATGGTGATAGGGATAGAATCAGCCCATATGAAGTGTGGTGCTGCAGAAGACTTCTGTGGATACCATGGATTGCTTAAGAGACAGAATTGTCCCTCCACATTTGTGGTTTTGTCTCTTAATTGTTCACAGGTTTGATCAAAATGTTCTCTCTAGGAATCTCCCAGCCTTCCAGTGTGGTTCTATGGTCAGCTTTTAGCCAATGTCAACGATAGAGTCATGCTGGAAGACCTAAAATTTCCTAGAGGTGTTCTCTCAGGTAAAAAAGCAATAGCAATTTCTTTATTTACACTTATTCATTATCATGGGAGACCTGTGTCCCCAATCCCAGTGAATGTGTAGGGCCGAGTATAAATGGTCCTAGAGCAACTCAAGCTGGAGCTCTCCCTAGAAGCCAGGAAAAGTCAACTGAGTCTGTCATACTTTGATCATATCACAACATGACTCCCTAGAAAAGATGATAATGCTTGACAAGGTGGAAGGAAGTAGGAAACAAGGAAGACCCTATTATAAATGGATAGATTCAATAAAGAAAGTTGTGATTCAATAAAGAAAGTAGGAAACAAGGAAGACCCTATTATAAATGGATAGATTCAATAAAGAAAGTTGTGATCCTTAGGCTGCAAACTTAACATTCAGTGTTTCAGATCAGAGAGGAAAAAACTAGTGTTGCATTGCTCATTACTAAGGTCTGGTTAAATGGTGTCTATATTTATATTGTTTTTAAAAGGCAAATGGCTTCAAAATTGTTATTTATTAATGTTTTTATAAGTGTACTATTCTAATTTTATGTAGTGATAATTGGTTGTTGTTGTCTTTTGTCTATTGCCTATATTATTTTTTGTATCTGTTGATTGTTGTAAGCCACCCCAAGTCCCTTCGGGGAGATGATGATGATGATGATGATTATATACACAACAAGATTAGTACACAGCAAATAAGATCACTGGCTAGCTTTTGTATTTGATCACACATCAGACACTTCCCAAGTGTCTAGGACTGTGTGATGTATGGGCGAATAATGCATGCAGATCCCAGTAAGGTGGCCTTTTGCAGCTGACAGATTGTAATTTTGTCAGCACCAATTGTTTTTAAGTGCTGGCCAAGGTCTTTAGGCACTGCACCCAGTGTGCAGATCACCACTGGGACAACCTTTATTGGCTAGTGACAGAGTCTTTGCAGTTCTAGCTTTAAATCCTCATATCGTGTAAACTTTAACAGTTGCTGCTGTTGTTGTTATTGGGTGTCCAGGTGTTTTGGACTTCAGTTCCCACAGTTCCTAACAGTTGGTAAGAGGGCTGGGATTTTCAAAATACCTGGACACCCAAAGGTTGGGAACCACTGCATGAAACACTGATATTAGATGCTAGATGACTTAAGTTGCCTCTACACCAGTGTTTCTCAACCTGGGGTTTGCAACCCCTGTGACAGTCGTGAGGGGGTGTCAGAGGGGTCACCAAAGTCCATCAGAAAACACAGTATTTATTGTTGGTCATGGGGGGTTTGTGTGGGAAGTTTGGCCCAATTCTATTGTTGGTGGTAAGTGAACTATAAATCCCAGCAACTACAACTCCCAAATGCCAAGTCTATTTTCCCTAAACTCCACCAGTGTTCACATTTGGGCATATTGAGTATCCATGCCAAGTTTGGTCCAGTTCCATTATTGTTTGAATCCACAGTGTTCTCTGGATGTAGATGAACTACATCTCTAAAACTCAAGGTCAGTGCCCACCAAACTCTTCCAGGATTTTCTGTTGGCCATGGGAGTTCTGTGTGGTAAGTTTGGCCCAATTCTATCATTGGTGGGGTTCAGAATGCTCTTTGATTGTAGGTGAATTATAAATCCCAACAACTACAACTCTCAAATGACAAAATCAACCCCCACCCCGCCAGTGTTCAGATTTGGTCCAGTGAATGAAAATATATCCTGCATATTAGATATGTAGATTACATGTCATAACAGTAGCAAAATTACAATTATGAAGTAGCAGCAAAAATAATTGTATGGTTGGGGGTCACCACCATCTGAGGAAGTAGGTGTTTTGGACTTCGAAACACTGTTAGGAATTGTGGGAGTTGAAGTCCAAAACCCCTGGAGGGCTGGAGGTTGAGAACCACTGTTCTACATAGTAGAACTAATGCAGCTTGACACTACTTTTACTGCCATGGCTCACTGCAATGGAACCCTGATATTTCTCCTTTCGTAAGGTGCCAGAGAAGGCAGGTAAAGGTAAAGGTTTTCCCCTGACACATTAAGTCCAGTCGTGTCTGGCTCATCTCAATTTCTAAGCCAAAGAGCTGGCGTTGTCCGTAGACACCTCCAAGGTCATGTGGCCGACATGACTGCATGGAGCGGTGTTGCCTTCCCACTAGAGCGGTACCTATTGATCTACTAATATTTGCATGTTCTCGAACTGCTAGGTTGGCAGAAGCTGGGGCTGACAGCGGAAGCTCACGCTGCTCTCCGGATTCAAACCTGCAACCTTTCAGTCAACAAGCTGAGCAGCTCAGTGGTTGAACCCAGTGCGCCACCAGGGGCCCCTAAGGCAGAGAAGGTTGAAAAACACAAGCCCTAGGATGCCATCGCCTGCTGCAGCCCTGGCAGTGGAAGTGGTGTCCTATCGCATCCATTGGAGCTCTCTGTTCAAGGGGTGGCTCTAAGGCTGTAAACAACAACAGCCTAGGAGAGTGGCCTCTGTGCCCAAGGAAGGGGGGGGCTCTCCTTTCCAAGGGGGGTGCTCTCCCTTTCTCCCCCAGCCCCCGTTTCAAGCCCCAAAGAGAAGGAGCAACAGGTGGGCAGGCAAGCCGGAGAAAGCGGCTGCGAGGAGCGCCTCTGCCAGTAGGGCGCCTGCCTGGTAAACAGGAGAGGCGAGAACAAAGGGCCGGGGCTGGGAGTTGGGCTGGATGGGAGCGAGCCAAGCCAGGGCTTCCCCCTTCCGAGCCCGGCCTCCCTCGGGCTGGCTCCGCATCGCTCTTGCGCTCCCCCCGGGTTACCTGCACTGCGATGGCTGTCATGGTGACTTGTGCTCCTGGCTGGGGAAGCAGAGGGGCAACTTCTTCGGGCGGCTTTGTTTGTGGGACGGAGAGGCAAGCCTGGCTGCAGGGGTGCCTTGGCCTCTTCCTTTCCCTTCCTTTGGGGCTCAGGGAGGGCTCTCCAGGGCGGCAGAAGAAGCCTCCCTTCGGGTCCACATCCTCCGAGCGCCTGCCGAGCCAATGGGTTGCCCTTTGAGTTTGTCCCTTTGACTGAGTCAGCAGAGAAGGAGGAGGAGGAGGAGGGGTTGAGAGAGAGGCAGGCAAAAGCGGTTGGAGCCGGCGATGGGCTTTCAAGGCGGGGGAGGAAGGTGCCCGTCGGGAGAGAAGAGCGGCTTTGTGCTCCTCCATCCGCCGGAGTTCATTCTCGGTGAGCTCGAGCACGGAGCTGAGGGGCTTCTGCTTTGGAGAACCAGTTCTCCTCCCAGCCCGGCCTTTCTGAATGTGGCACTTTCCCCTGAGCTCTATCTAGGAATTTGCACAAACCCAGAGCCCTTTGAACTCAGCACTTTTATCCTTCTGTATAGTACTGTTTTTATAATGTTATGTTTTATTGCGATAGGTTTTGATTTGGTTTTGTTTTGATGCTATCTTACTGGGTTATGTTTTAAACTTTGTGCTCTCTGGGCTTGTCCCTTTGTAAGCCACCCCAAGTCCTTTAAGAGAGATGGAGGCAGGGTATAAAAATAAAGTTGTTGTTGTTATTATTATGCCCTTTGACATCACTCTTGCTCACTGCCATCGCAATGACAGGTCCGGCCCATCTACCTGCTTTGATATCATGACTTAAATCAAGAAATAGTTTTCTAAAATCTAGAGATACTCGCAGGAACACCTCGGCAAGCAAGAGTCCAAAAGTGGCAGGATAAAACCAGAACCTCAACCTATAGCTGATACCAAATGAGAGACGCTCTCCTGGGCACACAGTAAACTGGGCAACTTGGAAGGCGCTGAACAGACGGTGCTCTGGCACCACGAGATGCACAGGCAACCTTAAGAAATGGGGCTACAAAGTGGAGTCCACGGCATACGAGTGTGGAGAAGAGCAAACCACAGATCACCTACTGCATTGCAACCTGAGCCCTGTCACATGCCCAATGGAGGACTTTCTTATAGCAACACCAGAGGCACTCCAAGTGGCCAGCTACTAGTCAAAGGACATTTAATCGAATGCCAAGTTTTCAAACTTTGTGTGTGTGCGTTTTAAATAAAATACAACTGTTTGGTTCACTACTGATAGATAAATAAATGAATAAATACTGCTTTATCTCAAGGCCAAGGAATCTGAGCAGTTGTAGTTTGGTGCTGCATCAGCACTCTTTGGCAGAGAAAGCTCAAGATCTTGAAACTCCCAGGATCCATTGCCCTTCAAGTGGTCTCAAACGGCATTCATTGGACCATGGAGATATCCCCTTTGCCTTGTTGGAGAGAAATAGTGCTGCTTTCCCACTCAAGAGGACCCTGTAGTTGCTGCAGAAGCCATTCTCAGCCTCCCACTTCAGGGCCTCCTCCACCTTGCTTTATTGGGGCCAAACCTGAAGAGCGGGGAGTCCTGTGTTGGGAGGCTTCCTGTAGTTCAGTGGTTTTCAACCTTCCTAATTCCGCAACCCCTTAATACAATTCCTCATGTTGCACTGACCTCCAACCATATTATTATTTTCATTGGTACTTCATAACTGCCATTTTCCTACTGTTGTGAATTGTAATGTAAATATCTGATATGCAGGATGTGTTTTCATTCAGTGGATTAAATTTGACACAAATACCAGATACAGTGTTTCCTCACTACTTTGCAGTTCGCTTAAGGCGGACTCGCTGTTTTGCGGATTTCAAAAAATATTAATTTAAAATATATATCATGGTATTTTCTGTGTTTTATGGGGTTTTGCCGCCGCCGCCGCTCTCCAAGGTGCTTTCCTTCCTCAGTCCTCCTCCCTCCAGCCTTGAAGGGCCTTTCCTTCCTTTCCTTCACTTTATTTTGAGTTTATAAAGACTTGAAATAGTGTATAACTACTAAAATAATGTATAAATATTAAAATAGATAGAGCATCCCTACGTTGTGGTTTTTCACTTATTGCGAGAGGTTCTGGAACTTAACCCTAGCAAGAAGTGAGGGAACACTGTACACTCAAATTTGAATACTAGTGGGGTTGGGTGGGGGATTGATTTTGTCATTTGGAAGTTGTAGTTGCTGGGATTTATAATTCACCTACAATCAAAGATAACTCTAAACTCCACCAAGGATGGAATTGAATCAAACTTGGCATACAGAACTCCCATGACCAGCAGAAAATACTGAAATGTGCCCAAATGTAAACACTGGTGGAGTTGAGGAAAATAGACTTGATATTTGGGTGTTGTGGTTGCTGGGATTTATGGTTCATCTACATTCAAAGAGCATTCTGAACCCCACGAATGATAGAATTGGGCCAAACTTCCCACACAGAATCCCCATGACCAACAGAAAATACTGTGTTTTCTGATGGCCCTTAGCAACCCTGTGATATCCCCTAGCGACCTCCAGGTTGAGAAACACTGCTGTATTCAAACCAGACTTTTCCAGTTGACCCATCATGAGCCAGATCTTCTCTTCAGTGCTGCCATTGGTCTTGGAAAGGGGAAATCTACTATAGCTGTGTGTTGGGGACACAATATCCGGCTCAGAATCAGGGCCAAGGAGCTGCAGCCAGATTGTTAACTGGAGCCAACTACTGAGATTGTACTATGCCTATGTTGAATGAGCTCCACTGGCTGCCAGTTTATTTCCAAGTGCTGGTTATTTCTCAGGTTCAAGCTATTAGGGTCCCTTAATGGTTCAGGCCCAAGCTATTGGATCCCAGTTTGGCAGACCGTAGTGTATATATCTGTATGAACTAGTCTGGGCTGTAGATCCTCAGGAAAGACACATTTCTCAATCCCACCATGTTTACAAAACATGGTTAGTGAAGAGCAAGAGAGGGCCTTCTCAGTTGCTATGCCTCGACTCTGAAACTCCCCTTTCAAGGCCAAAATAGTCCTCCTCCCCCACTCCCTCCCTGTTATTTGTATTCTGATAAACCCTTAATCACAATGTTTTTAAAGAACATGCGGGGAGTGCTGTATTGCTTTAAGATAAACTATAAATAGATATGAGATTCCATCCAACTCTGTAATTCTTGACTCTCAAGAATTCTGGAGTGTTGAGACAATAGCCCTTTAGACAAGGATGGGAGTCATGTAGCCCATCAGTTCTTACTGGATTGCAACTCCTAGGAGCTCTAGTCAGCAGAGTCAATAGCAAGGAATGCTGGCAGTTGTAATCCAACCATATATGTAAAGCAAAATTATTCTAGTCCTTGCCTAAGACCTGAGAAAGGACTGCTGGTAATGTTCAGATATTTTCGTAAGAGCTAGAATATTTTTTAAAAGCAGCAAAAATGGCTCTCTTGCTGGCTGGGATCTGTCTGTCTGTCCTTCCACCCCTCTACTCCTCTTCATCAAGGGAAGGCCTATGAATATAGCAGGAAGTTTTGGTATTGAGACAGCAAAGAGAAAGCTGACTTTGCTTTACTGCAACCTCCCCCTCCCCACTCTTGACACAATGGGCTCTCTGAGACAGCTGATCAGGAACAGGAAACCCGTGAAGTGCCAAAGCTCTACTTTGCGTGTAGAAATCAGACTTTGTCATAGAATCATCACCAGTTTCTAGTCATTCCTTTCTAAGGAAACAGTCCTGGTTAACTGCTGGAAGACACAAAACATCTCACTGTTTAAAACTGGGGCAAAGTCAGAAAACAACAGATTCTGACTAAGGATAACATCTAATTTGTTTGATGAAGTAGGGTGGCATTGACTCAATGAAACCTTTCAGTATGGTAAATTTGTTACTATAACCTAGCCATTCAAAAACATGCAAATGTGAGTAGATCAATAGGTACCACTTCTGCAGGAAGGTAATAGTGCTCCATGCAGTCATGCTGGCCACAGGACCTTGGAGGTATCTACGGAGAACACTGGCTCTTTGGCTTAGAAATGGCGATGAGCACCACTCCCCAGAGTCGGACATGACTAGGCTTAATGTCCGGGGGAAAGCTTTACTTTTACCTTTAGGGGGTGTGATCAATGAAAAACATGTTTCAATACTCGTCACTAAATTAGTGGGTAGTGGCAATTCATTTCTAAAGTGTTTCTAAAATATAAGGGTTCTGTATCATAACTATTATGACAAAATGTTCGTTATTATTTCATTATGTAATTGCACAAGTGGGGAAGCTTCCGAGGCTCCTTTCTCCCTCATTTTTTAGAGCTTTCAGAATGAAACTTGGTACAATTGTAGAACACATTGACCACTGTTGTCCCTCTCCCCCCACTGCCATATAATATGTACTTTCAAAGCATATTATATGGCAGTGTAGATGGGGTCTTAGTCTCAACTTTGGCTGTATCTACACTGCTATATACTGTATAGCAGTTTGAACTGCATCATATGGGTCTACATTGACCATATAATGCCATTCAAATGGCATTATATGGCAGAGCAGATCCAGCATAAAATAGATCCAACACTTTCCATTTATTCAGTGAGTTTCCTGCAGACAGAACTAACACTAGGATTTAGGCTCCTCTAAGAGCACTGGAATTGAGCATAGAGTAGCCACAATACCTGTCCAATGGTTATGCTTTGGTCCAATGAACCTAGAGGTCATCTGGCTGCAGTGGAAGACTTAGAGGAAACTCACGTTGACTTTATGGTTTAGCTGCTTTGAGATGCAAAGTGTGTGTGTGTGAATTATCTCCGAGTCCATAGTGTCCTAGGTCAAGTTCTCAACTAGCCCCAACTGCTTTAGTGTTGAAACGAAATGGTCAGAGCTAGGACAACTTCCAGAATCCTCCAGCAAGCATAGCTGATAGAGGATTATTAGTATTGTAGTTAAAGAGTTGCCACTTTCCCAAGCGGGAAGCTATCAAATGCCCAAATACGTTAGATGCTGACATCAGCTCTTGTTCCCAGTTTTAGCTCAGGGATTGTTCTTTTACCAAAATGCTGCTTTACTCTTATAATTAAAAGCAGACTCTTTCCTGAGTTCATCAAATATCATTAATCTCTGGATGAAATCATCCACATGTTCATTATTTCTTCAGCTACCTATTGTAGATAAACATCTTAGTATTTCATCAACTACTGATATATTTGCAATGTTGCTCAGTCACCAGGTGGCTCAAGGAGGACTGTCAGCACTCAGACAGCATGGGATGTCAGAAAGTTTGTCTCTGTCTTCAGTAAACAGAGACAGTTTAATCCTATGCATGTTTACTCAGAAGGAAACGTTGTGTCTTAAATTGCCAAATATGTCTTGATAAGACTGCACCTGTATTCTCCTTTTTAGGTATTTATTCCAGCTATTTTGAGTCATTAAAAAAAAGTTTACTTGTTTGGCTATATTATAAAAATTTGTGCTTGCCAGTGTTGCGTGTCTCAGGGAAAAGACGAAAGGTCTCAAAAATAAATGTGGGGTTTCATATGTTTTGGAATTGTTAAGGAGGTTTTGTAGTTACAGCCGACAAGAAAAGATTATCACCAGGTGAACAATAAAGTGAACAATAGTTGTGTGCACGTCCCATATTTGATCAAGTTGTTACAGCTTCAAGAAGGGTTATAAGCTGTGAGCCATAAGAAAGAACACCCATGCCTTATCAGACTTTGTGTGTCAAAGTCCAAACACTGTCCTGCAAACGCAGCAGTTGATGGTTTGAAGGTGGTGATTGAGGGTGTGCAAATTTCCTTGGAGAAATCATCTCAACACCTTGATCACACAGATGGACTATGATTGCATGATATCACATCACATAGAAGATTCCTAGTTGAGAGCTAGATTGTGTAATTTTTCCTATGCAGAAGGCCCCAGATTCAGTTAAGATATCCCAGCTAGGTGTACTTGTGGACCATCTATAAATTTAGATCTCAGAAACTCTTGCCAATAATGGCAATGGTAACTGATTATGGGAGTTGTTGTTTCCAGTTCTTGTGTCCTAGGAAAGGCCTTGTGGAGAAGTTTCTGCACTCTAGACTTGTGCATTCAGGATTTACCTTGATCCGTTTCGTGTTTGGCTTTCGGTGAGGCCCCGCCAAAACGAAACGGAAGCAAGAATTAAACGAATGGGGCAAATTTTAGGCCCATGACTACTGCACACTCACCAGTTGTCCCAGTTTGGCCAGCACAGTGCTGATTCATCCTCTGTCATCTCATTTTACCTGCTTTTAAAATTTCCCCGTTTCTGTCTTCTCACTCTTTCTCCCTTAGCTGGCTTCAATTGCTGCGACTTGATTTTAAAATGTAAAAGTAGTTTGCATTTAATTCAGAAATGGAGGGAAGGGCGGGTAAAATCTTGTCCTTTTCAATAGGCTTGTGCTAAAGCAAACTGCTGCAATCTTTCCTAGATAGTGTGTTATTCCAAATTAATAACTTTTACCATCTTGACCACATTTTAATGTTTCTTTTCGTGGTCAGCTGTGAATAGCACCTATGGTATTTCCTGCGCCCTGCGCAGACAGTTCGGAATCTTTTAAAAGTTAATATCACTTTAAATTGTAGCCCCGCCCACATCCCCTCGAGCATATATAGCCAGTGGGAGGGGCTGCCACCTCAGATCCTTTTATCCGCCGGTGCTGCAACAGCTAGGAATCTTAACTCATATTTGACTAGCGTATAAGGAATAAAAATATTTACTATTAACTTAGTGATTATTAATCTTAGTCATCCTAACTAATAAATTTTAATATTCTTATATTGGCGATGATTTGTAATATCACTGATTAATTATTGATTTTAATATTCATCTTGGTGGAGATCTTACCACCATTCATAAATTATTAATATTTATGTTCTTCATATTGGTGGCAATTTGTTAACACTACTTATTAAAATTTAAATTTATTAACTTTGGAGATTGGTTACTGCCACCTTTTAATTATTTAATAATAATAATAAAAATAAAATTCTAAATAATAATATAATATGCCAAGTGGGGCCATACAGCATTTCCACAAATTTAAATTTATGGCACAGCCAAGTTGCCTGGCCTCACGAATACATTTTCAAATGGTGAAGGCTACAAACGAGTGTTTGCTATAAAGTTTATTTACTTGTTTTTAATTATTGTTTCGACTTCTCGACCATTCCTTCCTGAAGCTCGGGCGGTTTTACAACAATATAAACACCACAAAACATCACTACGCTTGAATTAACGCTAACAGGAAAGGATGTTGCAGTTCATTCAAGAGAATGCTTGACGGAAAACCACCTTACAAATCTTCGAAAAGAGGATTCCTCGCAGATTATTTGTGCTATTTCTATTAAACAGTGTCACACATGGTTAACACAAGGATAAACTCTTTAACCCTAGGAAGTTGGTGCCGGATTACCACAAGACACTTCAAAGTGTGAGACCATTTGGAAAGCATACAACTCCTATTAGAAGTAGCTAGCAAGATAGGATATTCTATTCACCTGTATTCTCTGGCAGGCCTGCCACAAAATGACCAACAGCCCACCTCACAGGCCAACGCTTCAAGAACGCAAACTTGACTATTGCATTCCCACTTGAAGGAAATCAATAGAACTTAACTAAAAATCATTCTGAAGGTGCTTACGGACTTCATCATTACTTGGTGATCAGTCACTGATGGAGCATCACTAAGGATGGATGTGTTGATGAATTTTCTTCTGTTATTAATGTTCCCAAGAGGTATGACGGGCTCTGCCCACCACAGATGTCAGGGAGGTAAAATTGGCAAGTCATGTAATGGCCACTCCCTCCATCGTCTGTCCCTCTGTTCAGGAGAGGGCCTGGTAGTAACCTAGGCCATAAGCTTGTAACACCATAGTAGATCACAACGTGTTCTGAGTTGATATGCATAATTTAAATAGATAATTTTCCTGCTAGTCTCTATAACTACATGGCTTCATATGTGGCCAAATTTATATTGATGACTTATTTCTTCATCCACATATCCCCAATGGGATCTTGCAGGAAATAACAATATAATGGATTTTGCATCAATGCTACGTGTTTTCCTGACGATATGCCTATTAGAGAAAATTCCTATTTCTACCTTTGCAGGCTGACTTGTTTTGTTGAAGCAACTCAGATCATTAGTTACTCAGATGCTGCGGAAGCCAAGGTTAATAGCTAGAATTACCCAAGGACTTCGCATTCAAGTTAACCGTCATGCTACGGTGATCAAGCATGTTTCTGGGAGTGCTACGGTGAACAAGCATGGTTCTGGGAGTGCTCCATCTTTCTTCCAACAATTTCCACGCCTCTAGACCAGAGTCTTCATCGGCTATATGTTTAATTCCCAGAACTGTTCGTGGAATAGAGAAAGGATGCCAATCGAAGATCTCTGTTGGGCAGTAGTTCATCTATTCTCTTCACCTTCGTCATGCATAACACGGTTTATACTTAAAGTACTGGGAGGATGCCAGTGGCCTCAGGTGTTTCTGGAACCGTTGCCTTTCTGGATTGTCCCAGGGCATGTCTGACTTACCATTTGAATGGTTGTACTTATCTGAGTAGTTTAAGGTTCACTCCATTAGATCTATGGTAACCCCACTACTCGTTGAGGGGCTTTCTTTTGGAAGACCCAGACTTCTGCTGGATAGATGCTTGGTCTACTCTGCTCACCTTCATCATGCACAACGGGTTTCTACCTGATGTGGCATTCTGTGGCAGAGCAGTCCCTACGCTTCGGTGGCATGATACCCACCAGCCATGTTATTAGCTCGCTAGTCTACCATAGGTGCTATTCACAGCTGACCACGAAAAGAAAATATGGGTTGCTTACCTGTAACCGTAGTTTCTTGAGTGGTCAGCGTGAATAGCACGCTCCCGCCCATCCTCCCGCTGATATCATGCCTCAGTCCTTCAAGCTGTTTTGCGGCGAGTAAGGATCTGAGGTGGCAGCCCCTCCCACTGGCTATATATGCTCGAGGGGATGTGGGCGGGGCTACAATTTAAAGTGATATTAACTTTTAAAAGATTCCGAACTGTCTGCGCAGGGCGCAGGAAATACCATAGGTGCTATTCACGCTGACCACTCAAGAAACTACGGTTACAGGTAAGCAACCCATATTTACTTGGCTACATGTGTCCAAGCGTTCATCTGCACAAGTTACTGCAAATCAGAGCAGAGAGGACTAATGGAACAGTAGTTTGGTTCTATGAAAAGTGTCATGGTATCACACCAAAGAGGAAAAATCAGAAAGTGACCATGTGACATAAACCGAACAAAGTCATGTTTGCTGAGTCATATGTTTCAAATTTCTTATATACAAAACATTCTGAGCCATGCTCCAAAACACCATGGTACATTCTGCACATATAACAGCTAAACACTGGAATAAGATATAAAGAAAAAGTGTGGTGTACGTAGTTTGGGAATCGTGTGAATTTGTATGTGTCCTAGCCTTTTTATGTAACATAGCCTTGTTACTCAATTGCTGCCATTATATCTTTTTGCAAGAATGCTACATAAAGTTGGTTTTATTGCTTGGTCAGGGTGGAACAAGATATCAAACCAGAGTTCATCTGGAACTGTGCCACTAAAAAATTGCTGATAGTGATCTCCTATCAGACTCCATTCATCAATCTTAAAAGTTTTGTTAAATCCCCACTTCAACATTCATGAAATAGCTGGCTGCACAGTCTTCAAGTTGGTTAGTGTTTTTCTTAGCGCCTTTCAGATGCTCAATATGATTTACCTTATACCTCATTATCCTTACAATACTTCTGTAAGATGGGCCAGTATTATTCTTTTGCTATACCAAGACTGAAGGAGCCCCCGGTGGCGCAGTAGGTTCAACCACTGAGCTGCTAAATTTGTTGACCGAAAGGTTTCAGGTTTGAATCTGGGGAGCGACGTGAGCTCCCGCTATTAGCCCCAAGTTCTGCCAAACTAGTGGTTTGAAAACATGCAAATGTGAGTAGATCAATAGATACTGCTTTGGCAGGAAGGTAATGGCACTCCATTCAGTCATACCAGCCACATGACCTTGGAGGTGTCTATGGACAACACTGGCTCTTCAACTTAGAAATGGAGATGAACACCAACCCCCAGAGTCAGACACGACTGGACTTGATATCAGGGGTAAACCTTTGCCTTTACTATACCAAGACTGAGAAAGAGGTGGGGGGAATGTTAGACTCCCCAGCTAAGTTTGTGGCTGTTGTGGCGCTTGCAGCTTTTGAGATATGGCAAGCATACCTAGACTTTGGAGACAGCTTATCACAACACAGGACAAACAAGATTATGATAAGGGTGAGGGCTCATATTTTTTATCTTTCTAGAGATTATATAATTTGCTTTCAAGGACATGCAGGGAATCTATTGAAAAGCTAGGTTGGAGTAGGCTGTTTTGTTGGCTCACTCCGAGCTGCAAAATAGATTTGCTGTTTTTGATGAAGAGGCTGTAATGAAAAACAGGATGTCCAGTGGAAGCCGTTCTGTGCAAGAGAGAGTAAGTTCGCCAACATATTGTGAAACAATACAGTAATTTCAAGCCCCAAAGGATATGTCAGGAGTGAGAAATTGAAGTGTTTACCAGCTTTAGCTACATTCTAGTTCATGTTTGCTTTGAGGACAATTCATGCAGTTATTATAGCTGTGTAATGTAGATGTGTTTTCATGTCACCCGTTGACTTGTGCTGACCCCATGCATTTCATTGGCTTTCTGAGACAAGGAATACTCAGATGTGGTTTTACCATTACCTTCCTCTGAAATATAGCCACAGTGCCTGGTAGTCCTTGGTGGTTTTTCATCCAAGTTGCACTTATGAGGCAGACTGCAATATATGCAACATATCACACTCTGATGACATGTAAGCATGCACATAAACACATATACATCCAGCCATCATATATAGGCTAACCTTTGCTCAGGCTATGGATTTACAGCTGTATCAGAAGAGGTCTGGTTAAAGGTGAGACCAACTCAGCTGGGTATGATCAAGCAGAGAAAGAATTTTCCTTCTCCTTTAGGCTTCAAGATAATAGGAGTTATCCAACATGTATCTCTGCCAGAAATTATTTTGCCCAAACCTGTCTATCCATTGAGTTCTAGAAGACAGGACAAACTGTGCCTTAAAAAAAAAAAGGGGGGGGGGGAGAAAAGTTAAACCACAATAAGACACAACTGTAACCAAAGCATACTCATCCCCACAATCAGTCAAAGCATCACTGCCCTGTTATTATGACAGTGACGTTCTAGAAGAAAGGGTGCAAGCTGTACTGACACCATTAGAGCGAGTGACACCAAATTGATTGTCCCTAAAATTTTGGTGTGTGTTCCAGCATCAATTTACTGTATTACTCTTTAAATACAATTTAACCCAATTAGATATAACCACAAAATATTTTCATAAGTTCAGTTTATATGTCCTGTATCAGTTTACTCTCAAGGCTCTGCTAAGTTACTTTTTAAACCTTCTATTGTGTAAGTCCTCCAGTCAGAGCTGCCATTATTACTCCAGTTACAATGATGCTTCGAATCACATGGATTCATTTGTCTTTCTACAAGATTTTGCTGTTGTTTTTGTTGCTGCTGCCATTTTTAAAAAATGTAATCACTGACTTAGTCAAATTTTTACCTACAATATTGTGGTCTGGTATCAGGGAGACACTATGAGTGGTTCCAGACAGCCCTTTATCCCAGGATCATTCGCGTTTTAAAAACACAGATCTTCCTGGGGGCTGTCTACACCCACCCCAGAAAACATGCATGTTCTGGGGTGAGTGTCTAGACTAGCCCGGCAGAACATCTGGGGACCTCCCCCCCCCCAACTGTTTTTAAAAATTAAGAAAACTTACCCGGCCATAAGCACACTGTTTCAGCTGCTCTCCCAGCATGTAAAAATGACATGCCAGGAGAGCGGGGGGGAGAAAAAGTGCTCACCCCCCTGCTCTCCTGGCTTGTCATTTCTATGTGCCAGGAGAGCGGCTGCAGCAGTGGAGACCAGGTAAGGGATTTTTTTTACTTTTAAAAGGGGTTTGGGAGCTTTGGTTTGGGAGCTTTGGGGGAGGGGGGCAGGCACTCCCATAGTTTTCTGAACTAATTTAGTCCGGAAAACAGTCCAGACACTGGAAATAGTGGGTTTATCCCACGCCTTCCAAGAAGGTGCGGAATAAATCCACTGTCTAATTAATTCAGGATTGTCCAGGACGTCATCTGGACAGCCCGTTCTTTGTTGCAGGAGTTACTGCAATAAATGGGCTGTCTGGATGCGCCCTTTGAGTTAGCACACTGGAGGGACCCTGCCCTAGTGATGAGATGCTATTACAATCAACCTTGACTCATCTTCAGTATTGGTTGTAGTGGAACCCCAAGTTTATCCTGGTATATGAAACCAGGAAAGGAAAATATTTATTTCATACTCTGAAGGATTGTCCTCAGCATATGCACGAGCAAAAGCAAAGTCCATACTTTTGGTCTCAAAATATGTCCGCAGCTTCTATATGAAGTTGACTTACATTTTTGAGAAATAGTGCAAAATGGTATGGATTCATGAATGTCTTACTTTCATGTTTAGAGATTTGCATCTCTTACTGGAAAAGTACTGTGTTTTGATTAGTTGTGTAAACAAAGTGTGTTAAGCATCTTTTCCCTTGGAATTAGTTGCAGGTGCAAGAAGAGAATTGTATATTTCAGTTCTATGGGAATCAAGGTTACAGATAGTCAAAACAAAGTGTAGTTGTAGGTATATTTTTTGTATAGTTCAGCCTACTAACTCATGACTGTAATTAATCATATTGAACAAGAAAGGAGGAGTTATGGCTTGTTGTTGGAAAACTATAAAGTCCCTCCATCTTATATCTCCTCCTCTTCTCTGTTGTTGCTGATTTATTATTTTATTATTTTACAGTATTTTTACCCTACCCTTCTCAACCCCCCCGGGGGGGGGGGGACTCAGAGTGGCTATCTTGTCTTCTGTGACATCAGAGCCCCTCCCCAGCACCAATGGCTGCTCTGGGGCCAGAGTAAAGAAGGGGAGCTGGGAAGACAGTTCCATCTTGTCTGTTGTGACGTCAGAGCTCCTCCGCCCAGCACCAATGGCCTCTCTGGGGCCAGAGTGAATAAGGGGAGCTGGGAAGACACTTCCATCTTGTCTCCTGTGACATCAGAGCCCCTTCTCCCAGCACCAACGGCCGCTCTGGGGCCAGAGTGAATAAGGGGAGCCAGACAGTTCCATCTTGTCTGTTGCACCAATGGAAGACAGTTCCATCTTGTCACTTGTGACCAACGTCTCTTGTGACATCAGCCGCACCAGGCCGCTCTCAGAGCCCCTTCTCCCAGCACCAACGGCCGCTCTGGGGCCAGAGTGAATAAGGGGAGCCGGGAAGACAGTTCCATCTTGTCTCTTGTGACATCAGAGCCCCTTCTCCCAGCACCAACGGCCGCTCTGGGGCCAGAGTGAATAAGTGTGGGGTGAAGCCTGGCTGGACAGATTTGAACATGAGGTTTATTTGGACCATTGCTGGCACAGGTTCTGTTTCCAGTGTGTACAAGAGTGGTCTAAAACCAAAGGAGAATGCCCTTTGTGCAAGCAGCCATTTTCCACCATATGAGATCTGAAAATGACTTTAAGGCCTCTACAACAAAGCCTTCAGAATCAAACTCCTTTGCCAATCCTGGTGGAAGGAGATCCCATTACTTGATTGCATGAAAAAGGCAATGTTGCAGGAATCCTCTCTGGCTCTATAGAACACTTCAGTGGTTGAAGACTGAGCAAACTGCCCTGTTTGGCGCTCATGGATCTCTAGTCCATATGGTACAATTGCATCATGGGAAATCCCACTCTAGGAGGACTACATCTCCTCCTGCTGACGAGATCTTGTTTGAAGGCATGTAAGGTCAGTTAACTGGAGGAAGAGATGCCGAACTAAATCAGATGATCAGGCGGCTTCAGCTGTGGCCACAAACCAACTGGGAGGGAAAATCCAGACATCAAATTCAAGAACAGGAAACTCGTATTAACTTCCGTAATTTTTGTTCATGCTTTTGAAGCACTGAAAATGGGGAGGCATTATCAGATGCTTTTGGTTGATGCAGGAATCCTATCTGCCTTTATAGACAGATATATAGATGTTGAAGTCTGAGCCCATGGATCTCTAGTCCGTATGGTACAATTACATCATGAGCAATGTCACCAGGTGTGACCTAGAGAGCCAGGCATTGGCTGATGGCATTAAGCCCTTTTTGCTACATCGGACAGAGCATGTCCTGGCATGAATTTGATGACTTTGGCAGGTGTCCTTTAAACATAGAAGCATACAAAATTGCGATGCTATGTTCCATGATACGGAGAAGAAGGCCGGCCTGAGTCTTCTATCATCACCATTTTTTTCAAATGAGGCAGATTCCTTGGAAGCAGAATACAACTCCTTCACAGTCAGAACTGACCAAGCCCTTTTGGGGTCATGAAACCCCTGGCCCCTCAGACATCCTCCGGCTCGGGCCAGGTTTGTCTCACCCTGTCGATGCTGAAAAGGCAGATAAATGGATCTGAGAGGAAACCAAGCCCAGTCTTGCCATAGAAAGCAAAATGACCTCACTGAGGCAATATCTTGAGATGACATAACTCACAAGGAAAGACAACTATCCTCGGTAAGGAACAAAAAAAATAGGAAAAAAGAGAGGCCACATTGTGGTGAGTAGACTCCACCAAGGAAGCCATATCCCTAAATTTGCAGGACTGTTGATGACGGTTAATGGAGGTCTCTTGTTCATAGGGTCGCCATAAGTTGACAGCAGCGAATGCCCATAAATGTACCCTTGTTAGTATTGAGCAGTTTTAATTGCTCTTGGACTTGCTGAGCCTCACATTGGTTACTCCCAAACAAAGGTTGGAAAAGTTGAGATTAATGAATGCTCATTTCAGAAGGCAACTGATCTTGACTAGAAAGCTCTCAGCTGGAGCCACAGTTTGGCAGTTGCAGACAGTTAGGAATTTGAAAACTGACAGTTGGTGAGGTCGGTTGACTGGCTCCCTCTAGTGAGCAAAACACAGCTTTGCATCTTAGAAGCTTCATTACATTTCAGTCAATTTCTACAGAAACTTGTGGCACGAAATACACTTTTACTGTACACTAGCCCTCCCCTGCCACGCATTGCTGTGGCCCAGTCTGTGTATATGTGTTTTTGTGTGTATGTATGCATATGTGTGTGTGTATATATTGGTGTATATGTGTTTTTGTGTTAATATATGTAGTTTCGCACATGCGTTGTAATGTGAATTTTATTTTTTGGCTTTTTCAGTCTCTTCTGCTGTGTTTTTAGGAGTGATGGTCACTCATTGGCCTGATAGGTGTATTGTGTCCAAATTCGGTGTCAATTTGTCCAGTGGTTTTTGAGTTATGTTAATCCCACAAATGAACATTACATGTTTATTTATATAAACTTTAGCCACCACGCTGTGACCAACCTTCCCTTCCTCTTTTTCTCCTTCCTTTTCTTCTCTCCTTCCTTCTCTCCCCTTTCCCCACTTCCTATTTCTCCCCCCTTTCTTCCTTCTCTGCCTATTCTTGGACTGCAACTCCCAGCAGTCCTCCTAATTGATCTGTCTATCTAATCTATCTGTTTGGAGGATTGCTGGGAGTTGCAGTCCAAAAATAGGAAATTGGAAATATGCAGGGATTGGGACGCTCTAAAAAAAAAATCCAAGGAGAAGCTTGCATTTTGGAAGCGGTGCATTGGGATCATCCTCCTTTCCTATAGGGCCTGGTCTAGGGGTTGCAGGGAGCTCTAGTCCAAAAGAGTGTGCGGATATGCAATTGTGTGTGTGGTTTGCCAGGGGGATCATTTTTGCACATGCGCTGTAGCGTCTTTTTTGTTTTTTGGCTTTTAAGTCCCTTCCGCTGTGTTTTTCAGTGGTTTTATGAGTGATGGTCACTCGTTGGCCTGATAGATGTATTGTGTCCAAATTTGGTGTCCATTCATCCAGTGGTTTTTGAGTTATGTTAATCCCACAAACAAACATTACATTTTTATTTATATAGATTGGAACAGAAACACTGGTTTTCGATCAGAAGTGAACAACCAGATACCTTTCAAGTATCTTGGGCTTCAATTCCCATCATTCTCAACCAGCTAGGCTTATGGGAATTGCAGTCCAAAGCCAGGTACTCTTTCTCTGGTTTAGGTTGAGAGCAACCCACTCAAAAATCCTGAATTATAATATTAAAACATGTGGGAGGCAAGTTCAGGCTAGGGTGGGCATAGTGCCATCTTGTCTCCTGCACTGTGCTTATAATAGAATATATTGTATATACATATAATATTGATATTATAATGTAATATAATACTAATATGATATTATAATTATATATTTTATATTACATGTAGTATTACTAGTAATATTACAGTAGAATGGTGTAGTACAATATAGTAATATATAATAATATTGTGCTATGGTAATAATATAATATATTGTATTTACATATTACTTGTAAGCCGCTCCGAGTCCCCTTCGGGGTGAGAAGGGTGGCATCTAAATGTCATAAATCAATCAATCAACCTTCCAGATGACAAACTATAACTCCCAGTCACGCAAGCCAGCACAACTAATGGCAGAAAATGCTGAGACTTGCAGTTCACTAATGTTTGATGAACCACACATCTCTTAGTACAATTTTAGACATATAGCTCTGGTTGATTGGAACTATGTCCCCACATTATGCTTTTGCTTGTACTTAAGCCTCTAAATTTGTACCAAGTGAAGCGTTTTAAGAGAGACCAAAGTGCATCTACAATGTGGAATTAATGCAGTTTGGCACCACTTTAACTGTTGTTACTCAATGTTATGGAATCATAAGGAGTTATAGTTTTACAAGATTATAGTTTGGTGAAGCACCAGCACTGATTGACAAAGAAGGCTCAATACTTTGTCAAACTACAACTCCAATGATTCCATAGCACAGAGCCATGGCAGTTAAAGGAGTATCAAACTGCATTAATTCAACAGTGTGGATGCCACTTTGAGGACAGGAGACTTAAATCCAGGTTCCTGGCTGAGGAAAGAAGCAAAGGAAGTCATACCTTCTCATGACACCCAAACTACACTGGTCAAAGTTAGGAATTCAACAGTTTTATTCTATAAACCTTTAGAAGTAGATTTACACAGCTATCAGTTGCTACATGGCACCCGTTCTTGGCACTGCAGCACTGAGTAATGCTCAGTTTCATTATCCACAATATTAGTAAGGCAGGCATATTTCCAATAAGGCATGCAGGCTGGATCTTATTGCATTCCGTATTTTTCTTGTAGTTCTTTTACTTTTTCTATGTATGCTTTCATTGCATCTTCTTTGGACATCCCTGGAAGAAAAAGAAAAGAGAGATTAGCCAGGCATATGGTGGTTTAAGGCACATTCATGGGCTGCTTCACTCTTATATTATAGTGCAATGATTCCATGTTAACCACCATGACAACTTCCTGTGGAACCCTGGGATTGGCAACTGAGGGGATGGAGCCTTTAGGATGCCCAGCCAGGGAATAATCCTTGTGCCTCTGCTCAAACTACAAATCCCAGAATTCCATATGATATAGCCACCCATGTGAGTTAAGAGGGAATCAAAGGTCTGTAACTGTGTCTTGTGAAAGGGCTCCGTGCCAACAACAGACTATTGGGGCGTTTGCTTAAGCAATGGCTCCCCTGTGATCAATTATAACAATAGCATAGGGTCTCATCCTTTCTGCTTCTAGGTTTCAGTAGGAGTCTAATGTGATAAACCTAAGTGAGGACTACAGCTCACCTTCAGGTCTTATGATGGATCCAGTGAAGTGACAGATACATATTCTATACATTTTACACATTTTATGCTGGACCTGTACAGATGGGGCTAAAATAGGCCCATGTCTCAAGATTGTTACCAATCCTTTTAGCTGTAAGACCACGAATTCAACTCTGTTTTAAAAAACAAGGCCCCTGTGTGCACTATGCCAGAATATTATAAATGGAACTGCTGGATTTTGGATAAGCCTGCTGTAACAGTTTTGAAAGTGCAATAGAATAGCACCATCTCCATGCTTTTAGATACTTATCCACTACTGCAGGTATGGACAAACTTCAGCCCTCCAGGTGTTTTGGGCTTCATCTCCCACAATTCCCAATAGCCGGTAGGCATGTCAGGCATGATTGGTGCCTGGTGGATGAATACCATAAAATGAAGTATGAAACTCAGGTGTGAATGCATTAAAAAGCATTTTATGATATCTAAAAAGTACATTAAACGCTGAAAGCTGCAAAGCTTTATACTTCATACTCGTGACCTAACGGGGCTCTTCTGCAGATGGAACTGCAGAAAAGGAACAATTCCCTTCCCTTCCATGTCTGCCATCCTCTGCAGGATTTCAAAATCTGCTCTGGGCATTCAGAAAATCTCACTGCTTTAGGTATGTAGAAACATGTATTTTGCAGACATTAACTTCAAGAACTTAGTTTTAGACATAGAGTCAGTTTATAATAATGTTGATGTCTACCCCATGCTCATATCCTAGGTACTCCCCCTAGTTTTTTCTTTTTGTGCCTTTAAAAAAATTACTATCATTATTTAAAAACTCAGATTTGGTGAATTATTGCATCAAATTTCCAGGTGGTAAAGAGGACTATCCTGGGGAGCAGAGGAGAAAAAGAAAGTCTCACTATGCTTGGCTACTAATGCAATTTGTTTTAGGCTACTTCACTACTTTTTAAAAATTACCTTATACCAATATTAAAGATTATGGATTGACACTATCATTTCTCTATCAGATAACCTTTTTGTTAACAGGAAACCAGCAGAACTACCAATACCAGTGTAGTTAGCTACACTGGGAGCAGTAAACTTACTCCAATTTTAGATAGTACACTGAATAATTACTCATGGAGATCTTCCTCCATGTGCAAAGGTAAAGTGCCTTCCATACTAGGAACACACAGCTTTCCAAGGCTACTCTTAATGAATTTTCTTCTACTGGTAGTCTGAGGGGTTATTTGAGATGTTATAACTGTATATTGCCATCTTTGGTCACATCAGTGAATTTATTAGCTTTTGCACAAATCTTACCTTTTAACTTATTCCATTCATCCCACTTGGCTTTGCCCTTAAAGTCAAGCATCCCAGGACGTTCTGAAAGACAATGAAAAGACACATTGTGATTCTTCCATCAGGATTGGGGAACAACTTTAGATGGAGTGTTCATGTTAGAGTCAAAGCAGTTTCGGTTTTTGGAGGGTTTCAGATTTTTAGATAAGAGAAGCTCAACCTGTATTCTGTCTAAGCAGTAAATAAGCCAAAACTTGCCAAGACAAGATTGCCACTTGACAACTTTTACATTAGAGAAAGTAATCCCAAACTATCTGACAGAAATCATATATAGTCTGTGTCTATGGCTTGAAAATATTGTAAACATTTCAATGGGCAAAGTTTAATATTACCATTTTATATAAGTGACACCACTTTAAAATGCCACTGTATATCACATAACTTGAACATGTTATTAATGGAGGATCCTGGAACCAAATCCACTGTATCCTTTTTGCTGCATTGTTCCATTTAGAAATTGAAACATAGGAAGAAGTCACAGATCCTTAGCATCCGAGGTCTGTTTTACCAAGCATACTTCTACATCAGTACTTTCTAAACTCTGGTCCTCCAGATGTTTTGGTCTTCATCCTCTGGAATTTCTGACTGTTGGCCAAGCTTGGAGTTCAGTTCCAAAACATCTGGTGGAGCAAAGTTTGGAGACTGAAGTTGTTCAAAAGCCTACTCTGAAGACATTCCAAGTATTCCATCTTTTCTGAATTTTTCTTTCTTAGGAAATACAGATGGAAGCAGCAGTAGAAAACATGGGAAATGTGCTAGTTCCATGAATGAGCCAGGACAAATGAAAATTAAAAACAAAGAAAAAATACACAAAATAACTAAAACTTTTCAGAAGCAAAACTAGTTATAGGTGCTGCTTCTTGGAGACACGAGGTTTTACGTAGATAGCTGTTGCTGTCTACATAAAAGTTAGGCTGTCCCCTAACTGACTGCACTTCTGGGACTGTCATGAAACAGTATTATAAGATTCTCTTCTTGCAGTGGTTCTCAAGCTGTGGGTCCTCAGATGTTTTGGCCTTCAACTCCCAGAAATCCCAACAGCTGGTAAACTAGCTGGGATTTCTGGGAGTTGTAGGCCAAAACACCAGGAGACTCACAGGTTGAGAACCACTGTTCTTGAGCAAGGGATGGGAAAACTTATGCAGGAAAAACTTGCAGGAAAAACTTGGCATGAAGCAGATTGACTCTTCCTTTGGTTTTCAATTGATCTTTATTTTGTACTTCAAATGTTCATGTTAGCCAAGTTCCTTGTGATCCTTATGGCAGTGATGGGAGTCATATATTGTTGAACTGTAGCTTCTAGCATTCTTCATCATTGGCTATGCTGGCTAAGGCTCCTGGGATTGCAGTCCATCAAGGTCTTGCATGATTCCCACCTCTAGCTATCCAATAAGAATGGATTGTGTATTAACGAGAATGGATGTAGAAAATTTGGTCTCCTTTATGTTTTAGACTTCACTTCCTAGAAGTCCCAACCAGTATGCTATGCAAACTATTCAGTTAGTCAAAGTCTTCCCACTCGCACTAAAGTGACTGAACTTTGAAGCGACACTTTTCAGTCTGGCTCTAGGTCAGCTGTTTGCACCCCTTGCTTCTAAAATCTCTTCCCTTGGGATGCTGCTAATTCCAAACTCTGTGGGTGCTTGTTTCAATATTTGGTCTTCCTGGCTCAAAGGATTGGGTCTTCCACAACAACTTAGGAGAAAGGATAGGATTTTTTAAAAATCACCTTTTGATCAATGCCTACTTTTGGACTAAGGAGCAAGAACTATGCATGTCTAACATGAACATTTCAGAATTCAATTATGTGTAACACACTTCTTTTAACTCCTTCCCTAGGTTACAAAAGAAGTCCGGGCTGCTTGCACTAAAGTGTCCCTGACCTTTAGTTCTATTTGGCAGTATAATCTTGGAGAAAAGCTCAGCAAGTGTCCCTTGTTCTCCACTGCAGATGGCCTTCAGCACAGTTGCCAGGAGTTCCAGATTTTCCCCCTCCCCCAGCACACCCAACAGTAGCAGTATTGTTGCAAAGCAATTAAAGGGGAGCATTATTATTTGATAACAGTGTATTAAATCCTTTTTTGTTGCTTGAATGCAAAAAAGTTATATAGAAAGACCAAAAATGTACTTAGGCTGCATCTACACTGTAGAAAGAATGCAGTTTGACACAACTTTAATTTCCATGGCTCAATGCTCTGGAATCCAATGAATTGTAGTATTTAGACATCTTTGCCAAAGCATGCTAAGCTACAGCTCCCAGGATCTCATAGCATTAAGCCATGGAAGTTAAAGTGGTGCCAAACCACATTTGTTCTATAGTGTAAGTGCACCTTTAGATTTTCCTTCTTGTTTTATGCAAGAGAGCAGAGTTTTAGAGCCCTTTTACATTACAAAACTATAATCCTCCGACTCCACTCTAACTACTTTTGTAACATATAAAATCCCAGATTTGTAATTTTGTCAGAGGTGCTAGAGGAGCTCTCGGAGATTGCCAAACAGCTCTCCCTAAATGAGATTCCAGGATTCCGCAGTACATTACCATGGGAGTTCAAATGGAACCATACAACTGCAATAATATGTGAAAACGTCCTTAGGAAACTTGAGAACTGACCTGTTGTCTGATAGCTGGAGCTTTAAGTAGGCCAGTAGGTGAGGCTGGTGATTGGCACCATTTCAGAGTCAATGAGGAGGATTGCTTTTGAGGTAGTACTTAGCATACAAGAGTTGTGTTCATATAATTTGAGCACCAAGATAAATCTTGTAGTTTCATTTCAACATAGCACATTGAACTACAAGTCTTCTCAGAAGGAGCTTGCAGTGTCTTTCTAAACACATGATCATGAAACACCAGATTTACTTTAGCAATTTCTACAAGGAATATCCTCCTCCCTATAGCACTATCTATGGTGACATGCAGACTGTGGTAGAAATTAATCACTAATTGGATGCAGTACTGGAAAAGGTAGAGGTTCTTTCCATTCTCGGTTGGGATGTCTGAAAGATAACCACTTTCTTAAAAACATAAAACCTAAACATATTCAAGACTAAACTAAAGTTCACAGACACTGGTGCCTTAGAGTGTTAGTAGCAATGGAAAGGAAATGGATACTTTCTGCAGTCATTTTCTGAACTCTCATTTAATTTGGTATTGTACTAATGTGGCAATATACCCATAGAAGGTGTGTTTAATTGTTGCAAAATAATGGGCAGGAGACATGCCTAAGCAGGAGTAAGAACTGCCTTAAGGTTTCAAATGCGGCAACTCCAAACAATAGAGGCAGGTGCCATTACAATGCAATGCGTATTGTTACTCCATCCTGGGGAATGATTTCCCCCCTGCAGTATATTAAATCTTAGCACTGCTGTGTTTCAGTTTGGATTTCCCACAACCATCAGATATATTCTGACTTCCACATGTGATGGATAGTTTAGGTATGAGACAGATTGTCCCCATAATCAGCATTTTTTAGCTGTGTCAAATGTTTCTACAAGTTGCCTCAAGTCTTTTGACAGCCAATTGGACTAGAGCCATTAATTAGGCAATTCCCTGAACTACTGGTTTGGTTTAATCACCTCACTTAGAATATGGAATATTTCCAAAGATTATGCATGTGTTATTCCACTAGACTTTATTGCAGAACATTTCCACAAAAACTAGTGCAAAATCCACACCTGAGGTCCATCACATTCATTTTGTCTCATATAATCAATTCTAAGGGAGTTGAGGAATGTCCTTTAGCCAGAAGAAAATAAACTACTAGTTGATCAGATTTTTCCTTTCTCTACATACTCAGAGAGGGGCAGGCAAAGAGGAAAGGAAACTTACAGAGTGAGTAGAAGTCTATTCATAAATCAGAAATGAGAAATATGAGAAAGAACTAGTGAATGTCCCAGCAGCAGGGAATTGAAGCAAGACCAAAGTATCTTAATAATAATCAATCCACACAACAATCTTTGTATATTGCAGGGGTACGGAAGCATGTTCTCATCCCATGAAGCCAGAACTCATTGTGAATTTATGCCACATGTCCATGCAATGTGAAGACAATTCTGCTGCTCTTGTGAGAGAAAGCAGATCTTGATCATAAACAGCAGCTGCACAGTATAAATACGAGTTCTAGACTGATTGAATATTGACAGTTGTCCAGTATTTAGTTCAGTATAGCTAAATATCTCTAAAGCATAATGTGGGTTTCATGGGACCTCATAACCTCTGAGGATGATTGCCATAGATGCAGGCAAAACATCAGGAGAAAATGCCTCTAGAACAGGGGTGCCCACACTTTTTCAGCATGCGAGCTACTTATACTAAAACCAAGTCAGAAAGATCTACCAAGAGAGAAGCAGGGCAGAGCTGGGGGAAAGGGCCGAAGCTTGGCGGGGCTTGGCTCCGCCCCCTCCCCCCTCTAGCTTCAGCATTTTCACAGCTTCTCCAGGGTAGAGGAGGGTAATGCCAAGCCAGTGGTGGCATAGATAGCCACTACTGGCTTGGCATTACTCTCTTCTACCCTGGAGAAGCTGTGGAAATGCTGAAGCCGGTGGAGGGGGCGGAGCTTGGCTCCGCCCCCTCCCCCTCTGGCTTTAGCATTTCCACAGCAGGGTAGAAGAGGGTTCCCAGTGGCGGCATAGATAGCTTCTACTGGCTTGGCATTAGGAGAAGCTGTGGAAATGCTGAAGTCAAGCCAGTGCCCTCTGGCTGCGGCAGGGTAGAAGAGAGTAATGCCTAGCCAGTAGTAGCTATCTACTGGCTTGGCATTACCCTCTTCTACCCTGGAGAAGCTGTGGAAATGCTGAAGCGCTGGAGGGGGTGGGGCTTGGTGGATGGCGGCCCCTCAGAAGCGCCCCATCCAGCTGGAATCGGCGACTTCCTGCCCCCTCTCTAGCCCATATAGTCTGTTACAACAATGCAGTTTCATGGGATTGTTGCCTATCTGAAATAAACTGAAATAAACAAAATATGTTCGGACATATTTATAGTTCTGGCAACAATTTTGAGAAGTAGAGATATTGAAAGCCTTCAAAGGCATTACTATATATTTCTTTGTCCGCACTTACAACTGACTGCATGGGCGATCAGTTAACTCATACCTGTATTTACATCTCCAATAGTTGCCTGCTTGAAATGACTGTAGGCAAACAACATTTCTTCATCTGTTGGTTTGCTCTTCAGCTTCTTAACTTCTTCTGCAGCTTTATCAAACTCTGCCTGTTGAAACAAAGGTGTTTATTAAAAATGTGATGTTGAAAGACACACATTGCTTTATCAGTTACAGCACTCTCTTATGTGCATTTATTTGTAAAGAAGTCTGTTGAGATTGACTCAGCTGGGCAAAAGTCATAGGGAATAGAAGTTTGAATATCACTCAGTGGGTAGGAGTGTTGTGAAACCAGATATTTCTCCATCACTTGGCAAGAAAGATGCTTCCAGAAGTGGTGTGAGGTCTGCCTCACATATTACACAATGTCTCTGGGGTAACTAGCTTAAGACACACCCACTGACAGATTTTTCAAAGACAATGTGCAGTTAGATCTCAGCTTAGAAAAGTTATGTTGGAAAACAACTTCTAGAATCCTACCAGCAAATATAGCCATTTGCGTTTGAGTGGACATGCTGCCTCAATGAATTGTGGGTGCTGTGTTCCAAAAAGTAACTTTTTCAAGAATTGCACTAGACTCCACAGAATCAAAACTGTTTAAGGAAAAGAACCCTGGTGCCCACAAGTCAACATTGCTTCCCATTCAGTACACATTTTTATCTAAAAATGTGTAGCTACTACATTGCATGTGTTGAATAATGTGTTAGGAGCTCTTCCATAACCAGCCCCGGAAGCCCAGAGGGAAACAAAGATTTAATCATAGACCCTGTCAGATCAATCATTTCAGGAAATTCCGAGCTCCGCTAAACACTGTGAATGCTTGTTACAACAACACTAGTGTGTTCAGATTTTAAAATTCTTACACATAGGATGGCACTTTAATTATTATGTTGCAAGGGATTTATAGTTTGGTGAAGTAGCAGCACTCTTTGATACAGTGTGCTAAATACATTGTAAAACTACAACTCCCAGGATTTGAATGCATTGAGCCAAGGCAGTTAAAGTGATGTCAAAATACATTAATTCTACATTGAAGATGAACCCTGGTTGTCCTTTCTGCTAAAAGTTTGGCTCCTGGCAAAGGTTTTACTCAGTTTAGTATCCTGACAAGATGTATCAGGCAAAGGCAGCTGCTAACAGAAAAACACCCATGTCTTCCATTTTCATTAAGTGTATCACTTCAACATTGATTTCCATGGGGGAAACTACAGTATGTCAGTTTGTTACATGGAGAACAAGGAGTCTAACAACTCCATAAGACAACAGGCTTTGGAAACTGCAGCCTACAGGCATCAAATGAAACTGTCTGTAGCCTGCACAAACCTATGCCAAATAAAATCTCTTAAACCTCCCAATGTGCCTGGGACCGGTACTAATCTTCTGTCCTTTGGCTACAACCGTTTCTTTCATTCATTTCTGGAAACTTGCCACTGACCAGAAATGAAAGAAAGAAACAGTCGCAGCCAACATGGGAAGAAACCTTGCAAGTACTGTGTATCCAACAGCTGACGAATCGGGACACCTTTTTAACACAGTTGACCTGCTTTAACCAATCCCTTGTCTGCAATTCCAGACTTTAAAATCCTCCAAAAATCTCCATGTGAGTGGCTGAGACAATTACACCTTTGCTTTCTAATGATTTGAGGTGCACAAAATTGGTTTCATGCACAAAACCATTAAAATATAGGCTATGGGGAGAAGGTGTATATAAGCCTTGGATATCTCATTATGTATATATATGTACAAATATAGAAGCACAGATATTTGAAAAAAATTCAAATGGGAAGTAAGGACTCCATGATGGAAGGATAAAGCTGCCAGCATTTTATTCTCCTCTTCTGTGGGTGGAAAGGTGAGAAGAGGGACTAGCTCTGCCCAGAAATCATTAACGGCACAAAATGGAAGGCTTTGGAAACTAAACTTCAGCGCCACATGAAACTGCCTTGCAACCCACCCTTCTCAAAGAAAAGAAGAAACAAGGAAATTTCCTCCAACCAAACAGTTCCTTCATTCAATACTGACTTTATTTCTTTTCCCTTGAGGGATGTATTAAGAAGCCCCCCTTTAGGAATCACCTGGGTTGGAGTAGCACCTGGAGGGAGTTGAAATAGCTACACTCTCTCCCCTCTCCTTTATGTCTTTTACTATATTTTTGCTGGTTTGTATTCTTTTTCTCTTTCTCTCTGCAATGATGTCATCTATCTGTATTACTTCCAATATAATGCAATATAATATAATACATAGATGTGTGCATCTCACTCTATATCTGTACATCTTTGATTGAAACATATCTCCAAATGGTAAGTTGTGCATTACACACACACACACTTGTACAAGTTGCAATATAGAAATGTACTGAAAGTTGTACAGATCGATTAAAAGATAGGTTTGAGATAGTTGCATGTTTTACATAACCGGCGAAAGGAGGCATGGAAGTCATTTTCTTCCTTTCTCCTTTATATCCTGAACAATCAGGGTCAACTAACACTTCCTAACAAAGGAACCCCAGCAGGGAGCAGCCAGGCTTTGAAGCTGCAAGGCCATTCAGTGCTAATCAAGGTATCCAATTGCAACATTCACACTTACCTCCAACAGACAAGAGTCTTTCTCCCCACCCTGGACATCCCACAGATATATAAACCTCACTTGCTTAGTTTCCAACAGACCTCACAACCTCTGGGGATGCTTGCCATAGATGTGGGCGAAACGTTAGGAGAGAATGCTTCTGGGGCATGGCCATACAACCCGAAAAACTCACTGCAACCTATTTTCTATTTTTGTTTTTTTGCTGGTTTGTATTGTATATATTGCAAGTTGTTCTGAGAGATTTAAACATCACAAAGAGAAAACGAATACAAGCCAGCAAAAATATAGTAACATACATATGCAGACATATATGGTAAAGATATTTACTGAAATATATATTTCAAAGGACTTACTTGGCTCATGATGGCAATGCAACTGGGTGCCTTTCCGCTCAACCTCTGCTAGCGTGACTCCTCCTTACTGGCCCTACCTTTTGGCAAAGCACTCTTTCACACATCAGCCCAGCTCCCGGCGACCAATCAGAGGCGAGAGGCGGAGCCTCGCGCTGGCCCTTCCTTCTATCCTGCTTGGAAGAAGGGAGAGACCCACGCAGCTCAAGCCATAGAGGTACGCATGCCTAAAAAGTGGAAGAGCGCACCGTTTCCGGTTTAGAGAGTTCCACGTGGATTTCTTTCCAAAAGATTGAAGGTGGGCAGAACAAACCTGCCAAAGCGATTCCTATAAGACGGCAAGTAAACGGGCGATGTAGGATTTCGGACGGAAAATGGATTTCAAAGAGTGTGTGTATATCCATAAATCTATATAGATATAAGTCTCTCTATCTGTAGAGATATGTTCCAAAGTTTCCATTTATAGGAAAAAGTAAACATATTTGATATTACATTGTTAGTTTTTAATGTTTACATTTCTTTATTTTTTGTATTTTAATTGTAATTCATAAATAGGTTTAACTATAATTTCCCATTTTCCCCAAGTATGGAGACATTTGGAACACCGCAAATATATAGAAAGCAAGATTACATATGTGTACGTATGTATGTGTATTATTATTATCTTTATTTCTATTTTCTGCCCCGCCCTTCTCCCACAAGGGGAGAATATCTACACACGTGCTCTTGTTTTCTGGTTTAGATAGATAAGGATCATATAATGACCTGACTTTATAGTAAGATCCACTAACTTATTTCTAAGTTCAGTTTAGTAAGTTACTTTTTTGGGGGGAAAACCCGTTAAGGGTGGTAGTTTCTGCACACTTGGTTTAACTTTAGAGTGAATCTACATTGCAGAATTAACGCAGTTTGATACCACTTTAATTGCCGCGGCTCAATGCTTAGGGGGAGTCCTGGGAATGGATGTTTAAAAGCTATTTATTCAGCTTTCTCTAGCAAAGAGTGGCACTCGGAGTTTTCTCATTGGGTGCCTACAATAGCCAATCTCCTTGGGACAGCCAATCGTGGTGAGGGGCGGGACAAAGCGTTAAAGGAGGCGAGGGAATCGGGAAATGACATTGGGCGCATGCGCAGGAGATGCCGGAGAAGGGATTCCTTCGCCGAAGCGGTAAAGAGCAGTGCGGGCAGAGGCAGCAGGAGAGAAGCTTGGGCCCCTTCTTGCAGCTGTAGTTTGACCCTAGGTTTCGCTCTAAGGCTGCCACTCCCACCGTCCCATCCTCACTGCCCCAGGGCCCCTCCTTTCCCCCCTCAGCCGCTTAAGCCACAAGGAAAGGGCCCGAGGCTGCTAGGAATGGAGGGAGTTGAAGTCCAAAACCCCTGGAGCCTCCCTCCGGGTGTTTTGGACTTCAACTCCCTCCATTCCTAGCAGCCTCGGGCCCTCCGCCCAAGTTGGCCCAGGCCTGGCGTAGATGCACCCAAAGCCTGGCGAAGGGTCCCTCTTTTGTCCTAGGTGAGCGTCCCTTCTCAGAAATGCCTGGGTTTGGGATTTGGATTTCTGAATATTCACACAAGCATCATGATTTATACAATTTTGCCATTATGGAGTAATGAAAGGAACCAAGTCAAACAATGCATGACAAACTGAGCCAAACTGGCCCAGCTTCCTTGTCCAAACGTATCTCCCCTTATGTCCCACCTCAAAGTTCACGATCTTCCGGGGAGGCCCTGCTCTCAAGCCCACCTTCGTGGCAAACACAGTTGGTGGGGACGAGGGACAGGGCCTTCTCCATGGTGGCCCCTCGCATGTGGAACTCGCTCCCCAACAAAATAAGGCCAACTTCTTCCATCCTTTCCTTTAGAAAAAAGTTAAAAACGTGGCTTTGGGACCGGGCGTTTGGTTGATGTGGG
This sequence comes from Anolis apletophallus, assembly GCA_030556195.1. Taxonomy (NCBI): domain Eukaryota; kingdom Metazoa; phylum Chordata; class Lepidosauria; order Squamata; family Anolidae; genus Anolis; species Anolis apletophallus. Next base: position 125,193,851 of record JARBWK010000002.1, read on the forward strand.
GCAGTGGATGGACAATTGAATTGCTGAGGCAGACTGTGGATTTGGTTTTGGACAGCCTATGAGTGCGGAACGGGAATCATGTGGTTAAATATTGATATTTGATTGTTTTAATCTGTTTTGTAGTATTCTATGATGTGTTGTTCCGTCTCCTGTGTATGCGGCATCGAATTGTTGCCTTTTTGTTAGCCGCCCTGAGTTCCCCTTTGGGGGTAGAGAAGGGCAGGTTAGGAATAAATGAAATAAATAAATACATTGGGAGATCCATTATGTTTGAAAAATGGGAGAAGGTCTGGAGGAAAAAATTAAAATATACACAATCATCCGACATTCAAGAAAACTGGCTGAAAATGATGTACCAGTGGTACGTAACACAAAATAAGTTATCTAAATTTAACAAAGCGATGAAGAACAATTGTTGTAAATGTGAAAAACAGGAAGGGAATTTCGTCCATATGTGGTGGTCTTGTGTCAAGGTGAAAAATTATTGGAAAGAGATCCACGAAAGTTGCCAAAAAAATTATTAAAGACAAAAATCCATTTTAAGCCAGAACATTTCCTCCTTGGAATGATCAATATTGAGTGGGACATCAACAAAGTCAAACTATTTTATTATCTGACGGCAGTGGCCGTTTACGCACAAATGTGGAGACAGAAGGCGACATCCTCCACAGACCGATGGATTGCTAAAGTACTGTACGTGATGACTATGGACAAACTGACCTTTTTATTGGCAAAATCACAGGGTAGATGTTTAAAAACAACGGACTGGACATTATTTAAGGACTATCTGAATGAGACTAAAATTAACTTGAAAACATAAGGAAAACAGAGCTAACAATAAGCCAGTTCAAATACTCCAAACAGAGGAGGAGCCAACGGACAAATAAAAACAGAAAGAACAATATGCAACTCCAAAGAAGAAGACTGGGAAGATCAACACAGAATATTTTTATATTTTTAATTTTTGGTATTTTTTCTTTTTCTTGGTATGTTTTCTATTATTATTTTATTTTATTATTATTTTTCTTCCTTTCCTTTTTCCATCTGCTATTTCTCTTTTCTTTTTTCCCTATCTCTTGTCCCAATCACAGTTTTTTTCTGATATCTTTTTAACTTTTAAACTTTCACTTTATAAAAAACCTAAATAAAATATTATAAAAATGAGATATCTTGGGGATGGAATCCAAATCAGAGCATCAAATTGATATGTTTCCTAAATACTTTATACACACAACCTGAAGATTATTTTATATCCAATATTTTAAACAATTAGTGCATGAAAACGATTTGTGTACATTGAAGCGCCATTTGGACAATCTTGGGATTTGTGGCATTTCGTTTTTCTGGTTAAGGAATGCTCAATTTGTACTGTATTTATGATCAATGTATTGTCGAAGGCTTGCATAGCCAGAATCATGGGTTGTTGTAGGTTTTTCGGGCTATATGGCCATGTTCTAGAAGCATTCTTTCCTAACTTTTTGCCTGCATCTATGGCAGGCATCCTCAGAGGTTGTGAGGTTGTGTGTTTGTGATAGTTTCAAATGATCAACCAGTACTTCCAATGCTAGATTCTTACTTGCACAAAGTATTCTTGGATTTACTCCTAGATTTACAAAGATAAATGCTACTACACATTTTCAACAGTAGAAATAAGACATATTTAACTAACTGCAGTGTTCGTTTCTTTTTCAAGCGTCACATACTGTTTGATAGGTGTACTAGCTAAATTTTGTCCAGTTGTTAGTGTTCAGTGTTTCAAATTAGAAAGCAAATAATTACTTCTACATCACTAAGCTCTGCATCTCCATGGGAATATTAATGAGTGAGTAATGGCACTTGGAGTAAGTGGCATTACACTCTCTAGGACTAACTCTTGAACAGCTCTAAATAGGATTGTGCTGTTGATAGCCAAATCTGCTTTGGCTTTTTGTTAAAAATTGTGTTTGACCTCTGTCTACTGTCAAAATGTTCAGTCAATTCTTAGGTTTTTCCCCCCATTTTGTTTATCTTAGATATTTGTTCTCAAGCCTTCTCCCGAAGCCATTTAGTAAGAGCCAGCTAATTGGTTTGATAAGTTGTTTCCCACTCCATTCGGAATTTTAAACCTGTATCCTTGGATTGTGTGCTTTTCATGTCTGTGTATCCACTAAATTGTATGCTTTTACCAAGAATAGGGTTTTCTGGGTTTATAATATTGAGGAATTGTTAAGTTTACATTTGCCAGAAAACAATGATAAGATCCCAGTGAGCTGCTACTAATAGAAGAATGGTCTAAATATATGGTCATCAAAAGAACTTGGATTAACTTTTTAAAAAAGGGGTAGCTTCTTTGAATTTAGGCAACATTTCATCGTCTTATGATCTATAATCCGATTTCAATATAACCTGTACTACACCTCCTTGTGTTTTTAAATAAGATTACTATTTCCTTCCCAAATAATAACATTTTTCAGTGTTGTATTTTTACATGCACATATAGACATGTGTACGAATATAATAATAATAATACCCCGCCACCATCTCCCAAAAGGGACTTGGGGGCTGCTCAGAATTGTGCATACTTAACATAGATGGGTATGTTTGCATGTCTGAAAAGAAATATTTGCTTTCCAGGTAATTTGTGGCTGACTCATGTCATCAGGAGACGTGACTTTGACTGTTCGACTAGTCCGTTCATTTGAGCACCGTAATTTCAAACCTGTTGTCTACCATGGTGTTAGTCTGGACCAGACTGTAAAAGAGTTTATTCAGTTTGTGAAGAATGGTAAGAAGTTGTTGTCAAAAATCTACTACATATTTATATAATTTGGGAGGAAATGCAGTATTTGCTGAAATAACTGGCTGTCTGCTGCCCATTAATGTTCACAAGTATTGAGCTAAACAGACTAGTTCTCTGGCTTACAATATTCTGCTCTGCTACAACTCGAATAGGCAAAACTCCCAAGAATCCTAAAGCTTCCAGGATCACCTCCAACCAGGATGACTGTGTTGGCTGGTTCTAGTATTCTAATGTGTGATGAGGTGCATTGGATGTAATTTTAACTTTAAATCAAATCTCCAATCTGGTGACCTCCAGATATTTTGGAGTGTGACTTTTAGCAGCCTCGATTAAAATGGAAAAATGGCTGTAATTTCTAACACAGGTTTTCAGCCCTCCACGTTGAATTGCACCTTCCAGCATTACTCTGGCCGTGCTGTCTGGAGTTGAAAAGAGTTTAAGCTCGGCATTTGTTGGTTGCCCATATTTCCCTCTCCTGCCTTAATATTTGCATGACGTGGACTATAGTCTGAGTACACTTGAGTGGAAATGCCATTGAAGGAATATTGGACAGCATTGCAGTGTTGATTCTAAAAGGAATCTCTCTTGTTTAAAATGAGTAACAACTGTTCATGTGTCTTCACTTTTTCTCCCTCCCCCCAGATGTGGCACTAAGGACTACACTTCCACCTCCTTTTAAAAAGTATAAATATGGTATGTGTCTGTCCTTATTTTTTAATTAAATCATACCACCACATGTTGTTGCTATGTATATTTATATCCCATCTTTTTTTCCATTTAGGACTCAAGGCAGCTTAAAAATAGGTGTACTTAATTTTTTTTCAGAATTCAAAGCCATCGCTCCATTGAATGGCAGCAAATTTAGTAATAATAATAATAATAATAATAATAATAATAATAATCTTTATTTATACCCCGCCCCATCTCCCCAATGGGGACTTTGGGCGGCTCACACGAGGCCAAGCCCAAACAACAAATTACAATAAAATCAAATCAAAACACTAGCAATGAACTCAATAAAAAAGATACATACAAATAAACAAATTTCATCTGTGTTGTATGAAGATACATATCATTTGATCTCCAGAAGGGTAGCTATGTTAACTCCTTAAAGCAAAACTTACCATGTGTCTTTTGATGCTTTCAAGGTTTAAGGATAGTGTTATGGCATAAGCATTTGTGGATCAGAGACCATCTTCATTTCTCTACTCTGTGTATAACTTTACATCATGTCCCACCTCAGTTGTTTTCCCATGATGATGATGGTGATGATAATCTCCCCAAGGGGACTCAGAGCGGATTACAGAATACATACATGGCAACATTTAATGCCATTATACAGCACATACATGGCAAACATTCAATGCGGTTATTCAACTTACAAAATACATAGAGGCAAGGCTTCCCTCTTTTTCATTTCCAGCATCTGGAGGCTGTGCTCGACGCAGCAATGAGGTGCTGTTCTTCCATTTTCCATGCCGAGGAGCCTGTTGTCCATGGATGCCTTCCTGATTGAATTGCTGGCGGCTTCTTCAGGGGCGCTTTTTACCTCCTTACCAAAAGGGTACTATTTATCTACTCACATTGCTGTTTTCGAAATGCTAGGTAAGCAGGAGCAAGGGCTGACGGCTTTCAATGCCAACCTTCTGGTCAGCAAGATTTTCTGTAGTTTGCGGTTTAACCCGCTGTGCTAACCACGGCCCATGCAACATTGTCACTTTCACAAAACGGCAAACAACCCACTTGGGATTTGAATGTCGCAGCCTATGTTTTGGCTCAGTGAAAGCTATCAATAGGAGTCTGGGGGAACTATACCAGCAACTGTAAGAGTTGGAGCTATTTTTATTGAAAGCTAAAATCCAATAAAATTTCTTTCATTAGAATAGCAGTAAGATTTGACTTTCTTATTTCTTCAGGCTTTCTATTAAATTACTTTCTGTTTTCACTCCTGCTCCTTTTCCTATTTGTCCTTTTGGTTTAAACTAAGAATTGCTTTCTCTTAATCTGATGAATGTTTTGGCCTGAGTGTTGCAATATGTAGAAACTGATTCTTGATAAGATGCCCTATTTGCCTTAGTCAAGGGGTTCCTGTTTCTCTAAATTGACAACTGGAGCCATTTGACCTGAGCTAATGCTCTGATATTTGCATATTACTGTTATGAAGTAGGGATATATTGAAGGGTTGTAGATGCTTTGGATATGTTTGCATTTCGGATGGAAAGAAATTTGGCATTCTACTGTGGGTAGAATTTTATCTCATGGAGGTATTAAAAAGCTGGACATTTTGGAATTTGCATCAGTATTATTCTGTACATTATTCATTCCAGTTTTAATTGGCAGAGTTGTCTTTTGGGTATTAATTTTTTATCATCTTGCTGAAGTGCCTTTTAAACTTGGCTCGCATGTTGAAGTGCTGCTCATGACCCACAATCCTTTGAAATCACAATTTCCTTCGTGCACCTGCATTTCAATATCCAACAAGTAATTGTGAGGTTAAAAAGGGTAGCCAAGTTGGAGCTGGAAGCATGGAATGAGAGGCTTACGTGTTGAAAGAATTTACATAGTAAATAAGTAGTGGGTGAAAATGAGGCTGGAGGTAAACAGGAAAGATCTTGGATATGAATTCAATAAATAATGTAAGACTTAAATCAAAGAAGTTTTAGTAACACCCCCCCCCCCCGCAAATTAATGAATTAAGAAAGCCCAGTTATTATGGCAATAATGGACAGATGAGATATTTGAAGTGAAGAAAACGTATGTCAGGCTAAGTTTTTGTTAATGGTATAATTTTTGAGCAAAATCCAACAGTGGCCCAAACACCAGAGTCCAGCAGAATGGAACAGGGTGGTTTTGGGAAGTTGTTATTTTGTCCTCCTTTGCTAGTGTATATGTAAGGTTGGATTGATACAATGTTTGTGTGTTGGTTTATCAGTATATAATGTAGCACAGCTGGTTAATAACCAGCAGCAATAGATCAAAGGTTGGCAGTTTGAAGCCCAGGTCGTGGTGAGCACCCAACCATTACCCAGCTCACTGTCCATCTAAGCAGTTCGAAAACATCTGTGAGTGGTGAATAGAGAAATTAGGCACCACTTATTTGGGGAGGTATTTTACGGCACCATAAAAAGGAAATACCAGAAAAATGCTGGTGATCAAAGGAAGAAGGAAGTCTGTGATCAAGGTCTCTTCGCCATAGAGGGTGGAGTGACAGCACCCCCCTGTGGCCAGAAACGAGCGCAACCTCCAGGACGCTGAAGCTGTGAAAAATGCCAGCATAATACTTCTATCTGTTGTCTATCCTGTCTGTTTAACGGCATTGAATGTTTGCTGTGTATGTTGTCATCCGCTCCAAGTCCCCTTCGAGGTGAGAAGGACAGAATATAAATGCTGTAAATAAATAAATAAATAAATAAATGATCTTGTTCCCCTCTAAACCGCCCCGAGCTTGCGGGGAAGGGCGGTATAGAAATGGAAATAATAAATAAATAAATAAATAAAACTGGATCTGTATGGAATCCTCTAGAGTCCTAAAGGTAATTTTGGATGGTCCAGAAAGTTGTAAGAAAGAAGGAGCTGAAAATTCTGCTGGATTTCATCCTATGTGAGAGAATCATGGAGTGCCATAATAATGATGCTGAAACAGGACCCTGGCTTTTGTTGGGTTGGTCATTCTGGCATATTAAGAATTAAAATTTATCTATTTTTGAAGAAAATATTATAGAAATTGAAAGTTTCAAATGATTATAATCAGGATTCTATTGTTCGCTGTCAGGGGAAGCTCTTTCAAAAGGAAAGCATTAACCTTTGGGGATATTATAACTCTTATTCACTCTGAAATGTGAAGAAACACTAGATTAGTTAGGAAGATGTGGAAGTGAGAAGAAAGCTGCTGATGAGCCTAGAATACACACAGTTTCTATCTTCCATCCTCTTCCAACATTTCATATGCTCTGTGTTGATTATTTTTCTTGTACTTTTGGGATAGTTTTTGAAAATACTTGTATGTTGATGACTCCTCAGTATTCCGAATTTTTTTTTAAAATTAGTATTAATGTGAATCTTTGAACTACCAAAATAATTAAGGTAGACTTGTGTTTACACTTATTTAATATCCATTGAATTCAATAGCACTTCCCTTACTAATAAATATAGAATTTTCCTGTTAATGATTGATGTTCCTTGGAGAGGATTGGGACCCCCCAGTCCACCTCAAAACCATGGTGTCTGTTTGCTTCTCCCTGTGTGAAGAAAGTAGTGGAAAGATATAATAACACAGTATTGTATATATATGCAGAACAGTGTGTGTGCTAGAAAAAGACCAAAATCAAAACAAACTTCAAAATAAATTATCTCTTTTCAGACACAATGAAGATAATTCATCAGGCACATGGCTCTAAGGTATATTTTGTAATTGCTTGCTTTCCCTTTAGTGTTTACAAATGTACTATAATGGTGTTGAATGTTTTCTCCTGGGATGTAATGACAGACCTTAACTGGGAATCCTGTATTTGTCTTGATTCTGTTCCCCTACCTCTTGACTTTCTAGACCAATGAACTCGTTGTCGGTTTAGAAGATGATGACAAACTCATGTTGGCAGAGGACAGCACCCTGAAAGCAGCTGGAGTAGGTGGGTGGTGCACTGGGATTGACTGAAGTCTCAGCTCATTGTGCTTGTCATTATCCAGAGAGCAGTTGCTTCTGTTTGGATAGCGTGTCGAAAAGCAAATGCTGTCCCTCAAAGACTGCATGCAACATGGTAATTATTCAGGAGGGTGTGGGGTTTCGTGTACATTCAAATCATAGGGCTTGAGGGCAATATGCATCTCCCTATAGAATTTTAATAGAGGCATTTTTAAATGAAGAAAATACATGCTTAGAATTCTGCCAGGTTAATTTTAAATGATTGACAACTTGGTTATTAATACCATGTCTGCTTAGTCTTTTTGGTAACATTTAAACAGATGTTTTGGTTGAAAATTTAAGCAATGAAACTAGTGAGAAGTAATGAGATGATTGTCTGATTAATATTGTGCAGTGCGAGGCTGGAGAGTTGCCTAGATCAGAGCTTCTTGAACTTTTTTGACCAGCTATCCCTTTCCAACTGAATAATGTAGTAATGTTTACATGACCCCAGATTATTATTATTATTTTGTGTCAGGAGCAATTTAAGAAACTACAAGTTGCTTCTGGTGTGGGAGCCCCCGGTGGCACAGTGGGTTAAACCAGTGTTTTTCAACCTTTTTTGAGCCGCGGCACATTTTTTACATTTACAAAATCCTGGGGCACACCACCAACCAAAATGACACAAAGTGACACTTTAACACAGTAATACATATAGTTAATATGTTTTTTAATGTATTTATACACTCAGTGTGAAACCTGGGCCTGTTTCGATGAACACAACATAGATATCCTGGCAGGAATGGCAGAAAGACACACACGAAGGTCTTGCTCAACAGCTGGGAGTTATAGTTCACCTGCAATCAAAGAGCATTCTGAACTCCACCAATGATGGAATGGAATCAAACTTCCCACACAGAACTACCATAACCAAGAGAAAATACTATAAGAGTTTGGTGGGCATTGACCTTGAGTTTTGGAGTTGTAGTTCACCTATATCCAGAGACAACTGTGGAGGGGAGGGAGGAAGACGTGGGGCGAGTCTGCGCAGTAGCACCCGCACGGGTCACGTCTTCCTCCCTCCCCCCTCCCGCAGAAGCAGCAGCGTGAGCAAAGTGAGGCAAAGCTAGCAGAGCGAGGCTGGGAAGAAGGGAGCCCGAGTGGAGAAGAAAAAGTGTTCGGCAGGAGGGGAAAAAAGGGGTATTGGAGGTTCCAATTTCCCACGGCACACCTGATGATTGCTCACGGCACACTAGTGTGCCACGGCACACTGGTTGGGAAACACTGGGTTAAACCCTTGTGCCGGCAGGACTGCTGACTGAAAGGTTGGCGGTTTGAATCCGGGGAGTGGGGTGAGCTCCCGTCTGTCAGCTCCAGCTTCTCATGCGGGACATAAGAGAAACCTCCCACAGGATGGTAAAATATCTGGGCTTCCCCTGAGCAATGTTCTTGCAGATGACCAATTCACACCAGAAGCGATGATCCCAGATATAAAGGTATATAAAATAAGTACAAAAATCAAACATTTACTGATAATAAACCAGCATTTGCAAGGCTTGCTAAACAGGCTGATTTTCCTTTTTGCGGAGTACCGCTGAAACATCTTCTGCAGAGTCCACTGTAAATACTGTATGTTGTTGCTAACAGATTTGTGTAAATGGGTTGTATTTGGAAACCTTTTACTGTTGCCAAATTTTCATGACCCCAACATTGAGATAAGGGGACCCCATTTGGGGTCAGGGCCAACAGTTTAAGAAGAAGTGGTCTAGATCACTTTGGGGGAGACATGTGGAAGAGGACATGGTTCATATCTTCTTACTCTGCAATCAGGAGGCACTACCTATCAGAAAACCAAGTTGTGTGGCTAACCAACTGCCACTTTGAGTTCAGTGAAAGCCACTGAATGCTTACATAGCAAGCTTTCAGATACTGAGAGCTCTTGCTTTTAAAGACTAGATTTGCAATTATTCCAGGATCTTTTTCACCCTATTTAAAATGTTAACACATTTTGGGTTAGGCAAAGCCTTCAAGTCATTTTGGAGGTAGACACTAAAATTAGGAGATGCTGGTCAAGTTGAGGTTTTCCAAATATAAACATGTTTAAATTTATACAATCTTCCCTTATTTGTGAAAGACACCCTCTCCCCTTAAAAAAACTGAAAATGTCCCCTCATCGAAAAATTCTAGTAAAATTATTTGAGATCATCATTAACTTTTCAGGAAATAACTTTAAAGGTAAAGGTTTCTCCTGACAATAAGCCTAGTTGTGTCCAACTCTGGGGGATGTAGCTCATCTCCATTGCTAAGCCGAAGAGCTGGCGTTGTCTATAGATTCCTCCAAGGTCATGTGGTTAGCATGACTGCATAGAGCACCGTTATCTTCCCAAAGAAGCGGTACCTACTGTTCTACTCACATTTGCATGTTTTTGAACCTTTGGCAGAAGCTGGGGCAAACAGTGGGAGCTCACCCTACTCCCCGGATTCCAACCGCCAACCTTTAGGTCAGCAAGTTCAGCAGCTCAGCAGTTTAACCCACTGTGCCACCAGGGGGCCCCTGGGAATAACTAGCTGATGACATTTTATTTTTTTACAGTGTGCTGTTGATAATCTGTGATACCCTCACAACTTTCATCCTGGATCCATTGTGGAATGGGTTCAATGTCGGACTAAGAGTCTGGGAGACCAGGATTCCTACTCAGCCATGTAAACTCACTGGGTGACTTTAGGGAAGCCACAAACTCTCTGCCTCAGAAGAAAGCAAAGGCAAAACCTCCTCTGAATAATCTTGCACAGAAAACCCTAGAATATGGTCACCATAATTTTGAGTTGATTTGAAGGAATACAACATTATATGCTATATCAGATACATACTTTTTCAGTGGCTTGCATATTTTGTAAAAGCCTTTCACTGAGACAGGAAATATGATTGTTTAGTTAAGCAAGGGGAGTTTACAGACAGGAAGGGTTTATAATTTTTCTCTGTCTTCTCCCTTAATACTTGTTCCTTTCTCGTCCATTACCCTGTAAACTCTTATGAGGCAATGGCAACTTTTCCTTAGAAATGTGTACAATTGCTGCATAGCAAACACTTTATAAGCTCATGCAAATAATTGTCATAAGAACATAAGAAGAGCCATGCTGAATCGGGCCTCAGCCCATCTAGTCCAGCATTCTGTGTCACACAGTGGCCCACTAGTTGTACACAGGGATCTCTAGCAGAAAGGAGGGCAAAACCCTCACCTGCTCCCGACCCCCCACAACCAGTACCCGGGGAAAATCCTGCCTGCCTCCATCAACAAAGAGGTGGCACTTGGATGTCCATTTCAGTAACTACTGATTCCCTTGGTATCCATGAATCTGTCTAATCCTGCCTTGAAGCTGTCCAGGCTGACAGCTGTCACAACCTCCTCTGGAAGTGAATTCCATAACCCAATGACCCTCTGGGTGAAGAAATATTTCCTTTATTAGTCCTAACTTTCCTACCTTGGAGCTTTAGGGAGTGCCCCTAGTCCTAGTGTTTTGTGACAAAGAAAATATTTTTCTTTATTCACCTTTTCTATCCCATGCATGATTTTATACACTTCGATCAAGTCACCTCTTAAACGCCGTCTTTCAAGGCTGAAAAGACCAAGGCGTTGCAACCTGATTTCATAAGGGAGCCGCTCCATCCCTTGGATCATTCTTGTTGCCCTTTTCTGTACCTTTTCCAGTTCCGTTATATCCTTCTTGAGGTGCGGTGACCAGAATTGTACACAGTACTCCAGATGTGGCCTCACCAAAGATTTGTAGAGAGGCAATACAACATTTGCCGACCTATTTTCGATTCCCTTCCTGATCATGCCAAGCATAGAATTTGCTTTTTTCACTGCTCCAGCGCACTGGGTTGACATCTTCATTGAGCTGTCCACCAAAACCCCAAGATCCCTTTCCTGGTTTGTCTCAGAAAGCTTTGATCCCATCAGTTGATAAGTGTATTTGGGGTTCTTTGCCCCGATGTGCATGACTTTACACTTGTTTAGGTTAAAATGCATTTGCCACTTTGTTGCCCATTCACTCAATTTCGAGAGATCTTTCTGGAGCTCTTTACAATCAGTTTCATTTTTAACTACCCTGAACATATTGTCTGACAATATTAATCACTTGAATCATATAGCAGGTCACTTTGGTGATTGGCTTGTGGCTATTGAGAAAAAATAGCACTTAGGGAAAAGAAGAGAAAATGTTACTTCCTGAAGTGATAGACTTTGTTTTCCTGAACATCAAACTTCCAGATGCAGCACTCCTTCAGTATTGAAGGTCTTCAGCCAATTAAATTGACAATCTTAAAGGGATTTAATGACATTTAATGGTCCGGTTGTGCTCAACATCTTTATTAATGACTTAGATGAAGGGTTAGAAAGCATGATCATCAAGCAGACGGCACCAAATTGGGAGGGATAGCTAATACTCCACAAGGCAGGAGCAGAATTCAAAACGATCCGAACAGACTAGAGAGATGATTGACCAAAACTAAAAAAATAAAGTTCAACAGGGACAAATGCAAGATACTTCACTTAGGCAGAAAAAAAATGAAATGGAAAGATACAGAATGGGGGATGCCTGGCTCGACAGCAGTACATGTGAAAAAGATTTTGGAGTCCTCGTGGACAAGTTAAACACAAGCCAACGATGTCATGGTATTTTGTCCTGCATAAACTGGAGTATAGTTTTCAGATCCAGGGAAGTCATGCTCTATTCAGCCTTGGTCAGACCTCACCTAGAATACTGTGTCCATTTCTGGGCATTGAGTTGAAAGGATAGTATGTTGACAAGCTGGAATGTGTCCAGAAGAGGGTGACTAAATGATCAGGGGTCTGGAGAACAAGCCCTGTGAGGAGCGGCTTATAAGAGCTGGGCATGTTTAGCCTGCAGAAGAGAAGGCTGAGAGGAGACATGATGAGGGCCATGTATAAATATGTGAGGGGAAGTCATAGGGAGGAGGGAGAAAGCTTGTTTTTTGCTGCCCTGAAGACGAGGATGCGGAACAATGGCTTCAAGCTACAGGAAAGGAGATTCCACTGGAACATTAGGAAGAACTTCCTGACCACGAGAGCTGTTCAGCAGTGGAACTCTGCCCCAGAATGTGGTGGAGGGTCTTTCTTGGAAGCTTGTAACCAGAGGCTGGATGGCCATCTGTCAGGGGTGCTTTGAATGTGATTCCTGCTTTTTGGCAGGGAGTTGGACTGGATGGCCCACAAAGTCTCTTCCAACTCTATGATTCTATGACATCTTTAAATAAACTGAGTTACGTAAGGTTATCTTACTATCACTATAATAACCATACCTTTAAAAACTTTGTTAAAATCGGGCTTACTTTTTGCAAGAACATAGGGAAAAGGGACTTTGGATCCTTCTCAGCCATCACGTTTCTGTAATTGGTCAGTGTCTTTGCTCTTTGTCCCACGATGCAAGCAATCCTTGTTGCATGCATTCCATGTTATCTTTATTGCAAGAGAAATCAGACAACTAGGCCATGAAGAGATCACGTTTAACACATGGAATCTCCTGTTCCCCTTGAAAGATAGTGGAGTTAATGTGTAAACTTGAAGCTTACTCCTCGTTTCCTCTAAGGATAATAATGCCAAGACTCGTACAATCATAGAATTGGAAGAGACCACAAGCATCATCCAGTCCAACCCCTGGCAATGCAAGAATACACATGTGCCATTTGAAACCAGGCCTAACCTTGGAAGTATTTGTGAGAAAAAGCTGAGTTTGGCAGCCATTATCTGATAAATGAGACTGGAATGTAAGTCTCATTCATTTTTGTTTCAGAAGTAAGTTGCATGTTAAATAGTGATACTCATTTCTCATTGCCCTCAGTTTCTGCAGGTTTCCTAGTCAATATTCAGAGTTGTCATTTCTCCGCTCCTTTTTGCATAAGGCAGGCAGACTTCATTAACTTCTGGTTTAATTTTGAAAAGCAAGCGTGGAACTTTGTGGTACTTCAAAAGAATCCAACGTCTCCTAATTGTGATGGCTTTCCATTCGCTCTGAATGAGTAATGTTGCTGACTTATTGTTTTAGAAGAGGAAGTCCTTGACCTACTGGGGGAAAAGAATGGTGACTGCTCTGAACCTTTGTGGGTCCTTTAGCTCTGCCATCTCCCTGGTGAATAATTAGAGGCATTTGAAGGTATTGCTGGAGAAGCCAATTTGTGTCTTTCACTTTGCATATTGTTGAAGCCTCATGAATTAATCATTGGCAGGGCAAAAAATTAGCTTCTTCAGAAGCACGTTTTGATGGGTCATAAGGGAGAATGTAAAGTGATCGGTAAAATATTCTACTGATCCTCTAAGTATTAAATTATTATGGCTACAGGTTAATTTGGGGGGGGGGGGATCCTCCTCCCTTCATTAAACTGAAAGAGAGCTTCAAAATGAAGGCTTTGTTGCTTCCTTGTATTACGAAGATATGAGCTGATTCTTTAAAGAATGAGAAAAGCCATCTAAACGATTTTGCAGTCTTTGGCTTATTTTAAGTTATTTTAAGCAGTAATAATGCAGTTCAGTGTGTGGTACTAAATGCAGTTTTGCTATTTGGGTGTGAAGTAAAAACAAACAAGCTTGAAAATGGCAATATCCTCTTTGATCCTAAATCATGTTAATATAATATGTGACTTGGCAATCATTTTCCCTCACTAAATACATTAAAATACCTTATCTTTCAGCAAATGAAACAGAGCTAGCCTTTTTCTGCATGGATGATTATAGAAAATATAAAGCAAATCCTGTTGCAACCTGGTGAAGACTCTGAAACTTGGAAGAGATACATTTAATTTCTGTATCGTTTTGAAAGGTCTTACTTAAAATTGTTAAGGTGCGTATCTTAAGTATTATGAGTTACAAGAAACCAAAATGTATTATTTCTTCACTTTTTTAAAAAACGTACAAAGTATGGTATTTCAATGTGTTATCTCTGTAAAAGGTTTTTCCGTGTGACTTCTGAATAGAGATAGTAATGTATAGTCAGCCTTCACATTCGCTGGGGTTAGGAACCCAGTATGCCTGTGAAAGTGAAAAACCACTAATACAGAAATTGCTATTTCTTAACTCGAGAGAACATCCGGAAACTGACCATAGAATTTTTGGAAAATGGCATTTATAACCTTTTTGATAAACACATTTTGGAGATCATAACTTTTAGAAAAGTGTGACTTTTCAGAGAAGGGCCAAAACCCCTTTACAATAGAATCTTCTATGTGTTATACAACCAGATATAATTATGCAAGACAGTGGTTTCAGTTATTAGACCGAATAACCTGTTATCTCTGATCTGTTAGGAAAACAGAGATTTTAGCAGTGCATAAAACAGCAGAGCTTTAGACGTGTTTTCCAGTGCCCAAAAGTATATATACTCTCCCATAAAACAACTTGTTTTATATTATGCACTCAAGAGACAAAAATGAAGTAGACTTCGATAAAAATAACATATTTGGTTTACTCACAACCTTCATATGTTCAGTATACACGGGTACAAAACTTATCAGTTCAGTTTCAGATGTTTTAGATAATTATCTATGCCATCCAGCCAGAACATCTCTCTTATAACCAAACAGCAAGTAAGTATGTGAGCTGAAGTCTGAAGTAGTCCGTAGTCTGTCTGTAATGGTCATGTGGTCTGCAGCCCCATTTATAACTTCTCAGGAACCATAGAGTAAAGGAAGCTGCGTACTACATACAGGAAACAGTAAGCAACAGGATCATAAATAAATATTATTAGAGAAGGCTTGAAGAAGGTTGTAATTTCCAACAGGAATTTACACCAGAGGACCTAGAGATTTCTAGAGAACATTTAATCAAATTTGTGAATAATTAAATCTGCAGAAGTCAAACCCACCAAAGTGGAAGACTGTCCATACTTCCTTGGTTATTGCAGAATTCCAAAACAATTGTACTTTAATTCTAAAATAAAAATCTGTATTTATTAAACTTTTTGCAAGACCTGAGAGTGACTGTTCTGTGCAGTTCTCTGATTGTGGGAAGGAAACACTGGTTTCTCCTACTATTGGGATACTCCTCACCCTTTCCTCTACAAGTTATTCCCTGGATGATGAGCTTGCCTTTTGGACGGAAGGCTATGTTTCCGTCCAGCCTGGCTTACATTGGTTCAAGGTTGCCTGTGTTGCTTCTATGGGTATTTCTTCTTTTATCTCCTGTTTTTGTGGGTGTCGTGTGTCAGGGCTCTTACCCAATAAGGAGGGCAGAGTTTAACTGAACAAGCCCAGCATGTGTCAAAACCAGTTTACTTAAACAAAAAACTTTGAACACCCAAGTTTTTTCAAGGACTGATTACAGAACGGAACTACAGTGTACAGCTGAGGTAATTCAAAACAAAGCCCCAGATTCCAAAGACACAGTCTGTAGTCAGGGTTCCAACATTAAGTCAGGTATAAAGCAAGGTTTCAGGATTCAGCAGAGTTCGAGACAGGATCATAAGAACAACCTCTGGGTATACTTTGGAAAAGTTACTGTTCCCAAAGAGCATTCTCTTGCACCTCTCTTTATGCAGAGAATCTTAGCTGATGCTCATAGCTGCCGACCTTCACTACTAATCTCTGCAGCTTGTGGAACATACTTGGAAGGGAAGGTCATCTTGATCTCTTCCAAATAGGAAACAGATTAACCCCTTCCAAGCACTCAGCAGTAGCTGAACCAAATACACTCAACTGCTGGTCATGACAGTGGGAGTAGGAGCAGCAGCTGGCTACTCCCAATGTCTTGGACTTTGCTTATCCAAGTTGAGCTGGGCCATATCTGGTATCAGGCATTACCCCTGGTATCCTGATTGCTGTGCCTTGTTGGTTGTCATCTCGGGAATTGTGGTTCTGGGGCTGCAAATCACTTAACATGGAACAAGAGTGGTGGAGGAGCTTGTCCTGGCCGGTCCCCAAATGCCACTGACCATACTGTTTCTGACATCATTGCCTCTCTTTCACTGCTGCAGAGGTCTTTAGAGAGGCAATGTCTTCCTTCTCCTGATTTTTCTATACTTCCTTTTTGGAGAGGGGATAGTTGTCTATTCTGATGAGATCAGAAGTAGATATGTGTCTAGGAGGCAAGTGCTGTTTCCCCTAAAATGGTATTTGAAAATGGTGTGCAGATCTTGGGGTGGCAGCTTCACACCAGAATATATAGTGTTTGTCACAAAATAATAGGTATCTGTCCATCCCAAATGCTTCCTAACTTAAAGGCAGTTGTTTCTCTTTTTTTTTTTAAGAGAAGGAAGGGCACAGCTGACTCACATGATTTTCAAGACCTGATTACACTTTTTTCCTTTTTGACTCTCATTGTGTTAGGAATTCCTCATCTTTGGAAGAGGAAGGGGAGCAGGGAAGTGCTCAGGAATTGGAGGCAGAAGAAAATCAGACAATGAGAGTTTGAAAGTGCCCACATTTCTAGAGAGACAAAAAGAGACAGAGCACAGATGGCACTCAGCTAGAATAGCTGCTAAAAATGCTGAGCTAATTTCTTGCTTTCTTTTGCACTTTTCAATTGCATTTGCTTATCCTTCATGTCTGCTGAAGTAAAGCATTTTTCTTTTACTTTCAACATTGTATTAAGGCTGTTTTGAAGGGCAACTAAGGACACATTGGTCAATATGGAATCATCTCTCTTTGAAGGCTATGGCAGTTCTTTCCTTCTGTCCCTATATTTCCACAGTGCCCAGCTCCACATGGCAATGTAAAAAATAAAGCATGTCTTTGATGGAAGATTTAATGCTGCTATTGTGTTTGATTCCACATCGCAGTGACAGCCTAGCAGGGCACTTCATCAACTCACCCAAACAGTGGGCCCTCTTGTAATCCTTGAAATGATGCTTTTGTATCGTGACTTAAGTGTTCTTTTACTGTGTTTTTGATTATTCTTTCTCAATTAAGTGTTGTTATTATTATTATTATTTATTCGACTTATTAGTCGCCCTTTCCCGTAGGCTCAGGGCGACTCACATTGTGAGTCGTGAACAAGTAAAATCAGAGTAAAACAAAACACACTAAAATTGCCACAACCAGCGCGCAAGCATGGTTTAGGCATGGTTTTATATACATAAACCTAAGCACCGAACGCCTGGATGAAGAGGAGGGTCTTACAGGGGGGGGGGTAGCTCTGCTCTCCCGAGATATGTTAACCCTCAGAGCGGTGCCTGCGCTGAACGCCCCGGGTATCGAGTCCGCCGGGTTGGTGTGGGACGCCCGTGAGAGTATAGCCTTTCTGCTGGTGTACCGAGCGCCCAGCGCACCAGCAGAGAGTCTATCCCTGCTGCTAGAGACTGTGTCGGACTGGGCATTGAGGTTTCCCAGGCTTATTGTCCTGGGGGACTTCAATGTCCATGCCGACACAGCCTCATTGTCATCAGCGGCAGTGGACCTAGTGTCTACCATGGCAACACTAGGGCTCTCGCTTTGTGTTTCGGGCCCCACCCACCAGGCGGGTCATACCTGCATTTCCGTAAACATTTTAACACAGAAAAACTTAGTTTTATATTCTGCCACTGAAGCTGCCCTAGCCTCTGTAATCTGAGTACCCTGTTTTACCTAAAGTTATATATACAAATAAAGGATATACACTAAAACACACTAATATAAGCAATATTCTTTGAGAAGATAGAACAAGTAAGATGGCAATTTTAAAATTTTAAATTAGATTAGATGGGAACGGCTTGGAACAACAGAAACCCGACATCAGTGGTTTTCAACCTGTGGGTCCCCAGATGTTTTGGCCTTTAACTCCCAGAAATCCGAACAGCTGGAAAACTGGCTGGGATTTCTGGGAGTTGTAGGCCAAAACATCTGGGGACCCACAGGTTGAGAACCACTGCCCCACATGGACCTTTTCTAGTTCCTGACTTTATATTGTAATAATAACATTAACTGCTTTTCCTGGTTGGCCATTTAAAATATCGTTTGAAAAATATTCCACATTATTTGAATGGAAGCATGATTATTTAGAACGTATTTGCTCTGAAATAACTGCACAGAATTTCACGTGTAAATATCACTTATTTATTCAGGTTGAAATGCACATCTGAACAGGAGGGGGATTTGGATGTATCTCCTCATGCTTATGACTGTCCTTCAGGGAAAGGGGATATGTAGATATAGGGCTGCAACACTTGTCACCCATCACCTTTGGTTAGACTGGCTAGGTTGGCAGCTGTTGCCACCCAACATCTGGAGGCTGGTTGCTCACCATCCCTGCTGTGTGCTGAGTCTAGGACACATATTCCCCCTAAACTGGAATCCCAGAGTTGGAAGAGACCCTAAGGATCATCCAGTCCAACCCTTTCTGCCATGCAGGAACACAGAACCAAAGTTCTCTTGGCAGATGGCAATCCAGCCTCTGCTTAAAAACCTCCAAAGAAGGGGACCCCACAACACTCCCAGGCTAGATCCAAAGGAATGTTTCAAGGGTTTTGGAAAATGTACAGTTGTTTGTTTTTAATCTGGAGTCTCTGCTATCAAAAGAATGTATGATTTGATATCGTTTTTTACACCATATATTTAGCCACAGGGAGGTAACATGATTTAAGGTTCTTAATGCATAGTATATGTTATTGTCTAGAAATTTATGTTTTGGTTTTCACATGTATGTATGGCATTAAATTTTGCCACTATTATGTTGGAAACCACTTTGAGTCTCCTCAGCGGTGAGAAAAGCAGTATATAAATGCAGTAAGTAAGTAAATAAAACATGGTGCTCAAGGAAGGAATTGTGGGATTTAGTCTCCATGTGCAACTGCAGTTCCCCATTTCTCACTATTGGTTATGCAAGTTTAGAATAGCTGTGATATGAGCATCACTTCTGTTGTAGCAAGACATGGTTGTCTGTTTTGTGGGGTTTTTGGGGGAAGTGAGGTTTGTTGCTTTTTGGCTCTAAGGTATTTCTAACTCATTAAGTAAATGCTGAAAGGCAGTTTGGATATAGGTAAAATTGTCAGGATCCCTGGAAAAGCATAGCAATAGAAAGACTATGGTAATATTTTTAAGCTAGTGTAAATGTAGTAGACCTATGATGGTGTGAGAACATTATCCTATTGAATCTAAGGAAATTTCCTTTAATCTACTTTTTGATGAACTTGGGAAGAGCATGGACATGGGAGAGGTTGATTTTTTTTTCATTTGACACAGATAAAAATAGTTCTATCCTTACTGAAAATAATCATTCTGATTTTTGTTTCCTCCCCTTTTGCAGGTGATGGCAGTTCTAAAACCTGCAACAAGCTAGCTGTTCTTGGGTTTTCTCTTGAGCTTTCTGATTCTGAAGACATCAACCATGACTCTGAAATGTGGAAGCCCTTGATGGATGTTTCCCAGTTTTCTTCAGTTTTTATTTTTTTAATTGTTTTGTTTGTTCCCCATTGAAATCAATAAATAATATTAATTCACACAAGTTACCTTCTTTCTTCTTATTGTCTATGGTCTGATGAATTAGGCCTCAAAGTTTAGAGAAAATCCATTGCTTTTTGCCCTCATTCGTATTGTTACCTTCCAGGATGAGGAGAAAGGAAGAAAATATTATTGGATCTACCTTTCATTCACACACTTGATTGTTTTCAATTCCTCCCGCCCACAGACATTTACGGTAGATCAGGGGTGCTCACACCTTTTCAGCATGCGAGCTACTCTTAAAGCAACCAAGTCCAAAAGATCTACCTGCCCCCGCTCCCGCGTGCTCCCGCCACCGCGCGCTCTTGCCACCACGCGTGCTTCTGCTGGTTTCCGCCCGCGCAGCGTTTCTTCCGCCTGCGGGACATTGCAGGAAGGAGAAAGCACAAGGCGGGGCATCCAGAGGGAGCACTCTGCCCTGCCTGTCTCGCCAGCAACGGAGGCTGCACAGCTGCTTCTGGAGGAGAGGCAGGGCGCTCCCTCCAGAGGCCCCGCCTCATGCTTCCTTCTTTCTGCAATGCCCCACAGGCGAAAGCACCGTGAGAGCGCGGAAGCCAGCAGCAGGAGCGCACGCGTGCGCAGGGTGTGCACGCGCATGGCAGGAGCGCTCCATTTGGCTGGTGAGGCCCGAAGATCACCAGGAAGAGGGCCGAAGATCTACTAGTAGCTCCCGAGCTACCTAATGAGCACCCCTGCGATAGATGGATCTGGGCTTAGGCAGCAGCCCCAAAATTTGCACAGTGCCTGCATAGTTCTTCCTCTCTGTATCACTCATGGCTTTGGAAAGAATGGAGGCCTCAGGCTTCTATCCCCAAAAATAATGTTTGGAAGAAGAGTTTTCCAGCAACTTGTGCGGAGTGAGCTATGCTAAAACACTGCTTTTCTGGAAGAGTAAATAGATGATTGTGTTGAAATCCTTACCTTCTGTTGAGACTCCAAACATGTCAACAAAAGTGTATGTATATACCTTTCAATGTATTGCAACCCTATGAATTCTGAAGGATTTTCTTAGGGAAAGAATACCCAAGACATGGTTTTGCCAGGTCCTTCCTCTGAAATAGTGTCTTGTCATATCTAGAGTTCATGGTTGGCCTCCCATCTAAGGACGAAATAGATTCCTGCTGTCAGATGGGATTAAGTGCCTTTGCGGTATTTAGGCCCCAATTTATGTAAATGCTTGTAATTTGGTGTTTGTGCTAATTTGAGGTAATACAATTATGCCAATTTACTGGTGATCCTGGCTGTTTAAGGTCACCTCAGAGCCGTTCAATATACGGCAAGTTTATGGGTTGCAGAGAGCAAGTTTAGGAGTTTTGGCAAGCACCACTACTTGCTCAGTTTACTCAAAGAGGCGCAGAGTAAACCAAGAAGTAAATTGTATAGCAAAAGCCACAAGGTGTCAGTGCAGCCCATCCTTGTCTGAATAGCCATCACTGAACTGGCTTTACCTAAGATGCCTTTACTCGGGGTCTAGTGAGGGGTAAGTAGCTGCAGGCAGGTATTCCCCACCTTTGAGGATCTTTTAGGAAAGTGACTCATAGATCTCTTGGTAGATAAAATCTCCTTGTATATGGTAGCCACTTCAGTGCATGCTGTGTATATGACGATAATTTGCCAGCATAAATAATATATATTTTGTCCTTTGTTATGTACTTACAGAAAACCGCAGAATAGGGTCACTAAAAAACAAGTCTTCAGGTCAACTATAATTTATGGCACCCCTATAATAGAGTTTTCCTGGCAAGATTTATTTAGAGGAAGTTTGCATTGGCCTTCCTGTCAGGCTGAGAAAGGGTTACTTGTCTAATGAAACAGGGATTCAAACTCTGGGCTCCCTGTACCCCAGTCCAACACTAGCCACTGCAGTATGCTCACTCACTCACTCACTCACACACTAATATTGGATTTAATTTTTGAAGCTGGACATGTAGTTTGCCATCCACATTTGTGGGTTTGACTTTGGCAATTTTGATTATTCATGGATTTGATTAAAATAATAATTTTATTTGTATTCTGCCCTATCTCCTGGAAGGGAAGCAGGGCAGTTTCCAGCGTACACAATACAAGGCAAACATTCAGTGCCTAGAAACAGAAGGTGAAAGCTTCTTCTGGCTCTTGAGGAGTGGTGCTCATCTCCGGCTGTGGGGGATGGTGCTCATCTCCATTCCCAAGCTGAAGAGCCAGCGTTGTCCACACACCTCCTAGGTCATGTAGCCGGCATGACTGCATGGAGCGCTGTTTATCTTCCCATCAAAGCGGTACCTATTCATCTACTCATATTTGCATAATTTTGAACTGCTAGGTTGGCAGAAGCTGGAGCTAACAGCAGGAACTCACCCCGTCCCGTGGATCTGAACCACCAACTTTCTGGTCAGCAAGTTCAGAATCTCAGAGGATTAACCTGTTGCGCCACTGTGGTTCTCTCCAAGAATTGCTAGGTTCTCCAATGCGAATCTATGGTTAATTGATCATAAGAGTTGTGCTAAAGGAACTAGAAACATTCTTTCAGTTAAACAGATAGCATTTCTATTTGCAGTTTTCCCCTTTCACGAAGGGTCTTGCGCCCCGAACTCTCACAGATGTGAAGGGCTGACAGTACTTGGAGCTGCTGAAGTGCCATTCATTCTGAATAAACACCCATAGGATTTGGTTCCATGACTTATCAGTGTCCTTATGTGTGGATGTAAACCTGTTTGAAATTAATGAGGGATTACCTCTGAGTCAATAAGGTCGGAACTGGGCATAATGGATGCATTTGTAAATGTATAAAACACTTAGGAAGCAAGATTTGCTCAGGAGAAGTGAGAATGTATTTGTAATATTTTGTGTCCAGCTGTACAGTATTCTTCCTGAAGTGCCGTCTTACCCCTAAATCCTACTTCAAATTAAGCACCGGTTAGATCCTAGCAGTGTGAAAAGAAAAATTCTGCATAATGGAAACTGGTAGAATTGCTAAAATTCCAATGCAAATACCCAGGGAGCATTAAAAGCTTTACCTGTAGAGGTTAAGCAGCAGTGCTGGAATTTAAATGAACTCATTAAAAGCCAACTGCCAAATAAGCTCATTAAAATTCTGCATCCCCTAGCCAGGAGACAGTGTCTTTGACATGTTGTATTCTTTTGGAGGAAGTGGCTCAAAAAAAGTGATGAAAAGAGGAAAATACCCATTGCTTTCCTTCTTACATATTAACGTTATAGCTTATTTCTGTAGATGTTCAGGTAACTTTTATTGCCCTGCCAGTCTCAGGTCAGATGGGCTGTCATTCTCTCAAATACTCACTGAAATGGCACTGGTACTTTCTACCCATTCACTACCCTTCTTCCGTCTTTAATCCATTGATGCCTTTTCTCATTAGAAACTCATGTGCCAGCAGGTGGCATGAAGCTGCCATAGGATGTCTTCTCTCCCTGAAACACTGCAATCCGCTCAAGAATTCGCCCCCTTCCTGATAAGGGGAGAAGAAAATGTGCTTTAAAGTAAAAACAATGCAGAGACTTTAGAAATAGCCTTTTACTGTAAATATTGGTGGGATAGATAGCAAATAACAGCTAGCATCAAAGTTTCCATTTCATGGATATGTCACAGTTATGTATTTTATACACAATGACAACAAGAACAAAAGACTTATTTGGAAGCAGGATAGTAGCTGGTTAAAACTCCCAAGGCACAAATTAGGCAGTGCAGAAAACACCGATACAGGCAATAGACGCCACGTATCTCTTATGTCACAGCAGTATATCCACACAGAATACAAATAGAAAAATAGCATTGGTATATCTTCACACAAGCATTATATAACCCTTCTCTCCCAGTACTTATAATTAACTATGCCAAAAGCCTCTATAAAGGGTACTGTGTTTCTTATTTCAACTTTTTTTTTTTTTTTAAAAAAAGCTTACTTCTGGATCAGAATTATTTTTTCAACTTCTTGCAGTGTAGACATGTCTAGATAAATTCTGAAACTTGGGCATTTCAACATTTGCATGTAAAACAGTTGGGATTATTGAGGAAATGTGACAAATGTGTGTGAATGTAACAACTAGATGTGCATATTTGGATATGGTAGATCAGATGGTCTAGTGCAGTGGTTCTCAACCTGTGGATCCCCAGGTGTTTTGGCCTAAAACTCCCAGAAATGCTAGCCAGAGCTTTATCTAGACGAGTGTTTTTCAAACTGTGCTCTTACAATTCCTAACTGCTGGGAAGCTGACTGGGATTTCTGGGAGCTGAAGCACAAAACACCTGAAGGAGCATAGTTTGAGAAAGACTGATCTAGAGAATATTTAGGCTAGTGGTTCTCAACCTATGGGTCCTCAGGTGTTTTCGCCTACAACTCCCAGAAATCCCAGCCAGTTTGCCAGCTGTTAGGATTTCTGGGAGTTGAAAGCCAAAACATCTGGGGACCTACAGGTTGAGAACCACTGCTCTATTGGATTACATTTATTGGAACCATAAGTATTTCATGAGCATTGTTCATGAATCTATCTGGAGCAGAATTGGATATCTAGCTTGATTAAAAGCATGCTTTTGGCACTCATGATTGTTGGGGAAAAATGAAAATATACGTGCAATCGAATATAGGCAGAGAGCCACACAGAAAGACTGGTAGGAAACTGACTTCTACAACTTCAAAAAGTTTTCTTAAACTTAACCGATTACACTCATTTTCCCCAAGTTTCCAATTCTTCTGCACCCCGGGTCATGAGGCTCCATGCTTAGTCTACTGTGCCAAAAACTGAGCAAATTATGGAAAATAAACCCATGTATATGCATTTAGATTTCAGAGGTATCATATGCAGAATACTTGGGGGGCATGATTAGGGGTGTAAGTATCCAAACTCTTTGGAACTCCTGAGGACCAGCTTTTATGAGCTCTGACTATGAAGGATAACTCTGGAAACCAGTGAAAGAAACACATTTCTCAATTTTTGGTCTTCTGCATGTTTTGGACTTCGGTTTTCAGATATCCTAAGTAGCCAATGATATGCAGTTCTGGGAGTTGGTGTCTAAAACATCTGGAAGACCAAAGGTTGAGGAATGCTGCATTAAAGGACACTGGGACTGTTTCTATGATGGGCTTTGCTTAAAATCTTTGCTCCTTTCACTTTCTCTTTGCTTAGTTATTTGGAATCTACTGTTATTTTCTACATGTTTTGTCCTATTGTTGGCAAGCTTCACTTGTTGGTTTATTCCCCTACTATATGTGATAGCTTTGAGAGGGGTTCTACCTCACTTCTAGCATTAACTGTATGACTGGAAATCACAGCTTTCTCTGGTTTCTATTACCCAGTTGGGTATTGGGTATAAATTCTTCAAATCGCCTCTTAAAAAAAATCTTTCTTGGTTTTGCTACTAGCCTTGATCAAAAAGAGTTAAAAACTCTACGGAAAGACATTCAAAGAGGGGATGTCACCGTCCACAGCAGCCATACTATATAACATAGGTTCTGAACGGGACTGTGTAGAATTGCATTATAAACCCTTTCTTAGGATAGTTAAGCATGGTTTAATGAGTGATATACCACACATTTTGGAGACATTAAACAGCCACAATACTCCCCCTAAAGAAGCACAGACAAGCCACAAGTCAAGTTGAAGAGTCTTCTCACTAATCCCTCAGTTGTATTTGAAGCTGCTTTGCACCTTGCTACAAGTAAGATCAACGGGGGACTTAAAAAGATATTTGGCTCCAGTGTCTCTAGGGGTATGATCACACAAGAGCAGTGACTTGAAAACTATCTTTGTCTAGCAAGGTCAGCTCATGTAAACAGAGTAACAGATTTCTTATTTGCTTGACTGATTCTTCTCCTGTGCAAGTATTTTGGATATCTTTCAGGGTCCCATACGGTCCACTTCAAGATTTCCCAAACCTTTGGTGAAAGCAGCTGGTGAGTGGGGATCAGGCCCATGCCAAACAGCAATGGTGTGTCAATTAGACGTAACCTAATATATGCAAAGAAGAGCAGCTTTATGTATATAGATGGATACCTATATGCTTCCTAAGAGCTTGAATCCTATACTACTGAAGTTTCAGTTTGCACGGATGGTTCCCTGCAGTCAGTTCCATGTACCAGCAGCACTGCCTGCTGACATTTGTGCTAGAAACCTGAAGAGGAAGCTAACTCGCCCAACCCACTATCTGCTCATTTGTGCTATTTCTACTGCTTTAACTCACTGTCTAACATTCATATTTTTACTCGGTGTCTAACATTCATAATTCTTCAATTCAAGGGACTCGTGACCAAGAGACCCTTGTAGAATTGCCAAATAGTTTTAAAAGATTTTCCTGACATTGTGCCTGGGAATAACTTAAAGGAACAGTGACATATTTCACCCCATGTTTCTATGTGAACAATTTTTTGCATCCATTTCCTCTCTATCTGAATTGGAGGAAATTCAAGACCCTATGTGTGATATGCATGTTTACATTTCCTTTGAATTTTGACAATTGTGATCCTGCAGCATGTGATAAAACATGGATCCCATTGAACTTAGAAGGTGGTAGATAATAAAATGTTCTTTGAGCTGTGCAGTGGATGTTTGTGATCCCACTGTACTTATGAGATGTGCAGATGTGCTTGTGATCCCACAGAATTGGCCAGCAGGGAAACATTGTCTACATATCACAGTGTTGCTTGTCCTCAAAAAACAGAGAAAAATCCAAAGGATTGACTACTATTCTAGCTGTATGCAAGTAGTGATAGGCAACAATTAGTGGGCCTGACATTAAAATATATAATCCAAGCAGTTCAGAAGGGTTGCTCTGTGGTGGTGAAATGGGTAAATATATATCTGTTGATTGTGTTGACATGTATGTACACATGAAAACCATTTTTACACATATGATTGTTAGTCAAGCAATTAGCCTATTCTCCTGATGATTTTCAGTATCTGTACCTCCCAATGTTTTGAACTTCAGCTCCCCGAATCCCTGACCAGTGTCCTTAGAGTCTTTGGGACTTGGAAGTCCAAAACATCTGCAGTGCCTTTGATCGTATGATAATGTCAGTTAGCTGTCAGCCTCCATTTGCGTTATGCTTGGTAACCAAGTGTCATTAAGATTTTTAGTTTAGTTTGGACAACACAGATGGGAGCTTCAAACAGCATCATTCCAGTTTGCATTGGTTGTTCAGCCGTCTTTCCACTCTTTGTGGAGGCTCTTCAAAGTCAGTTTTGTTGTATTACTGCTGTGGCCAGGTCATGCCTGACTCACAAGACACATATTCCTGAGCTGATGAATCTGTTCCTCATTTGACCTCTATACACATTGGTGCCAAGAAACGTGAGAACTTGATTTGGAGAAGAAAAGTTTTCCAATATTTTGGGGATCCATATCACAGCATCTCCATTATATAATGCTCTGAGTTGGCCTAACAGCAAAGAGATGGAAATACAATGGGGATGAACAACTGTGGCCCTTAAGACATTGCTGGGACTTAGTCAGCATAGCTGATGGGGAAGGATGATGTGCAAGGCCATTATCTAACAGGCCACAGTTGTCCAATTCAATAAATACACATTTAATACACAAAGACACACGGTGGCCTGTTGTTCCAAACATTTACCTTCCATTTTCAAAGAGAATTAATTTAAGTCGTCACTGTGATATGTGCCTCATATGCTGTGAGATATGCCTCCCTTTCTCTGTTCATTCTTTCCAAGACATTCCTGTACATACATGAAAGTTTCCCCCCCATTGAACTGTAGAAGATAAGCAGACTGGAGAATGATAGAGAAAGCAAGGTATGTGAAGGAACATTCCTTGTGAATCTGCTATACTTCAAATGTGCTGGGGTTTTGTCTGTTACAGTGGATAGCTGTCAGCTCAGTCTTTGGAATGGAAGTTGATATCCAACTTCTGCATTTTTTTCTTGCAAAAATTTGAATGATTTCATATCTATCTGAGCAGACAGACAACACTATGATAAGGAGTTACACTGAAAAATCAATATTGTCTAATTGGTTGACATGCTAATAGTTAATGAGCTCTAGTATGTTTGCCATTTCTCTTTGTGCTATCAAAAGATTGGCTGGTACCCTTACATGAAAAGCATAAAGTGTAAATGTGTTGCATGTAAAGGAAAGGCTGGAATATTGCTACACTAAGTGTCAGCTGCTTGCTAGAGCTTTATCTAGAGCAGTGTTTCTCAAACTGTGCTCCTTCAGATGTTTTGGACTTTAGCTCCCACAATTCCTAACTGCTGGGAAGCTGGCTGGGATTTCTGGGAGCTGAAGTCCAAAGCACCTGGAGGACCACAGTTTGATCTAGAGAATATTTAAGGTCAGTGGTTCTCAACCTGTGGGTCTCCAGGTGTTTTGGCCTACAATTCCCAGAAATCCCAGCCAGTTTACCAGCTGATAGGCTTTCTGGGAGTTGAAGGCCAAAATATCTGGGGGCCCACAGATTGGGAACCACTGATTTAGCTTGTCTGAATGGCCTGTCAAGGCTGTGGTCCTATATACACTTACCTGGATTTTTACCTGAAAATTAATCCTGCTGAATTCAACACAAAGTGTTTGCTAGAAAATTCTCAGCACCCAACTTGCTCATTCAAACTAATTCTGGTGCATTAAAAAAACCCATCACTTGCAGCACAATCCTAAGTGCTTTTTAATAATAAATAATTATTAAATATGTATAGTGTACTTGCTCCTGAACAAGTGCATAAAGGATTGCTGCCTTTAGACAAGCTACCAGCTGGTGGATATCCAAACAACCACAGGGAAAATTCTCCTTAAGTTATATCCATATTTTACATTGAATGTGATTCTATTTCCAGAGTAGTACTGATTTCTAGCTTTAAAATAGCAAAGCTGAAGTTTTGCACTGAGATTTTAAGGCAACCAATTATTATTTTTTGCTAGAGAATTACCTGTCTATTCTAAATGCAGTTCCATCCATTTGGCTATGTTTGTAACTTCCCCTCTAAAATATCCTAAATAGGATAGCAGACCACCACTCAGTGAAACAAACAAACAAACAAACAAAACAAGCACCTTATAAAACCCAGAACCTTAATAGTGCTTTTTGAATAGTATAATGGAAAGAAGGTGAAGTATCACACAATGCTGCTGCTTTCTCCACTCGAGAACTCTCCCGATGCTCTGGGCAAGGTGAATTTGACACACCTGCCCCTTTCCCACCCTTTTCTGATGCGCCGCAGTCGTTCATTCATACACGGAAGATGGAAGAAAAGTTTAGCCAGGATGATGACGCACGGCACCAGTAGCGTGAGGGTGAAGGTAGGAGGCAGGTAGAACTTGTACTGGCTCTCATCGAAGGCCCTTCCCCAGCCGTACGTTAAGGTATGGAGAGTGCTGATCACCAGCGCCACAAAGCCAAGGCTGGACTGAAAAGGGGAAGGAGGGGAAAAAGAAGTGTTATTTTCCTCAAATATTGATATACGCTGAGCAGCCCTGATTCCTGGAATCTTCCAAAGTGGGTGGCTGAGATAGCGACATCTCTGCTTTCTGATGCTCTGATACATACAAACTTGAAGAACGTTATTTAAGATGCTGCATAAAATTGCATTCTGGCTAAAACCTGGATCCCGCTTTACAAATTAGAAATTCCTTAGACATGAGAGGAGATCATCTTAAAAATAAAAAGGAACCTATGAGTCCTTGAATGTGGCCAAAAGACACGGAGACATCTCTAAGAATAAGCACTGGAGGGTACAGCCCTATAATTTTTCAAGAGTCACTGGCTTGGATTCTCAGGACTTCTGTTAATACCTGTCCTTGCTGAAAAATCCTGCAGGTGATTCTATATTCCTCTCTCCTCCTACAGCTCCTTGTGCCTTTCAAAAATGAAGCTGCAGGGGAAATGGGCAATGGCACAACAGGAGCAGAGCGTGAACCCCACTTTCTATCAGTGGGAGCCTCTATGAGTCAATAGTTTCTACGGAGAAAAATAGCTTTCAGTCTTCCAGTTTGGGATCCATGCCATTATCCCCACTGAGGTACACCTTTACTTAAACAAAAACATGTAAAGCAGAGCTAATTTGTGATTAGATAATCTAATGTTTATGCGATCCCTTTCATCTTCTTCATAAGTAATTCCCATTGCGGTCAAGCTAAGTCTACAAAGGATTGCAGCTTAATGCATATGCATAGAAAATAATCCGGGGCAAGGCAATGCTTTTTTAAAAAAAGTCTCTCTGTGGATATTTTAAAATTGTTGCCTTTTAAAAGTGCTTTTTTTACATATACAATCTTCCACCGCTGGAGGGCAGGGAAACAACAAAGACCTCTATTTAGGGCAGGGAATTGTGCTACTCAAAGTTCAGGTGGCAACTTTTGCAGAAATGGAAAGAACTGCTAGCAATAAACATTTGATGTTGAATTTTCTGTATCTTATGCATAATAATTGTTATGATTTCTTGCCACAATTCATTCAGAGGAGGTTTGGTGTGGCCTTTTGAAACTCAGGGAATCCGATTTCCACAGCCAAACAGGGATTCCAATTCTTGGTTTCCCAAAGTCCTAGTCCAATACTCAATCATAATAATACTGATAAAAATAAAAATAAACTTTATTTATATCCCACCATCATCTTCCAAAAGGGAGTTGGAGCAGCTTACAAGGCCACTACAAGTGTAGTACATAACATAAACAGTACATGAGTATAAAAACACTTTCACATAAAAGTTATAAAAACAACCACTATTAACACATAAAATAAAACAAAACACAGTTTAAAATGCAGACCATCTGTAGTTAAAACTAGCTGCCTCCAAATCACAACTAACATGCCAAAGTGTCAACCTCATATGGGCCCATTTCAGCCTACTTGAGGACAAAAGCCTGCTTAAAAATCCATGTTTTTGGGCTGGATCAGAAGGAGTCAAGGGTAGGGGCTATTTTAATCTCTTTTGGGAGGATATTCCAGAGCCACTACAGAGAAGGCCCTATCTCTCGTCCCCACCAACCGCACTTGAGAGGGTGGTGGAACTGAGAGAAGGGCCTCCCCTGCTGATCTCAAAGCCCACTCAAACCACAACACCTGCTGGCTTCATATATTGAATTTAGATATCTGAAACCAATCTTCAAATTTTGCAGACACAGTAGTTTTGTATATTGTCTGTACTTTTTTATATTGTTGAAGTCTGGTAGAAAGTCAAATGAAGCTGTGGATTTAAATTCATTTGATCTCATGGAGGTCAATCATCTTCACTTCTAACACTGGAAAGAAACACACAGTGCATTAAGTTGCTCAAAGAAGAACACAGGCTAGCTTCCATAAGAGTCATTACATTACGCACATTACGTTACGGGGGCGCCGTGGGTTAAATCCTTGTGCCGGCAGGAATGAAGACCGACAGGTCGGAGTTTCGAATCCGGGGAGAGACCGGACGAGCTCCCTTTATCAGTGCCAGCTCTTCATGCGGGGACATGAGAGAAGCCTCCCACAAGGATGGTAAAAACATCAAAACATCTGGGCATCCCCTGGGCAATGTCCTTGCAGACGACCAATTCTCTCACACCAGAAGCAACTTGCAGTTTCTCAAGTCACTTCTGATATGACAAAAAAAAACAACCCCAAAAAACCAAACCCAAACTCCCAGTTCTATAAGCAGCTGGCCTTGTTAAACTTTGCACCAAGGAAATACCTAAAGACATCCTTACACAGTCACAAGTGCACAGTTGCCCCTTTCTCCTGGCTGGTGAGGCACAGGGGCCTTCCCATCAGTTTAGGAAACTAAGAGGATGGCAGTATTTGTGCTTGGATACACATGTCCTTCTGAACTGTGTTAGCTTTGATTCTCACAAAAAAGTGAACTATGGTTGTAAATTTCTCCACATTGTGGTACGAAATAAAAAAGTTACCTACAAATCAATTTTCTCAATAAAAAAATTTAATTCTTAAAATTCTATAGTACAAGGTTCCTCCATCCCTATGCCAATATCTGTATCTGTCTACATGTGTTTTGAATATCACAAAAGATCTGTATCTGTCTGTGTTTTGAATACTATACTACCAGTTGCCTCCAATTCTGGTAGAAAAATAAAAATAATCAATGCAAGGTTTTGAATTTTCCACAATAATGAATGAACGAACGGTGGTGTAAAACTTCGGATTTTTGAATTTCAACTTGACTTAGAGCTTCAGGCCAAAGTGGATTAATTTCTGAAGTGCTGAATTGGGGGCTGAATGGAAATCTACTATAATTTACCTACACTCCTGTTATGCCTGGCTGAACTGAAAGAGAGCTGGCTGTTTGCCTAGAAGAAACATTCCTTGACTGGCAGCAAGAGGAGGCTGCAAAATGGCCTGAGAGGTATTTTGCATCTCTGACTTATAAGACTAGTACAACAAGCAGAGCAGGCACTCAGCAAGAAATGTCAGGGCAGGAAATGAAGAGGGATCTAAGTGGATTTGCAGAGCAATTTCTGAGCAAACAGAGGCATGGTTTGGTTTTGCTAAGAGACCAGGATTCATCTCCGGAACAGGGAGACCTTATAATACGCTACATTTCCTCTACACTTGGGTTCCTGTTTCTATCAAAGACAAGCATACCTAATGTGAAAATCCCCTTTGTCTGTGGGGTAACTCTGTGGGATTCAGAAATATGGTTGTTGTGCCATTTGCTTCTTTCAAGGTTATGCTTTTCTCCCAAGAGTGGAATAATGTTTTGGATTCCAAATCCCATAATCTTGTATTATTGAACATGCTGGATTGGGGCAGATGGCTGATGGAAGTTACAGGCTAAATTACCTGTCAAGGGTTCCTTCCCGTTGCGTTTCATATTCAGGAAATTTTAGGGATAATAACAGTTACATTTGTAAAATGATTCATTGTAGTCTATGAGATGCTCAAAATTTCTAGTTACAGTTTTTAAAAAAAATAATCTTTGCCTTCTTGTTTCTCAAAACCAGCTGAGAGAGTTATTTTACGTTAAAACAAGAGGGAGAAATGCAGAAAGCAATTTTTCAAGTCAGTTTTATTTTTTGTGTCAGGAACAACTTGAGAAACTGCAAGTCACTTCTGGTGTGAGAGAACTGGCTGTCTGCAAGGACGTTGCCCAGGGGATGTCCTGATGTGTTACCATCCTGTGAGAGGCTTCTCTTATATCCCCGCTTCTCTCATGGGAAGCTGGAGCTGACAGATGGGAGATGGGAAGCTGGAGCTGACAGATGGGAGCTCACCCCAATCTCTGGATTCAAACTGCTGACCTTTCAGTCAACAGTCCTGCCGGCACAAGGGTTTAACCCACCGTGCCATCGGGGCTCTTTTTAGTAACCTTATAGCACAGTGCTGTCCAACTTCTACGGGGTCAGGGCCGGATAAGAGGTCACTGATGACCTAGGGGGCCGCTCGGCCCGCCCAGGCCCCGCCCCAACCCAGGCCCCGCCCTCCTAAAAACGGCCAAGGGCAGAAGGCAGCGCCAAGAGCAGCGCGTCACAGGCCTGGCGTGACGCGCTGCCCCCTGGCACCGCCTACTCCTCCTTTTAGCGCCCCCTCCTTCCTAGGGGCGGAGGGGGCACCGGAGGGAGGAGTAAACGGCGCCAAGAGCAGCGCTTCACGCCAGGCCTGTGACGCTCTGCTCTTGGCCGCCTACTCCTCCTTTTCGGCGCCTCCTCCTACCTAGGGCGGGGAGCTGCCGAAAAAGGCAGCAGAAGGGCGCCAGGGGCAGCCGTCACGCCAGGCCTGTGACACGCTGCTGTTGGCGCGCCTTCTGCCCTTTTTCGCGGCTCCCTGCCCTAGGTAGGGAGGGGCCCCAAAAGGAGGAGGAGCTAGCTCTCTTCCTCCTCCCTGCCCCGCCTCCCCCTCCCCCGGCCGCCTTTAAAAAAAAAAAAATTCATTTTTTCAAATTTAAAAATGGCGGCTGAGGGCATAGGTGGGGCCGTGTCCAACAGGCTACGGGGCCGGATCCGGCCCCGCCAGTTGGAGAGCCCTGTTATAGCACATTGGTTGCATTTTTAAAAAATGCTTCCAGTAACATCGGTTGCATTTAAAAAAAAAGTTCCAAAACTTTTAATTAAATAATTAATATAGCAACAATAATCATATAAAAATACTAAAGATTTTACTTATGTCTTTGTCCCTTTCTGAAACCCAGTGTCATCACCAGCGGTTTCAGTGGGGTGTGGATAATGCAAAACATTTTTCCGAAGTTCCTGAAGTGAAGTTGTTATTCCAAGATGAATCTACATTCCATAGAGGGAATCTGGACCCAGGGGCCTCTTAGATGAAGGGCAGTAGCTCAGGAGCAAACAATGCATATTAGCATATTACGAAAGCAAAGCATTCCAAATCCAGCCCCTTGCATCGCTAAGGATGGCTTGGAAGGATTCCTGCCTGGAGGGCCACAGTCAATCAGGGAGGAACAAAACTGAGCCAAAAGGGACCAATGGTCTGACTCAACAAAAGAAGCTGTATTTCAATGGTTCTCAACCTGTGGGTCTCCAGATGTTTTGGCCTTCAATTCCTAGAAATCCTAACAGCTAGTAAACTGGCTGGGATTCCTGGGAGTTGTAGGCCAAAACACCTAAGGACCCACAGGTTGAGAACCACTGATGTATCTGATTTGTTCTCAGTCTGGTTCAATATCCCAAGACATCAATGTATGGAATAGGAGCTGCGGTCGCGCAATGGCTGAACTGTTGAACTGAAGGTCAGCGGTTTGAATCTGGAGTGGGGTGAACTTTCATCTGTCAGCTCTAGCTTCCCAGGCAGTGTCATGAGAGAAGCCTCCCACAGGATAACACAACCAGGTGTCCCCTGGTCAACATCCTTGCAGACGGCCAATTCTCTGAAACCAGAAGCGACTTGCAGTTTCTCAAGTCGCTTCTGACACGATAAAAAAAAGTGAAATAACTTTCTATGGTTAAGCAAAACACAGCCAATTCTAAGTTAACAATAAATTGACACACACCACGTGGCTAATTGGAAAATAGATGAGAACTAAACTTTGACTAGTTTCTAAACATCTCTGCTTTTCTAAATTTAATTTCTTTTGTTTCATCCCTTACTGCAATCCTTTCTCCGCCATTTGCTGAAATACACTTTCATGCATCTGAAGAACGGGCACATAAAAGCTCGTGCATCAAGATATTGGCTAGTATTTTACGTGAGAAGAGACTAAAAGATGCCCTCTGTGTCTATATGAGAGCTGAACTAGACAGAAGAGTAAATTCATTTCCACATATAAAAGGTAGGCTGCAAGTCTTGCTCCAATAATAGGAAGTGGGTGGGAAAAGGGCTGCTGAACCCTTCCCTCTGCACCTCATTTCCAATCCGATTTTCTTGAGCTGCTTCTGTCTCCTTCTGGGTCATTGCTGAAGCCAGGAGAGGAGGACTGTGACTGCAGCAATTGACTGTGTGTTGGCAAGGGGGAAGAGCGAACCACTCCTTCTGCTGATAAAATACCAGTATTGACAGAACAGATAGGTGAATGGTTACCAAGTCATGCTTGGTTTGGCTCAGAGAAAATAGACTGAGGACTGTGGCCTGTAAAATTTACCTGAATGAAACTGAATTCCCTCCAGTTGAGAGAGTTGGAGATGGAAGGAAGTGAAGTTATGGCAAGTAATGAGAGCAAGCCCAGAGCCATGATGCCAAAAGAAATGTAGACCTCCATTCTCCAGACTTCCTCCTCTACCCAGGCATCGGCTTTCTTCTCCACCTGAGGGAACAACGCCAAAAACATAAAGGATAAATTAAGAGAGCTGAAGACACATGCAGTATGACCACTGCAATGGCAAGGGGTACTTCTCATGGAAGCATGAAACCATGGATCATAGTAAATCCTATTGAAATGAACCACTTCCAGCAGACGTATATTCTAGAATTATGCTGGAGGATTAAGAAGATATCGAGAGAGGTTCCTTCTACACTGTCCTTGTATCCCAGGATCTGATCCCAGAGTATTTGCATATCCCAGATTATATGGCAGTGGAGATTCATATAATCCAGTTCAAAGCAGATAAGATGGAATCAGATCCTGGGATATAAGGGCAGTGTAGAAGGGGCGGGAGAAGGCTAGCATTTCCAACTTCTCCATCGTGACTCTATGGTCACCCTCAAGTGGAAGCATACC
This sequence comes from Anolis apletophallus, assembly GCA_030556195.1. Lineage (NCBI taxonomy): Eukaryota > Metazoa > Chordata > Lepidosauria > Squamata > Anolidae > Anolis > Anolis apletophallus. The sequence continues at coordinate 125,229,718 of JARBWK010000002.1, forward strand.
ACAGAATCATACTGGAGGACCAAAAAATACCTTGAGATGACATATTTTTTCAGACATGGGTAAGTGAAATCTGCAGACATGGGGGGGGGGGCAGCATGTTGTACTACATTTCACTCTCCTTAAACAGTTTTTTTTATCATGTCAGAAGCAGCTTGAGAATATACTGCAAGCCTGGGTTGTTGTAGGTTTTTCGGGCTGTATGGCCATGTTCTAAAAGCATTATCTCCTGCATCGATGGAGGGCATCCTCAGAGGTTGTGAGGCAAGTCACTTCTGGTGTGAGAGAATTGACCGTCTGCAAGAATGCCCGGATGTGTTACCATCCTGTGGGAGGCTTCTCTCATGTCCCCGGATGGGAAGCTGGGTGACAGACAGGAGCTCACCCCGTCTTGCAGATTTGAACCGCTGACCCTCAGGTCAACTGTTCAGCTGGCACAAGGGTTTAACGCATTGTGCCACCGCGGCTCCATGTCCTCATACAGTGTGTACCTGAAACAGGTATATCCTGAAAAATAGTTGCCTGGTAACTGTTTGTCAGAGATTTTACTGATTAAGAAGTATAATTCAGCATGCGGTTGACTTCTACTCCAATGTATGCCATTAAATTGTGCCACTAACTACAAACGATTGCTTATCTATTCTGGTGAGAAAATGGATTTGCACCCATGCTGTCACAAAAGCATGATCTTTTACATTTGCTCTCTTGCCTCTGCCTTCTGAAGTAAACTGTCTTCTATATTCAATTACTATCCCTGACACTGAGTTATGGGGTGGTTGTTGTTTTTTGTCTTTGGCTTCATGTTAGCTGAATGCAATTTTCCCCCTTGAGATGCAGTGTGCTTGGGAATAACCTTCCTGGATAAGTTACATATGTGTTTCAAATGCAAGGTGTGTTTGTATTCTTTGAGATGATTATAGAGTTTGTAAGGGGATAACTACCCTAGAAGCTGAAGTAAAAAAAAATCAGTCTTGCCTAGTCCTCATCTCCTTCCCCTCCTTTTCCCTCTATTTATTTATACTTTGCTTTATCTCTCTTGCAGGAGACTCAAAGCGGCTGAACATAAAAAACATCAGTATACAATTTAAACTATACAAATATTAGAACAGCATTAAACATCATTAGTATTAAAAACAATTCAGATTAAATCCAAATAATAATAATAATAATGCTGACACAATATGAGGATTTAAAGATTGAATTGCAAAGACTTTGGCACAAGCCAGTCAAGGTGACCCCAGTGGTGATCGGCACACTGGGTGCAGTACCTAAAGACCTTGGCCTGCACTTAAACACAATTGGCACTGACAAAATTACCATCTGCCAGCTGCAAAAGGCTACCCTACTGGGATCTGCAAACATTATTTGCTGATACATCACACAGTCCTAGACACTTGGGAAATGTCCGACATGTGATCCAATACAACAGACAGCAGAGTGATCTTGTTTGCTGTGGACTCATCAAGTTGTGCTTCAAATAACAACAACAACTTTATTCTTATATCCCGCCACCATCTCCCCGAAGGGACTTGGGGCAGCTCACAGACAGAACAAAATGCCTAAAAACAAAATGTAAAATACAATAAAATAAAACACATGCACATATAAAACATCAACTCAAACTGCGGTCCTCCAACTGTGGTGGTAAATTGCTATAAACATATATACATCAAAACATGCAAACATATATACATCAAAACATATAAAACCACAGCAGCTCCTGACATGATATTAAAAACCTTCTTCTTTAAAAGCCTTATGACTGTCTGGAACAAAACAACGCTTTGCCAAAATGTTCAATTAATATTAGTAAAGGTAAAGGTTTCCCCTTAACACTAAGACTAGTTGTGTCTGACTCTGGGGAGTGGTGTTCATCTCCATTTCTAAGCGGAAGAGCCGGTGTTGTCCTTAGACGCCTCCAAGATCATGTGGCTAGCATGACTGCATGGAGTGCTGTTACCTTCCCGCGGAAGCGGTACCTACTGATCTACTCACATTTGCATGTTTTCAAACTGCTAGGTTGGCAGAAGCTGAGGCTAACAGCGGGCGGTCACCCCACTCTCCAGATTCGAACCACTGACCTTTCGGTCAGCAGCTCAGCAGTTTACCCACTGCATCACCAGAGGCTCAATTACGTAATATTACTTGCTCAAAAATGCTCCAACATGTTCATGGAACGAACCCCAAATATGGTGAAGTGCCCCACATTCCCTAGATCTGTTTGGAGGAATATTTATTTTCATGCAGAAAATGCAAGTCTCTGAGGGGGCCAATGTGTCCCCATAGCTTTCCACAGTTGCCTACCCCTGCTTTACTGACTCTGCCCCTTGAGGTAGGTGGAAGTAGAAAGGGGATACGATTTGCTGCCCTTACTCAGGAAACCATGTGATTGCCCTTGGCCATTAAATGCCCTTGAATTGAACAAATTGTGGCACAAAAAGTAAATGAGTAACTGATTCCACATTTGTCTATGTGAGAGAAGCTGACAGCTGGAATAAAAAAGACAGAGAAGTGGATTTGAGACAAAGAACATTCTCAGTTCCCATCTCCATAGACAAATTCCTGTGAAATGTGATTTTTTTAAACACGTCTCAAAGCACACCCACAAGAGGGTTCAGAACACCCACCACGTTCTCACTGACCTCTGGGGGACTTTCCAGCAATGTGGGTGCATGCCAGCTCTGTCCCCGCTTTGCCACTGACATAGAGAGTCAGCTCCGGTTACAGACTGCGACCACAAGCACAGCTCTCTGCAAACTTGGCTGCTCAATAGCTTAATGGGATTTGGTTTAAGTGCATTTAGGAGAGACATGTTTCAGGCTAATGGGAAAAAAGAAATGGGATTTGTACTATATTACGGAGCCTGACACTTAGGCCCAATCCATTTATTTTATTAAATCGATGTGATTCTTGAAGCAAGGATGTCACTTGGAAAAGAGAAAAAAAGAGGGCGATAAAAGGAAGAAATAGGCAGAGAAGACGCTGCTGGGATCTGTTGACAAGTCACAGAAAAGAAACAGCTATAATTAGGACTCTGTTGTGGGACTTGTACCAAATTTGGGTTGGTCATCAGTTAGGAGGAACAGACTTACATCCCATGTCATTATAAAAAGGTATCCACCAAATGGTTGGATAGATCTAAGAAACAGGAAATCTATATATATAAAAAGAGACGGTCCGTTTTTGACGCTTATGCACGGGAAAACTATAGGCCCCCCAACGACAAAACCCACCCAACACATTTCCCCCAGACCACAGGGTACATTCGTGGCACAAAAACCCACCTCCCTACCTTTCAACCCCCCCTTCAAAACCGCCCCAAAAAACCGTCCATTGAAAACAGTGGCGCATGCTGCACAGCAATTGCCTCCTTCCCCTGCAAGGCTGGCAGAGAGGGAAAGCCCTCTTTGACACTGATGGCGACTCACACAGCCCCCAAACCCAAGCCCCTCAACAACAACCCTCCTCAACACTAACTCCTCCTTCTTCATACCACCGACCACCTCAAAACGGTGCGGGGCCTTCACAACTTCCACCGCCTCCTCGCACTCTTTCCGCCGGCTGTCCGCTCTCTCTCCCTTCACCCTCCTCTTCCGAGAGAGGCCTCATCGCCCTCCTTCGCCTGTCTCATGGACCGGGCGAAGAGGAACCTTTGCAAGGAGGACGGGTGCAGCGGGGCCGAGGACGGGTACGGCAGGGCCGGGAAAGTGACGAGGGAGGTGGAGGAGCAGATTGAGGAGGTGGCCACGGTGCCGCCCGTGTGGCCCGGGCACACAAACGTCCCCGGGTCCACAAACGGAGCGCGGCAGAGGAAGCTAAGGAGGCCCGACCAGAGCACCGGTCTCCACCGCAGCCCTCCTCCTTGCGAAAGTCCCCCTTCGGCCCACCCTGTGGCAGGGAAGTGGCGAAGGGGGAGCGATGGCGGCGGCGCCATGGGCGCCTCTTCCGCCCCCTTCTCACTCTCCTCCGCCGCCTCTCTTCCGCTCCCAGAAGAGGAGGGAGAAGGGAGAGAGATCGCCCGGGCCCCTTTCACCCTCCTCTTCAGACAGCAACACGGAGGCGGCAAAGGAGAGCGAGAAGGGGGCGGAAGAGGCGGCCATAGCGCCGCCACCATCGCTCCCCCTTCGCCACTTCCCTACCACAGGGTGGGCCGAAGGGGGACCTTCCAAAGAAGGACGGCTGCGGTGGAGACCGGTGCTCTGGTCGGCCCCACCTCCTCCTGCGAAAGGGGCCCGCGCTTCTCTCCCCCTTCCCCTCCTCTTCTGGGAGCGGAAGACAGGCGCCGGAGGACAGCGCGAAGACAGCGAACGAGACCCTCCACCTACCAAACGTCCCCCTTCGCCCCCCCCCCTTGAACACAGAGGTGGTGAGGAAGGGCCATCAGGGAGCAGAACAGACGGACAAGGAAGAGACAGCCAAGGTTACCCCAAAAAAACCCATAATAATGAAAACAACAAACTCCTACACAACAGAACACAAACCCACACATATACACATATATAGAAACACATATATATACATAAACATAAATACACATACATACACACACACAAACATAAACACACATACATATATATATACACACATACAAATACATACACACACACAAACACCAATATACACACATACACATATATACACACACATATATACACATACACATACTTCCACAAACACATATATTAACACACACATACCCCCAAATATAAACAGAAACAAATACACACACACACACACACACAAATATAAACAGACATACACGCATACATACACATATATACACACACACAACACATGCTCACATCATTTCAAAACATTACATACTAAGACTTTCCCTCCTCTCCTACATAGGGCACAGCAACGCGTGCCGGGTTCAGCTAGTGGTTATATAAATGTGTTGTCGAAGGCTTTCATGGCCGGAATCACTGGGTTGCTGTGAATTTTCTGGGCTGTATGGCCATATTCAGAAGCATTTCCTCCTTATGTTTTCCCACACCTATGGCAGGTATCAGTTAGGCTTTAAAGCTGCAAGGCCATTCAATGCTAATCAAGGTAGCCAATTGCAACATTCACACTTGCCTCGAGCAGACAAGAGTTATTTCTCCCACCCTGGACATTTTACAGATATATAAACCTCACTTGCCTAGTTTTGAACAGACCTCACAACCTTTGAGGATGCCTGACATAGAAGTGGGTGAAACATCAGGAGAGAATGCTTCAGGAACAAGGACATACAGCCCGGAAAACTCACAACAACCCGGTTATATAAATGGTGTAGTAGTAAGGGTTTCGAGTGGAGTAGAGTTGTCAGTGTTTCTTATTAGAAGGAATGTCCCTTACTTTAGGGCAAGCAGATATTTAAGCCAACAGGTTTGTTGCTGTATACCTTCTGACATTTTCTGACGTAAGGTGACACTTAGCTAAACCTTACCATAGGGTTTTCAGAGGCTGAATGTGAGAGAGCTCCAAGGCCACTCAATGGTTTTCATGGCCAACTGGGGAACTCTGTTCTACAAAGTAGGAGTCAACCACTATATCACAGCGGCTTCTTTAATTGATGTCTTTATTTGAGGGTTGGAAGGCGTATCCTTTTCCACAGAAAGCACAAGATGCCAAAAACATGCCTTATTTTGGGTTATGATCCCTTCGTAAGAAATGTGCATTTCATGTGATGTATGAATGTGGCCAATATGTTAATTTAAAAAGAAATCCATGCCAAGTTAACTGAAATCATTATAGAATCAGAGCTCGAGGTGACCTCTTGGGCCATCCAGTCCAACTCCTGCCAAGAAGCAGGAATAGAATCATAGAATACCATTATTTTCCTTTGGTATTCAGGTAGATTACAAACTTTTTAAACAGCAATTTCGTTATTGCCATGTCATGAATCTGATCTGTCCCCTGTTGCTATTTTGAAAACTTGGCAACACTAAATGGGAAATATAATATCACACTGATTTTGAACTAGTCACGCTCTCTCTCTGTTTACCTCACAGAGTTGTTATAGGGATCAAGGGAGTGCCCATATATGCTGCCTTGAACTCACTGAGATATGAATGTAACTAGCTAACTAACAAATACATCAATAAATTAATTTCTTGCAAAGGGTTTTGTTGCTCTTGAAATTTACTGTCATGTCCATTTTAACTTACTGCAACCCCATGAATGTAAATCCCATTAATCCTAAAACTCCTGGTCAGGCTTCGAAAGAACTACTGTATATGTACCAGTCTAAAGAAATTAGTAAAAAAAATGACTCCAAAACCCCGGGTCAACTTATCCAAAAGTCAATGTGGATAAGTCACACTAGACAATGAATCCACTTTAAATCCGGTTTCTGCCTCCTGCAGAATTCTGGGGTTTGTAGTTCAGGGAGGAACTTTTAACAGCCTTATTAAACTACAAACCCCATAATTCTGCAGGAGGCAGAAACCGGATTTAAAGTGAATTCATTCTCTAGTGTGATAAATTATTAAGTGTTGTATCTTTTCGCTGTAAAGAAATGAACCATCCCTTTCTCTGAGTAGGTTGGCAAAAGGCAAGACCTTAGTCTTTTTTGGGAGAACCTGAAAGTACCAACCTCTTCTACTTCCTCTGTCGTGGTTCCTGGGTAAAGAAATTGGAGCAATGGCAAGGATGGAACGGCTCCCTGGATAGGTAACTGATCATTTCACCTTTCCATGAAATGGCTTTCAACTTGTCCATGGGTCATATCAAAATCCATAATTTTGGCCCGCAAGTCTCCCCTCAATTTATACATGAGGTTGACTTATACATGAGTAAATATATTCTGTAAGAGCACAATACCTGCTTGACAGCTTCATTGAGTAACAGGTACCGGTGGGACCGCCGCATGGGTAAGCACAAGCTGTAGACCGCATGCAGAGCTGCACAGAAGAAGCTCAGCAGCCCTATCTGCTTTCTGTGTTGCAACCACTGGTCAAGCCAGTCTGGGAAACGCTTGTACTTGGTGCAGTGGTAGAGCTGGAAGGCAGCCGCCAACACTCCAGGCAGGTAGACCAGGGAGAGCATGACGTAGGCGACGCAAGGCAGGGTGGTGTTGATGACCTCCACGGGCATCTTATAGAATTTATTCTTTTGATCCAGGATGTACGGGTGCAAAACCTGTCGAATGAAGTTGTAGGTGTAGAAGCAGAGAAAGAGACCCAGGGCCAAGAAAACAGGGATCTTCCAAGCAGGGAGGAGGCGGAGGGGGATATTCTCAATCTCACGGGCTGCAACCAAGGCACCCATGTCCACGGGTGTGAACCCCAGCATATGAGCAATTTCCCCAACGACACGTTTGGCTTCCTGGTTGTCACAGCAAATGAAGACCTGTGGCAAACAGAAGGTAGTTGAAGGACTAGCAAACCAAAACAAGATTCAGAGGAAAAAGGCATGACTAAAGGAATCTGAGCAATGCACAACAAAGCTAGTAAGCAGTTCCAGGCACATGCCTGGGAATTGGTTGGCAGAACATTCCTGTATATGTGCATTGTTGTCCTGAACAGAACTGGAGAAACACAGGTTAGTCCTAGAGTTGGAAGCGATCATAAGGGCCATCTAATCCAACCCCTGCCATGTAGCATTATATGACTAAGGTAAAAGTTTTCCCTGGCATTAAGTCTAGTTGTGCCCGACTCTGGGGGTGGTGCTCATCTCCATTTCTAAGCCAAAGAGCCGGCATTTTCTGTAGACACCTCCAAGGTCATGTGGCCGACATGACTGTATGGAGCACCGTTACCTTTCCGCAGGAACGGTACCTACTGATTTATTCACGTTTGCATGTTTTTGAAATGCTAGGTTGGCAGAAGCTGGGCCTAATAGTGGGAGCTCATCCCACTCCCTGGATTCAAACCGCCAACCTTTTGGTTAGCAAGTTTAGCAGCCCAGTGGTTTAACCCGCTGTGCCAACAGGGGGCCGCTGCGCTCCTGAAAGAAGCCATCTGTTCAAAGATCTCCAAAGATAGAAAGTCCACCACTCTATGAGGAAGTGTTAGCGTCAGCTTTAGGACACAAGCCAGAGAACTGCCAACACAACATTGGCTCCTTTGCACACACTGTGGGGGAAAAGAGAGGAGGTGCTGGTGTAGAGGCACACCTTCTCAGGTCTAAGCTGAAGGGCTCTTTCCCTCTTTTCTCTTTCATTATTATTCAGTTGGAACAGAAAGCCTCCATGGTTGTCTGGTTGCCTGAATGAGGTACTCTGCTTGCTTTAGCAGGTGGGCAATGGATTGGGGAACACATTTTGCACACAGCCATGTTTAATGTCCTGTTTAAATCTTGGTAATTGGTAAATCCTGTTTGCTTCATTTGTTAATTATAAACATTGATTCAATGGGTCTACGCTAGTTGGAAAATAACTCTGGGTTTAGGCCAGGGGTGAGAATCATGCAGCCTTCCAGATAGTGTGCCTTGAAATGGTTTCTGATTTATGGAGGCCCTTATTTATAGCACCCCTTATTACAGGGTTTTCTTGGCAAGATCTGCACATTAGATGGGTTTGCCTTCGATTCCCAGTGAGAATAAGGGAGTGTAACTTGCCTACATTGGGATTCCTCAGCTGAGAGGGAAATCGAACCATGGACTCCAGAGCTGTTGTCTAGTGCTCAAGCCATTACACCATGCTGGCTCTCAACTGCTTTTAGATGTTGTTGGATTACAATTCCCAACATTCCTCACCTTTGGCCACATAAGCTAGGGGCTGCTCAGAGTTGCAATCCAGCAACATTTGCAGAGCCATGTGATTGCCATTCCTGATTTAGACTGTAAGTTATCACAGTTATAAAGCTCAGGATGTACTGTTTTATTTAAGGCTAAGAGTCTTAAGGTGTTAAAATGTGTGCAAGGCACTAGGTTGTCTGTTGCCTGACAAGACACAAAAAATAGTTATTTACAGACATGAATATGACAGAATCCCTAAAGAGAAATATGCAGGTGGTGGGAAGGGTGGGAATTATTAATTGAACATCCCTTATCTAGAAATCCAAATGCTCCAAAATCCAAAATTAATCAAATATGTGGTTAAGACAGTAATCTTTGCTGTCTGATGTTTCAATGTATATAAACTTTTTTTTGTGCACAAAACTATTTTAAAATATTGCATAAACATACCTTCAGGCTAGGTTATATGAAACAAATGCATTTCTTGCTTAGACTTGAGTCCCATCTCCAAGATACAGTAGGTATGAATATGCAAATTCAGGTATGCCAAAATCCAAAAACATCTGAAATCCAAAACACTTCAGGATAAGGGGTGCTCAACTGGCACCATAGTATTTTAGGCACATTCTTCCTTGCTATCTTTCCTTCCTTTTGGAGTTTGTACATATGATGATACTTACAGAAAACGGATAAAAGCACTAGAAAAGTAGTACCTGTTTATTGCCATCCCTGGCGCCGGACTGTAAGGTCCATGCTGAGATGACATTAAATCCTTTGACGACAGTACATGCTGGGAAAAGTGATGCCAAGTACTCTGCATTTGATTCTTTGTGATGGTTTATTTCAGCATTGTTACTAACGTCAATCAATATTTTGCCGGACAGCTCATCGCTGAGGTCGCAGAGTGTGGTGTAATGTTCTCTGAAAACTGCCACAAAGATAATATCTGTCTTCTTGATAGCGTCTGCCTGGAACGTCACTTCAGCGGCTGAAGGGAAGAGGCTGGCGCTGCGCTTGGGGTTCCGGCTTCCAACCACCACTTTGAAACCTGAGCACACCAGGCGCATGGACAAGGAGCGGGCAAAGTCTCCACTTCCCAGGACCCCAATCGTCCTGCCACCGGCTCCTGGGGCCAGGCTTGGCTCGCTGCCTCCATTCTGGTGGCCCAGCAGTGGCTTCCCCATGTCGCCCACTGGCATCCCGTTAAGCTGAAACCAATTAAGACAAGGTCTGCAAGTGAAAATGGCTCTTTGCACAAAAGTGTCTTTTACTTATAAATGCATTCAGCTATCCCATTAACAGTTTCCAGAGTGGTTCACCAAACAATAAAATGACAATGCTATATAAAAAGCTCAAAACAATTAAAAGCTAAAAGCATTATTGAAAATACAGATGGTAGAAGTTATTCTCAAGGTTTTTAGAACCAACCTATGCAGTCAATCCAGAATAGGCTGATAGTCTTTCTAAAAAGATAAATGTATATAAGAGGAACACAATGCAATGTAATGTGATTTACAAAAATGAATTTAAATGGGCCACTTTGATGATGTCCAAAGCAAAGACAGATGTAATAGTTCTCCTACTCAGAGACCTCTACAACTCAAGGTCTCATTTTAGTTTGTATGTCATGACCCCATAGTAGTGTGCACCTTGTTGCACAGATAGGCAAAATGGTAGATAATGGTGTATTGATGAAATGAAGGGCTTTGGACTCAAGAATATCATGTGCTGTAGGATCTAGAGATTAAATATTTGCCATGGATAAATGAAAGTACAAATACTGGGCCTGTAGATAATATAAATAAGTAACAAACAAACTTTATTTGTATCCTGCCTCCTCTCCTGAAAGTGACTCAGGGTGGCTTACAACAAAAATATTATATACATAGTTATAATAACAATCAAAACAACATAGAACAATAAATCATAATATAAAAACAAAAGCAGCCATAAAATCTTAAACATCAAAACATCACAAAGTATAAAATTTTGTGCTGCAATAAAATATATTAATACTAGCTCCTATTAATGACCAATTAAAATCCAGTTGGGATTGGAATCAATTTCAAAGCCTCCATCGCTTAAACTATTGTCAAAGGCCTGCTTCCACACCATGTTTTATGTCATTTTTTGAAAGTAACTAGAATGGGGGCCAATCTGATCTATTATTTGGAAAGAGCTTTCCAGACACGGGGGGCTGCAACCGAGAAGGCCCTCTCCCTCATCCACATCAACCTTGCCTGTGAGGGTGGTGGGACCATGAGAAGGGCATCCCCGGCAGACCTTAAAGCCTGAGTAGGGTCACAGGGGGATATGCGGTCATGTAAATATACTGGACTCAAAATGTTTAGGGCTTTATAGGTAATAACCTGCACTTTGAATTGGGCCCAAAAAAACACAGGCAGTCAGTGGAGCTGCTTTAACAAGGCAGTAGTGTGCTCCCTATCATCAGCTCCAGTTAGAAGTCTGGCTGCTGCTGTTTGTACTAATTGCATTTTCTGAGCCGTCTTCATAGGCAGCCCCACGTAGAGTGTGTTGCAGTAATCCATTTGAGATGTAACCAAGGTGTGGACCACTTTGGCCAGATCAAGCTTTTTGAGGTATGGGTGCACAAGTTTTAATTGTGCGAAAATCCTCCCGGCTACCACCGACACCTGTGCTTCGAGTCAGTGTCGAGTCCAGGAAGACCCCCAAACTGCAGACCTGTGTAACCCCATCAAGCACAGGCAACCACCCTATACCCTGATTGGCCCCACAACTTACCAAGAGGACCTCTGTCTTGTCAGGATTGAGTTTCAGTTTGTTAACTCTCATCCAGCCCATCACAGTTTATTTATTATTCGAATTTATACACCGCCACTCCCCGAAGGCTCGGAACGGTTTACAACAGAATACAGTTAACAGTAAGCAACTCTACACATAACAAACAGTAACAAAACAACTATAAGGGTCATCTACTAGGTTCCCAGGGTTCACCCGGTCCCTAGAGAGAGGGGCAGAATCAAGCCCAATGGAGTGTGGTCATGGACAGGGCCAGTACTGGTTCAGGACCTGGGCAGCTTTTTTTGGGATTGGGTGGAAATGAGTAATAGAATTGGGTGTCATCTGCATACAGATGGCATCGAACCCCAGATGACCTCACCCAGTGGTTTCATGCAGATGTAGATACAGGGTCATGCTGTATTGCATTCTTCTTCCGTAACAATAGAGAACTCCCTAGCAAGTCAAAATGATGGTCACAGAATATAAAACCCCACATATAGCTTTGGTGCAGACTATCATCAAAACCGTATCTTCTCATATGAACCTGCATATTGCAATCTTCTGGAGAAGGCTATCTTTGGTTATTAATGCTTTCAAAATGTTGGCACACTTGTTTTAATAATGTATCTTATATTGTAAATTATATCAGGAGACAGCAGGGAAGAAATCAATCAAGCACACAATAGGGAACGGGTGGACCTCCAAAAACTAGAATACCAGCAAGGGCTGATCGGATCTAGAACCCATTTTTAGTTTGATATATCTGTTTGTAACTTGGTTTGGACATTATACAAATATTGCCTTCTAAAAAAGCATCACTAACAGTTACTGATGACTTTCATTTCCACATCAATATTTTGCTGTGTAAGAGAGGAAGTTACAAAGTAATCTGAAAGGAGCAATGTCCTAAATTCTGTTGGATAACAGTTTAATAGAGGTGCTCTCACTCCTCATGCAGAATACATATATGTGTTTCTGTGTTTTAATTCCTACACACTTTCATGCTTGTTTCAAAACAAATTATTTGATGTGAGGAAAGGTTACCAAGCCTGTGTTATGTTTCAGAGGTTCCACTGTAAAGCCAGGAGAAATATATTTTTTCTGAGTTTAACCCCAGTGCTTTGAGGGAGGATTTACTCAGAGACTTCTCACCTCATAATGGTCCTACAAGGTTTCAAAAATGCAACTGGCTATCCCCGATGAGTAGCAAACTCGCTTGGACTCTCCCAATTTGGGATTTCTGTGCTGAAATTACCATTTAAGACAAACAAGAGAAAAGGTGTGCCTACGCCTAACGGTGTTTTTCACAGGGCAAGACAAGAAACTATTGTGTGGATAAAACTGGATGATTAAACTGTTTGACAACGCAAACCAAAACCAGGAGCAAAATAGGTTCAGCCTCTATAATTAAAGTCAGATTCCGGCAGCACCACTATTTTAATCCCTGTGTTCTCATGAGCTTGAGAGGATTAAGTTAATTTGTATGAACCATTTCCAAGAGGTAGTGTGGGTTAGTAGAATGGTTTATGAAGGTGGCACCATGCATTGTTGGTGGTCTAATCCCATATACTGTATGTATGAATGAGTCATGTGTGGTATGCATCTAGATCAAACTGAACTGTCTCTCTCTCACACACACAAACACTGTCCTTTCTTTGCAAAATTAGCCTTTGTTTTTAAGATCAGGATAAATAAATTCCAGTTTTCTATACTGATAACTGTTGAAGAAACAATGAATTGTAGTAGTTCCTGGTGGCACAATGGGTTAAAGCGGCAGAACTGCTGACCAAAAGATTAGCGGCTTGAATCTGGGGAGTGAGGTGAGCTCCCGTCTGTTAGCTCCAGCTTCTTATGTGGAGACATGAGAAAAACCTCCCACAGGATGGTAAAACATCTGGGCATCCCCTGGGCAATGTCCTTGCAGACGGTCAATTCTCTCACCCCAGAAGCAACTTGCAGTTTCTCAAGTCGCTCCTGACTCAGAAAAAAAGGATAAATCATGTCTCCAACAAAGATACGCATAGTTAAAGAAATGGTATTCCCCTATGGATGTGAGAGCTGGACCATAAGGAAGGCTGAGCAAAGGAAGGCTGAGCAAAATATGCTTTTGAACTGTGGTGTTCAAGGAAAATTCTGAGAGTGCCTTAGACCGCGAGATGATCCAACCAGTCCATACTCCAAGAAATAAAGCCCAACTGCTCATTGGAGGGAAGGGTATTAGAGGCAAAGATGAAGTACTTTGGCCACATCATGAGAAGTCAGGAAAGCTTGGAGAAGACAATGATGCTAGAGTAAATGGAAGGAAAAGGGAAGAGGGGCCGACCAAGGGCAAGATGGATGGATGGTATCCTTGAAGTGACTGGCTTGACTTTGAAGGAGCTGGGGGTGGCCACGGCCGGCAGGGAGCTCTGGCGTGGGCTGGTCTATGAGGTCATGAAGAGTCAGAAGCGACTGAACGAATAAACAATATGTCTCCAAACACAGATGCTTTGTCCCCCCAAAGGAAATACTTGATCTGGTGAGAAATTACAAATATAAATAAACTGATTATCCCAACAGTCTTGTTTGTGGCTAATGTTAGTAAGCCTAAAAAGTTTGCCTGATTTCAGCACAAGAAAACAGGACTTATTGCTTTACAGTAGGAACACTTGTTTTCTGGTTGGTGCTGGGGTTGCATGTGGCCCAAAGTCTGTTTTTCTGCCCCGTGAACGCTGCAGATTTCCATTTTCCTGGCCAAAAAATTAGGATGAATTGCTTCTCCCAGAAACCTTACGTAGATAGGTGCATCAATGTTTTCAGGTCTGACCACATACTTTTTATCAAAGCAAATTATTATTGGACTGAATTAGAAGTATGGATTTTCTATTCTTCCTCGAGCGAGTTAGAATCATCAACATTCTATCTAATCATTTGGAAGTTTGGGATGAAATCAGAAATTTTCCCTGATATAGTTGACATGCATCAGGAAATTAAAAAGAAAACTGGTGGGGTTGGTACTAATCTCATGGCTACAAGATGAAAGACAATAATGATTTTGAGATTGAGGTTTAGAAAACGTAAGCAAATTGTAATTCATTCAAAGCAGAAAGATCTTAATGTCTGGCTAGGTAGTCAAGTACCCTCCCACTCTTCCATAATACAGAAATGTAAGCCGTGCTTTAAGTATAACTCCAGCATACTATATAATATGACTGTGGGGAACTGCCTCATTTGGTATCAGCTGTTTTGTATTTATTTTTTAAAAGGTTTTGTTCTTTCTGGTATGCTACTACTCAAAAACACCACTAAAAAAAACCACTCAAAAACCCCCCACTAACACCCCCCCCCCAAATGTATTTAAGTTAAAACCTTAAGCACTTGTTTTTGTCCCCTTGTTTGATGACCAATGTCTGGTAAAAAGATTTGTATTAGGAGAACAAACAATAAAGGCCATGGAGAGAAAAACTATTCAGATAACCAGAGTATGGTCAGAAAAAAACCACCATCTTCTAAACTAATCTTCTTGAGTCCTTTTTACTGTTACTTGGATCTAAAACGGTACTTTGTCAGCAGCTGCTTCATTACAAGGGAAACCAAGCCAGTTCATTCCTTATTCAAATCTAGAGAAATTTCCCTGGGAGTAAATGAACAGGTGACACATTTCTGTTGGGATCAGAACAGCTCTTCCTTTTCAATCTCTAGCTGAACACGACTTTTCCAGGACTCTTTCCAGTCAGACATGTAATAACTTAGCACCACCTTTGTACAATTTGCAAAAATAGCATCAAAGACACTAAGAAAACACAAATGTGTGTGTACGTGTGAGCATAGGGAAAATAAAATCTATTCCAACAAGCTGCCTTCTGTGCCAGCAAGGTCACCCAATATTAATGCCCAGGCTGTCACTCCAGAGGTTGGTGCTCATTTCCATTTCTAAGCCGAAGAGCCAGCGCTGTCCACATATGCCTCCAAGGCCATGTGGCCGGCATAACTGCATGGAAATATCTCTTGATCTACTCACATTTCCATGTTTTTAAACTGCTAGGTAGGCAGAAGCTGCGGCTAACTGGAGCTCATGCCATCCCATGGATTCAAACCACCGATCTTCAGCAAGTTCTGCAGCTTAGGGATTTAACCCGCTGCACTACCACAATACTACCAATACTACACAATTACATCTAAGACATAAGCAGGTCCAACTCCTTCATGTCATCAGTATAGTTTGGAGACACAGGTCAGATGGACTGGAACATAATTGCAGCAGCCTCCAACATAAGGAAGAAATTGGGGTCTACGGCATTGTACTCACCACCAAGCATTTGCAACTGGATCACTCTCCTTAATAATAGGGTTGGCCCCAAACTGAACTCCTCTGTTCTCATTTAGCCTTGCTGTCAGATAAGTGCCCATAAGACCACAGCCTACGTTGGAGAGCTAGCCCCTCACCTTCACTCAGGGGGATGGAAAATATTTGTGAATATGGCATTGCATTTCGGATGTTGTACATAGATATGTTACTAAAACAAGAAGGGGTGAGATTCCCGTGTCTTATGGTGGAACATCCAAAATTTTCCAAGCTATAGTAGCATACAAAATCTTGGTAATCCCAGTAAAATTGCACTTTGGATGGTATCTGCCATGTCCCCTTAACTAGAAGTGAAATATAAATACTGTAAGATTGTGAAGGTGTAAATCAAACATCTCCTTGCTTAAGATAAACACAAAAGATGATCTGCATGGAAGCTAACATGTCATTGCTCTCATAAAATAAAGTCCATGAGATTTTCTGAATGCATTTACTTTCAGTGCAATAACAGAATGACCTGCGTGAATCCATTTGGTAATAAAAACATTATTGCTTGAAAATCTGACAGCCTAGGTTTTTGAGTTAATAGAGACCTTTTTTTATTGGCATGACTTCTTATTTAGTTCAGGGTTTTTTTTGTTCCTGGTATGAAAAAAGAATAACCAAGTATAGTATAATGAAAGAACTAATATCAACACCTGAAATTATTTAGTGTATCTGGCAGATTTGATGAACATGGACCACACTGATCAAATGTACTTTCCCCTGAGTGCAAAGTGAGCTTTTCTTCAGAATGTTTAAAAATAACATGAAATGCATCCATAGCAGCTGTAAATGGCTATAAATTGCCCCAAAGGGGCTGAAGTGGACACAAAGGAGTTTATTTTATATATTTACTAGCTTGGGGACCCGGCGGTGCCTGGGTCATTTGAGAAGTGCAGCAGGATGTAGAGTGGGTCATGTGGGCTCTGTGTGCCAAGTTTGGTCTTGATCCATCATTATTGGGAGTTGCAGTGGTATCATGAAATTACTGACGGTAGTGGAAGTCCCATCATCTCTGGTCCACCCTCCCCCAAAGTATAGTAGGATGTAGATTGGGTCATGGGAGCTCTGTGTGCTAAGTGTGGTCTGTATTGGTGAATGGATGAGGGTTGCATTGTTTTTAGGAAGTGAGTGAAGGTACTTCAAGTCCCATCATCCATGATCCGTCTCACACAAAACAGCACCAGAATGTAGAGTGGGTCATGAGGGCTCTGTGTGCTAGGTTTGGTGTTGATCAGTCATTGGATTAGGTTTGTAGCAGGCTTGGAAAGTGAGGGAAGGTACTACAAGTCCCATCATCCATGTTTGGCCCCCCTCCAACGTTCAGTAGGATGTAGAGTGGGTCACTGGGGCTCTGTGTGCCAAGTGTGGTCTTTCTCAGTGTTTTGGGGGGCCGCAGTTGTCTGTGGGAACAGAGGGGTGTGAAAGTACTACAAATCCCATCATCCATTGTCAGTCCTCCCCCGAACCTCACCAGGACGTGAAGGCAGTCATGGGGGTTATGTGTGCCAAGTGTGGTCTCGATCAGTAATTGGTTGAGGGTCGCAGCGGACTTGGGAAGTGAGTAGAGGTACTTCAAGTCCCATCATCCATGGTCCACCCTCCTCCGATCTGCACCAGGATGTAGAGTGGGTCATGAGGGCTCTGTGTGGCAGGTTTCGTGTTGATCAGTCATAGGATTAGGTTTGTAGCAGTCTTGGAAAGTGAGGGAAGGTACTGCAAGTCCCATCATCCATGTTCTGGCCCCCTCCAAACTTCAGTAATATGTAGAGTGGGTCACTGGGGCTCTGTGTGCCAAGTGTGGTCTTTATCAGTGTTTGTTGGGGGCCACAGTGGTCTGTGGGAACAGAGGGGTGTGAAAGTACTACAAATCCCATCATCCATTGTCAGTCCTCCCCCAAACCTCACCAGGATGTGAAGGCAGTCATAGGGGTTATGTATGGCAAGTTTGGTCTCGATCAGTGATTGGATGAGGGTTGCAGCGGACTTGGGAAGTGAGTAGAGGTACTTCAAGTCCCATCATCCATGGTCCACCCTCCTCCATACTGCACCAGGACGTAGAGTGGGTCATGGGGACTGTGTGTGCCAAGTGTGGTCTGTATTGGTCCTTTTTGGTGGCCTCAGTGGTCTGTGGGAACCAAAGTGTTTGAAAGTACTACAAATCCCATAATCCGTGGGTCATGTCCCCCGAACCGCACCAGGATGTAAAGGGGGTTAGGGGGGTTATGTGTACCAAGTTTGGTGCGCTGGTCGTTGTGGCCTGTGAAAGTGGCTGCCACATATCCGCCCTTCCGCCCTCCGCACACATACATACATACAAGCATTCCGCTTTATAAAGGTATACAGATATACAGATACAGATTTCATATCAAAAATGTTGCAGACATTAGTATAAAACAAGCATCTAAATAATTTTAGACCAAAAATGGACAACAGCAACCGCACTGCCTGTGCATGAGGCAGGGCATTGTGGGCAAGCATACGAATGCCGAATTGTTTGTTCTGCTCCACAGTCATACAAGGTGGAGGATTCTTCTAGGTAGTGCCATTGTGCCAGGTTGTCTTTTGATCTCCCAACACCCCTTCTGAATTTGTTTAGGAACTTCCTAGTTGCCCAATCTTGCTTTGCCCCTGGAGGCAGACCCTCATAGGGGGCCATCCAATTGGGATTTCCTGGTTTAGCTGCCCAGAGGGATCCTCTTGCTGTTGCTGGGGGAACATTAAGAGAAGAGGTGGTTCTCATGAAGTCTTTGATTTGAGTCTACTGGGAAGAGGCTGATAGCCATGCAGTGGGTGGCTTTCAGAGTTTCCAACCTTATTTCTCTCACAGCAACAACTTCCCGTTGCACTTGGGGGGGGGATGCCAGCTAGCTTGTAGAGTTTATCAACAGGTGTAGGTTTAAGACATCCTGTGATTATTCTGCATGTTTTGTTCAATGATATGTTCAGCTGCTTTGTGTGGGAAGATTTATGCCAAACAGGGAAGGAGTTTAATCAGGAATACCTATACTATATTCACTACAGAGAAACCCCAAATCTGGAATAAATGAACAGAGGATTAGACCGGGTGACCTCATTTTGAAAGAGAAAGAAGCTCCTTTCCTGACAAGACATTTAAGGCATAGCAAAAGCATAACACTTGGACTTGGGAGGAGAGAACTACTGATGACTTAGGGAGCATCGTTTGTAGCTTCACCTTAAAATAAGAGCGGATTATGGCCTTCCGCTTACGTACTGCACAGATGTTTCCTAGTATATCAAGAGAACAACAAAACAGAATGTGTTAAAAAAAAGGAAAATAAAAGATTACCCATATGAATTGACCATGGAATTGAGACAATGTAACCCGAGAATCCAGGGATTGAGTTATTGTCATTTAGGACGCCTAACTCAATATGACTGGTCAGCAGAGCTAGTAATTTTGTTTCAGGAAATTCTCCTGTGAGGAAACAATTTCTCAAAGAATGCAGCCTTCCGGATGCAATTCGAGCCATAACACATTTTAGCGGACTACAGGGGCAGCTGGCAAGATAAGAAATAATGGTTTTAAAGCATTAGAACTGAAGACTGGGAGGTTGTTGCTCTATGACTAGTGTGCACTAGAGGAGCATATGCAGGCTCTTTTTCCCGTTCATGTTCAACAACCATTTCCTCATTTATTTATTTATTTATTTCGATTTGTTGGTCGCCCCTTCCGATAGGCTCGGGGCGACTTACATGTGCTAAAACTATAAAAACAATATAAAAACAACGGACCAGTGTCCACACATTAAAATTACACAGGTTAAAATTATACTAACACATACATATCAGGATAACTCTCACGGTCTGCATAGCCTAGTGGCCGGCCTGGAGTTATTTACCAGCCGAACGCCTGTACAAATAGATGGGTTTTACAGGCCTTGCGGAAGGCTAACAGATTGGACTGTGCTCGAATTGTAGGGGGAAGGGCGTTCCACAGAGCTGGCGCGATGGCACTAAAAGCCCTCCTCCGCGTTGCCGACAGGTGGAGGGATTGGCAGCTTGGTACCACAAGGAGGTTCAAGGACTCAGATCACAGTGGTCTTGGGGGACTGTATTGGGAGAGGCGGTCCCTTAAGTACACTGGCCCCAGACCATTCAAGGCCTTAAAGGTTAACACCAACACCTTGAAGGTGATCCGGTGCTCTATTGGAAGCCAGTGCAGTTCTGGCTGAAACTCTAAGTCACAGTAACTACTGTTCCATTTGAAGCATTGTTAATTTATAGAGAGGGAAGTCAGGAATGTTGGAATTCCCTGTCCAAAGTAACACCTAGGCTCAGGTATACAAGTCACCTAGTCATAGTCTTCTCTGCTCATTTTTCCATCCATCCATATGCATGAACATCTGCACATGTCCACTCTAGTCAAAATAAACAGGGAATGAATTAAGTTTCTCAACCCGGGCATCAACTCCCAGAAGCTCCACCCAGACATCCTGGAGGAGCCTAATCTACACACTGCAGCTGACACACTAATGTGTCACGACACAGAGTTTGGAAAGCTCTGATCTATAGGAACACAAGGAAGGGGACCATTTCAGTAGCAGTTCTAGATTTTCAGAACTCCATTTCAGTGGGAGAAGGATATGTCAATCTTCCCATCAAGAACAGACCTCAAAAGGGCCAGAGATCCAGATGTTTATCACTGCCTTCTCTGCTATATATAAGATATGCCTTACATATAATTACTTATTTGATTTTATTGTCTTTTGGCTGGGTTGTATCTTGCCTGGCTTAATGTTAACACTGTGGCACTTTATTATTTAACACCGCTATGGATATATTATAAATTGGGTGTTGAGACACAGCTCTTGAAGGTTTTAGTATCATTATTTAGGACCTAAAAGGTAGTCTATAAATGTTTTAAATAAAGAAATATTAGACGAAAGCTAGCTGAAATACTATTTATAAATGTGAAGCATTTTTAGACATACAATGCATTCCCTCTACGAGACAAGATACTTCAACATAATTTAATTTGTAACTCCATGTTGCTGAGGAAGGAAAAAACAAACTAAAAACCAGGATATCAGGGAAAGGGAAACCATCTGACGGAGTCAAAAAGAAGTGGGAGAGGCAACCAGCATACGTTCCTGTACAAATGAGATAAATATGTTGTATCACAAACTGTCAGTGTTTTCTGTCTAAGAGATTAAAGACGAAATGGGGCAAAACATTTTTGTATAAAAAGAAGTGAGAGGGGACCCTTTGTACTTGGGTTGCAAATTTCAGTTTTCCCTCTCAAGCATCCATGTGTTACAAGGTCAATGAACTGCTGTCAAATGGTGGATGGACTGACAGTGTGAACGTAATACACACATTTACAATGTTTATTCATTATGCATACTGCTGGTGTGAACCTACTGGTAGATCTCTTGGGTAATCTCCATTAGGTTGGCAAGGATTTAATATTATTATTCCATGCATTTCAGGGTGCTCAAAAGTACTTTGACATACAGGGAAACATCATGAGGCAATGTGGTAGGACACGGATTTCCCAAATCTTGTAAACACTAAACCACAAATGATACACTAACAAAAATACAGATTGATTATCCTTTATCAGGGAATCTGAAATCCAAAATGCTCCAAAATCATTCGTAAGGGTGGGTGAGATCTTTGCTTTCTGATGACAAAATGAATACAGACTTTGTTTCATGCGAAAAATCATTTAAAACATTGTATAAAATTATCTCCAGGTTATGTGTAAAAGGTGAGTATGAAGCCATTTCATGTTTAGACCTGGCTATCATCTCTTGTTATGTACAAATACAAAATCTGGAAAAAAACACTACTGAAATCCAAAACATTTTTGGTAGCAAGAATTTTGGATAAGGGATACTCAAGCTGTATTTAATGCCATGTTTCCTTGATGAAAACAAAGGGCCCAAGCTCTCCTGACAATATTTTGAATACCTGCAAGACTGTCCCTAATATACATAGTACAATACATACATAAACAACAAACCAGATGTTAGCAATATAAAACAGTTTTATAGCTAAAGATGTGGTGCTACTAGGAACACACCCTTGCATATTTTAGATGTGGTTATATGACTCCTCCAGAGCCCCTAGTGGTACAGCATGTTAAACTGCTGAGCTGCTGAACTTGCTGATTGGAAGGCCAACCATTTGAATCCAAGGAACAGGGTGAGTGTCTGCTGTTAGTTCCAGCGTCTGCCAATCTAGCAGTTTGAAAATATGCAAATTTGAATAGATCAATAGGTTCCACTCCAGCATGAAGATAATGGCGCCCCATGCAGTCATGCCGGCCACATGACCTTGGAGGTATCTATGGACAATGCTGGCTCTTTGGCTTAGAAATGGAGATGAGCACCACCTGTCAGAGTTGGACACAACTAGACTTAATGTCAGGGGAAACCTTTACCTTTACTTATACGACTCCTGCCAAATGTTGCACAGTAGATGTGCTCAAATGCTATGCAGGATTGGCTTGGCTTTTCTCTTTTGTTTTTGTACTAAAGTTGCAGAAGCTGAAGTGAACAAAGATGCCTCTTCAATGATTGTAGAAGTTGAATGCTCTCTTTCCAGTTTAGTCTGATGTTGTCTTTACTTTTTGTTCAATTAGAAAATATTCAAATTATTACCACTGCATGTAGTGTGGGGAATAAGACTGCTTCTCAATATCAATGTCCAAGGACAAATTGTCCCTTGCCATCAGCACCAAAATCCTAGTATGAGAGTGTATGTTCTGCTGCTGCTAACACACTGAAGCACAATATCCAGCCTTAAGGCATATTACATAATCAGCTATATATAAATATAGTTGCTTTTGCAGAGAAGCATCAAGGCATTTGACTCAGCATTCTGCATAAGTACTCACTTAACACTGAGAGCCCAGCTGAATCCCTTTGGGATTGAATCACTTTTCTCTGAGCTTAGCTGGATTTGGCCTTTAAGAATAAGCAGGACAACATCACGTCCACCTGTGAGTTCATGGCTCTGCTAGCAAGACGCAACAAATCAGCAACAGGATATATATGTTTTCTAGTACGCCAACTCTTGTTTCTCACCCGCAACAGCAAACAGATCGTGGCTGATGATTTCAGAGCTTTTGAATGCATCTGTTTTTCATCTGTACTACACTGTCTGCCTTATATTCCTCAAGCTAGCAAGACCGTTTCAAAGACATTACATGTTCCAAGAAAGAAAGAAAAAACCCTGAATATTTTCTAGATGATAAAATATTATGCTTCTTGGAGATAGTACAATGGCCATCCCTGTGCAAGTGTGGAATGATGTCGCACAAGGGCCAGGATACTGACTGCAGAGTTGAGGAACTTGAGTCCCTCTCCTGGTAGGGTTGGACTATGCCTCCTGTTATCCCCAGCCAGCTTGGCTCCTGCAATATCACATCTCACAGGTCACACACATCAGCTTGATTTATCAGCTTGTACAGGCAGTTCCTGAGTTACAAACATCTGACCTACAAATGACCCATAGTTAAGAATGGGGGTGAGACAACAGGAAGTGAGAGAAATTGGCACTTTGGAGGGGGAATTCACTCCAGAAAGAGTTATCATGGGGAAAAGACATCTCCACTGAAGCTTTCTCAGAAATCCTTGTTTTCACAACAAGCCAAAATTTTCAAAATCCAATGATCACAAGGACACAAAGTTAGGTGAAATCTTCTGAACAGCAGCACAGAGAGCAAAACAAGCACCACAGGAGTATTAACAGTTTCCTTTGCTAATCAAAGCTTACATGTGTGTGTGTGTGTGTATTGGCCTGAGTTACACTAAAATGTACTTATTATGACTGACATACAAATTCAACTTAAGAACAAACCTACAGAATCTGAAAACTGATCCTGTTTGTAACTTGGGGACTGTAGTTGGAAATTCCACTAAGCTTGTCCATAATCCGTTTCCATAGCCATTGTCTTCATTGTCAAAGTCTGCATAGATTACCCGAAGGCCTGGTCCCACAACCATGTTTTTTAACTTCCTTCTAAAGGAGAGGAGGGATGACGATGACCTACTTTCCCCGGGGAGTGAATGCCACAGGCGGGGGGCCACCACCGAAAAAACCCTGTCCCTTGTCCCTGCCAAACGCGTTTGTGACAGGGGCGGGGCCAAGAGCAGGACCTCTCCAGAAGATCTTAAACTCCTAGGTGGGACGTAGCAGGAGATACATTCAGACAGGTACGCTGGGCCAGAACCGTATAGGGTTTTATAGGTCAAAACCAGCACTTGTATCTCTTATGGTTATGGTCCCTGTAACCATAAGAGATACATTCCCAGACTTTTCGTGGATATATGAAACCACAGATGATATATAGGGGTTGTCTGCTCCCACTCCCCCCTCGCTCTCTCTCCATCAAGACCAATGCGAGGAAAAGTTATGGTATATAAATTCAGTGATGGATAGATTAAACATGTTAAAGGTGTTGATAACAGTTTGAAGTTGGTTGGCTTTTCTCTGCATAGCCTGCACTCAAAGTTATTTATTCCTTTAAATCGTGGAGCTGGCAAACTGTGCCATTACCGTCACTACCACGTATGAACCCAAAAGGATATATTCATGCAAAATAGTATTATTTCTGCAACGCCATAATAATAAGATTACCTAAGAGATACTATGGTTTAAGCACCCATCACTGATCCCTAAGAAAGCTTACTAAGCCACTAAAGAGGTATCTGTCATCAACGCGTGATTGCCGAGTTTTACTAACAATAAAGCTTAGCTTTCTGGAGTTGTTTTTACACTGTACAGCTTGATACCACTTTAGTGGTCCTGGCCTCACCTTACTGAATTCTGGGATATATGGCTTGGTAAAATAAACTATACGTCAAGTGTCTTACTGTAGATTCTACTCTTCACTGAGATTAGGTTAGCATTCATGATAAGGTTCTCCTTCCATTACAACCCTAATCCTTCATGATATGCTGCTGCAAGAAGTCGGCTATCTACGTTTTGTTGATATTTGCTCTTGTTGTTATATTTTTGCTTACTTATTTTAAACATTTATCCTATACACTCAAAATCAGGGGATGACCCAAAAGTTATGAACCTTGATAGGCCAGCAGTAGTAGATGTGTCCTCCAAGTATGGCCATTTTCAACTTGATAGACTTGAAAATGATGGAAAGGAGAGTCTAGGAACCCCCCTCCCGCCAATGGACCGGATCTAGCCACATTTTTCAACTGCGGACCGAAAGTGGCTGTTTGGCTGGCTGGCTGCCCATTTTCTGGAACTACACGAAAATGGAACACCCCCCCCCCCCAAATTTGGGTAGCAGAAACAGATTGAGGTTCAGACAAAATGCACAAGTCTAGCTACTATGCTTTTCGAAAACAGAGGGAGCTGCTATAATTATGTGCTTTTGGCATTCTGGGAAAGATTAATATCTGGGAAAGAATAATATCTGAGAAAGGAGAGTAAAAGCAACCCGGGATAGGGACTGAGAGAATGATATATGTCATACCACATGATGGTAGGCCTATGAGAACTGCAGCAGAATGAAATGATCACACCAGACACAAAGGTGGCAGTTATATTTGAACCATTAATGCATTTTTCTCTGCCAATGAGAAGATGTGATCAAATAACAATGGAAGTGCATTGCAACAATTGGAGTCACAATGTTGTGGGATAAGGAAAGGGAGCTGCTATAAGTATGTGCTTTTGGCATTCTGATGACCTGCCATAGCTCAAACCTATCATGTAATAAAATTCTAATATTTGGAGGTGACGGGAAATATTATGTAACACTATAATTAAATGAGCTTAACCAACAGTCAATACTTTCCATGATTTTTAAGAGCTAAAGCTTCTGCTGGAACATATTACTAATGAAACTTCCTGAATTCCAGAAATGTCTTTGGTCAAACAACATGGCTTGGGGAGCACGAGAGAGTAGTGGGAACAGAGTCCCATTCTGAGAATTTCTTCATGGCTCTGTTTCCTCATAAAATGCCCAACCCCTCTGCTTACACAAAGCAGCTCACTGCATCTTGCACGCCAATACCCCTCCTTGCGATGGGTGATCAAGTAACTGAGGCTTAATCAATCTTAGCTCCTACCTGTCTGACATTCTTCAAAGTTGTACCTCACTTGGAAACTTTCCCAGCCTCTATGCCAAACAATTGACAGTAAACAAAGTTAATTCATTCCCATTAATAAAGGTTGACATTTATTACTCGTAGCTCCTGCTGTCTCTTTGCTACAATCACCTGATCCTCCTGCATTTTGGTGAAAGGAAGACCAGCAATATTTTTAGCCTAGCAAATAGTTATATATACCACCAGCCCTTCATATTCATGGGGGTTAGAAGCATATGATCCCAATGAAAATGGGAAAAAACTTGAATGTATAAATTACTTTTTTTTAACTTGAGAAAATACATCCAGAGAACACTGTGGACTCAAACAATGATGGATCTGGACCAATACTGGCACGAATACTCAATATGCCCAAATGTGAACAGTGGTGGAGTTTGGGGAAAATAGACCTTGGCATTTGGTAGTTGTAGTTTCTGGGATTTATAGTTCATCTACAATCATTCTGAACCCCACCAACGATAGAATTGGGTCAAACTTCCCACACAAAACCCCATGACCAACAGAAAATACTGCGCTTTCTCATGGTCTTTGGCAACCCCGATGACACCCCCTTGCGACCCACCCCCCAGGGGTCCTGACCCCAAGGTTGAGAAACACTGCTCTAGGTCCTCCAGCGTGACTGAAGGAAGTTGACCATAAAACCACACTGGAAAACCGTGACATTCACAGAGAGAATATTTCTGCTCAAATCCATGAATAATCAAATCTGCAAAAGCCACAAATGTGGAGAGACCACTATGTTAGCAACTTCCGGGGGGAAAGACCAAAGCACTGGTACATATGGCTAGGAAACTGAAACTGCAAAATGTTTTAAAAAACCAGCAATCTTGTCTTTTCTGAACTTACGTTTTGGAAGAGGCAATGCTAAGAACCCCATATAGGTATTTGAAATATCCAAATCCTACCAAATTATTTATCAGTATATCTCCATGTCTCTGTGTATAATGCATAACTGAGTTAACTTTCAAAATGAATGCTTATTCAGCCACAAACATCAGTATTCAGCCATGACTTCAGGCTGGTTTCTAGCTCTCAGACTAAGGGCCTTTCCAGACAGGTCCTATATGCCAAGATCTGATCTCAGTACGGACACATATAATCCAGTTTAAAGCAGAAAACCTGGATCGGATCCTGGGATATTGGGCCTGTCTGGAAGGGCCCTTAGTTATCTCACAGCATTAATGCAGGAATACAATGGGTGAGTTCCTGGGAAGAAAAGCACAACATAAAAATAATAAACAAGTAGAAAAGGATTTACTGTATTCCCATAAACACACGTGTCACAAAAAAAGTGGGAAAAACTAGAGAAAGCTATGGAAGATAGGATTAACTTGGCATGCCTCGGATAATGGTGTCTTTTTCTCTGGAGGTTTTTAAGCAGAAGCTGGATGGTCATCTCTCTGGAACACTTTGATTGTGCTTTACCTGCACGACAAGGGGTTGGGCTGGATGGCCCTTGGGGTTTCTTCCAACTTTAAGATTCTATAATAGTTGTGAGATGTGTAGTATACTAAGACAGTGTGAAATAGTTGTTAAAATATGGGTTTGGAAATGTGTTTTCGGACTACAGCTCTCAGAATTCCCCAGCCAGTATGGCCAGTGGCTAGACCAGTGGTTCTCAACCTGTGGGTCCCCAGATGTTTTGGCCTTCAACTCCCAGAAATTCTAACAGCTGGTAAACTGGCTGGGATTTCTGGGAGTTGTAGGCCAAAACATCTGGTGACCCACAGGGTGAGAACCACTGGGCTAGACTATTGAGATTGAATGCACACTGTGCTCCTAACGCTGTTCCAGAGGTAGACAGGAGGTTACTGATTACACTGGACACATTCCTGCTGAAACATTTGTTTTTGTTTTATATTACAAACCTAAATTAAAATATCCTCTAAAATTTACTTCAATAAAATAATGCCCAAAACTGCCACATTAATACAAAAAATATTAAATTGATGGAAATATTAATTGGTTGGATGAGTTATAAATCAATGAGGAAAATCGCACGCTGCTTTTGTTCTTGATGGACTGCCTTTTAATTAATGATTATTTAGAGACACAATTCTGCTGAGAAGCCTGGGATGACATAGAAATTCTCCCCCATCTCACGGCAAGCACGGGAATTACATTAGGCTGAGAGTTAATAAATACCCCAAAGTCACCCATCAGGATTAGAGCAAAGATTTAAAGAGAGGCATTCCTAAGGCTTTATTTGGCACTCGAACCACTGCACTAGTAAAGGTAAAGGTTTCCCCTGGCATTAAAAAGAGTTGTGTTCGACTCTGGGGGGTGGTGCTCATCTTCATTCCCAAGTAGAAGAGCCAGCGTTGTCTGATGACACCTCCTAGGTCATGTGGCCAGCATGACTGCATGGAGCACCGTTACCTTCCCGCAGAAGCAGTACCTATTGATCTGCTCACATTTGCATGTTTTTGAACTGTTAGGTTGGCAGAACAGCTCACCCTGCTCTCTGGATTCGAACCATCAACCTTTAGGTCAGCTAGTTCAGCAGCTCAGCGGTTTAACCCACTGTGCCAGCAGAAGGGAGCACTGCACTACACTGTTTTGTATTTATTTTTACCTTGCCTTTCTACTAATAATAGCACGAAGGCAGCTAACAATAATAAAACATAGATAAAATATAAAATTGTTTTATAAATCAAAACACAAATAGTAAAGGAGAAGATCCTCCTCTAGCTTGTTGCTAAATTTCAAGTTCACATACAACACAGAGAAGTACACTCATGCAGAGGAATGCTTTGTTTCAAATCTCTTGATCCTAAGTTGTAGAATACTCTGTAAGGAATAATAGTATTACGAACTATGTCAGGAAGCAGACGCAGCAGGTATTTGCTGCCTTCATTTTTGCCTTCAAAACTTCTCTTACAACAATTTTCAGAATTCTTATGCATCACTGCTTCATTAATAGAGGAATGAAAGAGACCCAAAAAAAGCATGCTGTACTTTGCAAACACTTAAAACAAAATCACCATGTGGTAAAATTCAATTTGATGCAGTTATTCTATTGGAAAAAATACCGTGTGTTACCTGGTTCATTAGATGATTAGAAGTACACCCCTGTGAATCTCCACTGTAGAATTAATGCACTTTGACAACACATTAGCAGACACGGCGCAATGCTAAGGAATCACGGGAACTGCAGTTTTATAAAGTCTTGAGCTTTCTTTGCCAAAGAATGCTGATACTTCATCAAACAACAACTCCCATGATCCCATAGCATTGATCCTTAGCAGTTGAATTGGTATCAAACTCCATTAATTCTACAGTGGAGATGCACCCCTAATCAGTTCAACAGGACCCCTCGGGTACCACGTATAAGACTGCACTACATGTTATTATATTTTTTCTTTTATAATGCTGGTGATCATTTCCAAATATTACCACATACAAAGTATATTTTAAAAGTAAAGGTAAAGGTTTCTCCTTGACATTAAGTCTAGTCGAGTCCAGCTCTGGGAGGTGGTGTTCATCTCCATTTCTAAGCCAAAGAGCCAGTGTTGTCCGTAGATGCCTCCTAGATCATGTGGCTGGCATGACTGCACAAAGCGCCATTACCTTCCCGCTGGAGTGGTACCTATTGATCTACTCACATTTGCATGTTTTCGAACTGTTAGGTTGGCAGAAGCTGGGGCTAAAAGCAAAAGCTCACTCCGCTCCTCGGATTCGAACTGCCGATCTTTTGGTCAGCAAGTTCAGCAGCTCAGTGGTTTAACTTGCTGCACCACCGGGGGCGCCAAGTATATTTTACTGTATTGCATTGTTGATAATTACTCTATTAAATTACCCATTTGTTTTTATCCATCTGTGTGTTTACTTCACCCATTTTAGAAAGTGTCGCTGTGTATAATATTTTTGGTGCTGATTACAACAAGCTCTGTCCGTGTCTCTCTGCAGCTTATTTATCGTCTTCACACTGCCTACTGCCAAACTTGAAAAGATAAACGCCCACCGCTTTATTCTGCTTCCTAGAAGCTATTCCCTCTTAATAATATTTTAGGGAAATTTCGCTTGTTTAAATAGTTGCTTAGAAATACATGCTATGAAATGTTTGGGAAACTTGGATCTAGATGATGTCCATTTCTTGCTATAAATGAAATTTGTTTAGGAAATATTCAAGGGATAAAATATTAAACAACGAGCTAATTTACACTGTTCATCTTCCTGTTGGGAGGGCTTCCAACCTAATAGTTGTTTTGCTGTGTTCCACATTTGTGATGTAAATATTAACGACTCACAAAAGTGTACATTTGAATTTTTGCCTCCTTTAAAGAACAACACAGCCTGGCTTAGCACATTTGAATCTTAGAAAGAAGGGGTTTTGAAACTGTACGCTGCCCCTCCTCTCCTTGCATGATTGGCTCTCCGTTCTTTCCTGCATGTGGTGTAGTTCAATGCACTGATTGTATTCAGAAAGCAATTTAAATGTTCTTAGGAGGATCACATTCCTGCCATAAACGTGCATGCATTGCCCAGAACAAAAGGTGAGGAAGTGAGGACACTGAAACACAAATAGAAACCTTAGCTCGTGCATTCATTAACTTTCCATAACCTAGCCTGTGTTTAGATTCTGATCTCACTTGCCCTTGCCTATTAGAAGCCCGGCAATCAATATTAGAGCTTATTTCTTCTCTATAGGGCAGTCCTGACTTTTATTTCTGCTTATGGGATCTTTGGAAACACTAACCGTTATGTCACTTACAATAACCCGAGGCACACTGGAGCAGAACCTCCCAAAAATTGGTATTTTCCAGGTGCTTGAACTTCAACTTCCATGATCTCCTTTAATACTATGTCAATTGAGGCTGATGGGATATGTAGTTCCCACACAGGTTAAACCCTTGCGCCAGCAGGACTGCTGACTGAGAGGTCAGCGATTCAAGTATGAGGAGAGCGGGTTGAGCTCTCTCTGTCAGCTCCAGCTTCTCATGCGGGGACATGAGAAAAGCCTCCCACAGGATGGTAAAACATCTGGGCGTCCCCTGTGCAACGTCCTTGCAGATGGCCAATTTTCTCACACCAGAAGCAACTTGCAGTTTCTCAAGTTGCTCCTGACATGAAAAAAAGGAGGGCTCTAAAGTCTGTTACCATACAGGTTGCCACAAAATCTGAATTGATAAGACACATCTGTATTAACAAACAAGTATGTTCAGGCCTCAGCAATTAACTCTATTAAAGTATCACAACTGTAGAAGTACTTCAATAGCAACACTGAAAACTTAGAATAAGTACGTACACAATTGTTCTAATAGAAAATCTAAGAAATGAAGCTTTTTACTACAGTTGCAAGTTTAAATAGTGTGGTTCTCTGTGGAAATATCGCAGTCCTCCAGGGCTATGTTATGATCAACTTTCGTCAAATGCTGACCACAGAGTTATGCTAGGGGACCTAAGGCCCTTCCACACAACAGCCATATAACCCAGAATATCAAGGCAGAAAATCCCACAATATCTGCTTTGAACTGGATTATCTGAGTCCACACTGCCATATATGTCATCCATTTCAAAGCAGAAAATGTGTGATTTTATTCAGTTGTGTGGAAGGCATTCCTGTCTAGCAGTTATTCTCAACCTGTGGGTCCGGAAGTATTTTGGCCTACTCCTCCCAGAAATCCCAGCCAGTTTTATCAGCTGTTAGGATTTCTGGGAGTTGAAGGCCAAATCATCTCGGGATCCACAGGCTGAGATCCACTGTTTTATAGGAACTTCTCAAGGTATTTGTAGGTGCTCCTGGACAAATCTATGGTCTACATCTAGGAGACATTCACCCTTGAATTGAGCTGGAGGATTGCAATATTCTTAGAGAGATCTCGCCACTAAAAAAGTGGCTCTCCAATTTGCAGCGTTTCCACTTTTGAGGGCCTCCAATGCCCCCAATTCCTGCGCAAATGGAGGGCCCTAGTGAATTGTTCTGCTTTAGGGTGCTTTCACACTTCACAATTATAGCTCTATTGTTCCACTTTTAACTGCCATGGCAGGAGCCTACGGTCACACAATGGGTTAAACCAGTAGTTCTCAACCGGTGGGTCCCCAGGTATTTTGGCCTTCAACTCCCAGAAATCCTAACAGCTGGTAAACGGGCTGGGATTTCTGGGAGTTGTAGACCAAAACACCTGGGGACCCACTGGGTTAAACCCTTGTGCCGACAGTACTGCTGACCAAAAGGTGAGCGGTTCGAATCTAAGGAGCAGGGTGAGCTCCCATCTGTCAGCTCCAGCTGCTCATGTGGGGACACAAGAGAAGCCTCCCACAGGATGGTAAAACATCCGACTGTCCCCTGGGCAACATCCTTGCAGATCACCAACTATCTCACACTAGAAGTGATTTGGAGATTCTCAAGTTGCTCCTGACATGGGGAAAAAAACTGCCATGATCCGAAGGAATCCTTGGGTTTGTAGTTTGGTCAGAGACACCCAAAATTATTGCCATGCACTTCAGATGGACTCACAATGTTATTATAATTGAGCAATATGAAAAGGCCAGCAAGTGAGGTTTTTGTCAAAATGTCATTTTTAATGTTTAAAATGTTTATGAGAAGCTGAATGACACAGAATAATCTAATACACAAAAAATAAAATTTGCAAATGAGGGCCAACTTTGAGCCACTTGTGCAGAAAAAAATAAAATAAATAAAACAACTGAAATGTTTCCAGAATCAGAGAAAGGAAAACCTTTTTTTAAAAAAAGAAGTGTATAAACCACAACATTTTAAAGTAATCCCTATGTTTTAATTTACTGTCTTTCAGTAAGTTACAATCAATGCAACCCAACACACTGTGGTAGTGGGCTTAATCATTGGCTGGAATGAATTTCCCAGGTCAAATATTACCAGGCTTATTCAGATCCTCAAAGGAGAATAACCTGAGGCTGCATCTCATTTCTAAAATTAAGGCTGTTTGACTAGGCTTTAACTGGCATGGCTTGATGCTATGTAATTATGGGAATTGTAGTTTCTCAGCCTTCTCTGCCAAAGAATGCTGGTGCTTCACCAAACTACAACTCTTGGGGTTCCATAGCATTTAGCCATTGTAATTAAATTGATGCCAAACTGCTCTGATTCTAGAGAAAGGGGCCTGTGCACCCATCCCCTGCTACGGAACCTCAAAGTGCTCCCAAGCAAGCCATACTCTCTCAACCTAACCACAACGCAATGGCAAACATCCTCAGAATAAATCATGCCAAGAAAGTCCTATGACGGGGTCATCATAAGTCAGAGTCAACTTGAAATGTCTGTAACAGCAACCACAATGCATCACTTAGGTGCTGAATAATTGGGAGCTTTACTGTATTTCTTGGATCAGTTCTGGAAAATTAAGCGTTATTATGAACAGGTGACAGTGGCAGGCACTACTATGCGTCAGAACAACAAAGTGCTTTGTGGCACCACCAATTTAGCATGATTTAAACTATTTAAAGATCTCCACTAAATGATTCAGAAGCTATTTCATAAATGCATTAGGCTTTGATCCTAAGTTGTGTCTGTAGAAAGGCCTTGAGGCTTCTGCAAACAGAAAGGAGTGGAAAGTTCATTTTCACTTTCATTCCCCTTTAAAGTTCTTATGCCACCCCTAAAACTGTCCCAAATAATGTGCCACCCCTAAAACTGTCCCAATCATGCAGGTTTTGGGGAGGGAGAGGTAAAGTGAAAAAAGAAACACATCAAAATCTTGTGAATTTCAGAAACGACTGCCACACAGACTTGATCCAAAAATGCAAGCTGTTGCTTCTATCCATATCATCGAACCTGTTCTAGCTGCTTTACCTAAACTGGGATCAAATATTTTGGAAAACCAATAGCCCGTAACTGCACATTCTCCAAAGTTACCCAAAGATTTTGCATCCCAATACAACACCTAGCTATATATTACTGCTGCACATGGACTAAAATCTGTTCTGCAAACAGAACTCAGCCTAATGCACTTATTACAGAACAAGATCCATCCCCAGGGAAAGCAGGAGAGGATGCCATTCTGCCTGCTAATAAAAACATCCCATTTGGGTCCCAAAACATGCGGCTCCACTATAATGCATCAGCCATAAATGTGTGCCTAATGGGTGACAACTTTCTACTTTCCAAATCCTAAAACATTCAGACTTCAGTAGTTTGGTTCATTTCACTTTAGTACTGCAACTCACAGAACACTTATACTGTGGTGTGGATAATGGCAACCCAATATTTTGATCACACTTGGGCTGGAATCCATGGATAAGGGGCACTGTAATTTAGGTAGGAAAGTATAGCATGAAGGCTTTAAATAATAAAGAGTTTCTCAAACTGTGCTCCTCGCTCCAGGTGTTTTGGACTTCAGCTCCTAAAATTCCTAACAGTTGGTAAGATGGCTGGGATTTCTGGGAGCTGAAGTCCAAAACACCTGGAGGAGCAGTTTGAGAAACACTGCTTTAAAGCAGTGGTTGTCAGCCTATGGGTCCCCAGATGTTTTGGCCTTCAACACCCAGAAATCCTAACAGCTGGCAAACTGGCTGGGATTTCTGGGAGTTGTAGGCCAAAACACCTGGGGACTCACAGGTTGAGAGCCACTGCTTTAAAGGCATCAGATACCATCTGATCTTGGAATCTAAGCAGGGTCAGCCCTGGTTAGTACTTGGATGGCAGACCGCCAATAAATACCAGGTGTTGCAAGCTATGTTTCAGAGGATAGGACTGGCAAAACCACCTGTCAACATTTCTGGTGTAAGAAATCTCTATGAAATTCATGGGTTGCCACAGGTACACAGGCAACTTGGAGGCACATACTGTACATACACACACAAAGTAATTTACTAAATGGATAAGAGAGGTTTGTGGTTTGTCGCACTTAGAATCATAGAGTTGGAAGAGACCTTATAGGCCACCCAGTCCAAACCCCTGCCAAGAGGCAGGAAAATCATATTCAAAGCACTTATAATACAGAGGACAACAGAAAATACGTTATTTATAGTATATTGTTCTGAATTAAATTATTAAAAACTTGAAAAATAACATTGGGTTCAAGAGCATGGAAAGAACTAACCTGCAACAAGGTACACCTTTAAGCACATCTTACAGGAAGGAAGCAATATTCATCCCAAGAATAAGGGAGTGCCACGTGTTACATGTCAACAGCGTAAATCTCGGTGTGTTTAAACACAGAGGACTTACTGGTTTCTAGCTATTCCACAATGGAATCCCACCACCACCAAACACGTATTTCCTTCTGGGGCCAAAGCACATACTCTGGAAAGAGAAACCTTTCCAATCACCACAGTGGACGGACGTTGTCTTTGGCTGGAGTCTTCCTCAACAGGCCAAAGTCAACATCAGGTGTGTGGAGGAAAGAAAGGGGCTGTGTGCTTGTTTGCTTTTCAACTGTGGCTCTAATGCCGGGAAAGCCACAAACACACACACACACAATCGACATGACACCACTTTGCCATGATTCAATGCTATGGAACGGGTATGGGCAAATTTGGGCTCTCCAGGTGTTTAGACTTCAACACTCACCATTCCGAACAACCGATTGGCTGTTGGGAATTGTTGGGGTTGCAGTCCAAAACACCTGGAGGGCCCAAGTTTGCCCATGCATTTTCTATAGAATTAAGAGAGTTGTAGTTTTACAAAGTCTCGGGTCTTCTCTGTGAAAGACGACCCGACCCTCATCAAACCACAGGTCTTGTGATTCTATAGTATCGAGCTATAGAATGTTCACGTGGTTTCAAAGTGAATTAATTCTCAAGTGTAGATGCACCTGCGGTATAGCCATGCAGGATTACTCTGGCAACCTCTATGACCACAACGCAACAAACACACAGTGGGTGTGTCTATACCAGACATGGGCAACCTTGGTATTTTGGACTCCAACTCCCACAATTCCTTACAGCCTCAGTCCCAATTAAGTGGCTGAGGGGGTAAAGGAAAGGGCCTGAGGCTATCAGGAATTGTGGGAGTTGGAGTCTGAAACACCTGGAAAGGCCCAAGCTTGCCCATGCCTGGTCTATACTGTAGATGAAATGCAGTTTGACACCACTTTGAGCTGTCAAGGCTCAGTGCTAAGGAATCCTAGGAGTTGTAGTTTGACAAGGACTTCAACCATCTCTTGCCAAAAGTGCTGGTGCCTCACCAAAGCTACACACCCCACAGCACTGAGCCAAGGCAGTGTGTAGCTCAGTGCTTCCCAGCCTTTGGTCCTCCAGGTGTTTTGGAACTTCAGCTCCCAGAAATCCCAACCAGTTTACCAGCTGTTAGGAATGGTGGGAGCTGAAGTCCAAAACACCTGGAGCAGCAGGGTTTGAGAAACACTGGTGTCCTGTAGATGCATTCCTGGGGAGGCAAAGCTGGCTGGGAAAGGGGAAGGAACGAGGAGGAGGAAGAAGAGTCCCAGGAGGAGGATCCTTCCCTTTTTTGCAAAAGCGAGTTGTGATAATAAGCTCAGGAAGGCCGAAGACTGAAAGCAGGCGATTCAGAAAGGCACAGAATTCCTCCTTTGCTTTTGTTGGCAGGCAGGCAGGCAGGGAGCAAGACTTGGGGGTTCAAGCCCCCCCCTCTCCCTCCAGCCCAGCCCCCTCCCTCTTCTCCCCATTTCCCTGGGCATGTGGGGCCAGCAAATGGCTTGCAAGCAAAGGCCCACCTGAGCAAAGGAAGGCGCAATCTAGGGAGCCCCCAGTTCCCCCCACTGGCTGGCTTTACTCACCGCTCTCGGGGGCCAGGGCAAGAGAAGGGAGGGCAGGAGGAAGCCTGGTCTCCTTTTCCTCCCGCGTCCAGACTCTGGCGGAGTCAAAGGATCCGGGCTCCTCCCCTTTCTCCTTCTCCCCGCCTCTGCTTCCTATCCCACTGTGTGGTTTGTACGCGCCTCGTTCCTTCTCCTCCGAGGCTCCAGGCCCCACGTGCCAGCTTTGGGCATTTTGGGGAGCTTCAATCTTGTCGCAAGCCTATGGGGTTGGCTCTCAGGTTTCCCCCAGAAGGGACCTGGAACTGTATTCCTTCCTTCCACAGCCGTGGGTGTTGGTCTTTGGGACTGACAGCCAGGTTCTGCCTCAAGACCAAAAGAAAGCCATGGTTTCAGTTCACCCTGTTAGGGCATGCAAAAAAAAAAAATCAGTTTGTGTGTGTAAACTGCAGAATGCGTGAAGCTGATTGGTTGGGCTACACCCAGGGAGCTAGCTGAGCCTGGGAGTTTTGGTGACTTACATTTTTCAGGCTTGAGCTGTGAGGGTGCTTGCAGAGAGAGACTGAGAAGTAGAGAGCGATAGTTTGGAGTTTGCTCATGCTACATGAGCTGCTGGAAAGAGTTTCTCCACATGGACAGAGAAAGACCATTTTAAATCTATTGTCAAAAGCATTCATGGCTGGAATCATTAGGTTGTTGTAATGTAGAGGAACTGCAAACACAGGGGATCTCCAGACAAGAAACAATCAGGGACAGCTAATCACCTCTCAACAAAGGATTCCCCCAGGCACTAACAAGCCACACCTAAAAACTCTCAGGCCATCAAAGGCTATTCAAGATGGCCAACTGACAGGAACTAGATGACTTAAAAAAATTAGACGAATCTATGAATTGGTTCCATTATAACCAGATCCACGAAATCTACAAGAAAGATAAAGAGACAGGCTTTGAGGATAAGGAGCATATATGGGATAAAATAACATTAAAAGTGAAGGGAAGAATAACTATCCTATACAAGTATCTTTTACAATGGAAAACAGAAGAGGAAACTGTCAAGAATTGTATGGTAAAATGGGCCAGAGACCTCGGACAGACAATTCACTTGAAATATTGGGAAAGATACTGGAAAGTGCATTTGAAATTTCTATATGCGTATGACCTGAAAGAGAACGCCCTTAAAATCCTGTACAGATGGTATCTCACACCATATTGCATAGCCAAGTTTAACAACAAGTGCAGTAACAAATGTTGGAGGTGCCGCAGTGAGACGGGGTACTTCCTGCATATGTGATGGGGCTGCAGAAAGATTCAAAAATTCTGGGTAAAGGTGTATGGTGTGATTAAGAAGGCGTTGGGGATAGAGTTTCCATTCAAAGCGAGATACCTATTGCTGGGTCTACTGGACTTTGAAATAGGCAAAAATGAGGAAATTTTTTTTGTTTATTGCATTACTGCAGCAAGGATGGTAATTGCCAAGCGTTGGAAGGACGAATCCCCCCCGAAAGTGGCTGATTGGATTCTTAAGCTGCTAGAAGTGAAGAATATGGACAGCCTAACAAAAGCAATGACGTATCAGTCAGATGCCACAGACTGGTCGGCCATAACAGACTATGTGAAAGGACATAAGGACCTAAAGGTCTGCTTTTGTGTTGACGTATGAAAATCATGGTCTTGAAGCGGCTGGATTTACAACTTAAGAGATTGGGGTGTTTGTTAAGAATTATACAAGAGTTAACAGACTTTGGGGCGGGAGGATGGTAGTGGAAGTCGACTGATGTATAAGAGGCTCCTCGCAGAGGGGGGAGTTGGGGGGGATATGGGGGGGAGGGTGGGTAGAGTCGGTGGGGTTGTTTGTTTTTATTATTGTTTGAAATCCAATAAAATGCTTTTTTTTAAAAAAAAAGATGGCCAATTGAAACATTCACGCCTACCTCCAACAGACAAGAGTTCTTCACGCTTGAGCTGTGTAGGTGCTTGCAGAATGAGCTCCTGACCAAAATTGTGTAGCTTGTTGTCGACCTTTGCAGCCCAAAAGACAGTTGCATCTGTCAAGTAGGAAATTTAGGTACCACTTTGTGGGGAGGCTAATTTAACTGATTTTACGAGGCCATAAAAATCTCCAGGAAGTATGCAAAGAATGAGGAAGTGACAACTCCCCTGGTGCCTGGAAGCTGGAATGTTAAATAGCCTCTGAGTGTCTGTCTATATATGTTGTGTGTCTATGTCATTGAATGTTTGACATGTATATGTACATTGTAATCCGCCCTAAGTCCCCTGTGGGTGAGAAGGGCGGAATATAAATACTGTAAATAAATAAATAAATAGACAGAGAAGTAGGTAAAGGTAAAGCTTTTACCCTGACATTAAGTCTAGCAATGCCCAACTCTAGGGGTTGGTGCTCATCTCCATTTCTAAGCCGAAAAGCCGTCTTTGTCCATAGACCCCTCCAAGGTCATGTGGCCAGCATGACTGCATGGAGCATCGTTACCTTCCTGCCGGAGCAGTACCAATTGATCTACTCACATTTCCATGTTTTTGAACTGCTAGGTTGGCAGAAGCTGGGGCTAACAGCAGAAGCTCATGCTGCTCCCTGGATTCAAACCTGCGACCTTTCAGTTAGCAAGTTTAGCAGCTCAGTAGTTTAACCCACTGTGCCACCGGGAGACAGAGAAGTAGAGAGAGATAGTTTGGAATTTGCTCTTGCTTCATGGGCTGCTGGAAAGGGTTTCTCCACATGGACAAAGAAAGATGCAGAGGATGTTGACAAGATAGTCGCAGCTCTTTGACCTACCACCTGCTCCCTCGACCCGTGCCCCTCCACGCTGATTCGATCTTGCGTGGAGGGGTTACGTGGCCCTCTGTTGAATATAGTCAACTGCTCCCTTGAGCAAGGAGCTTTTCCAGAGGAGTTAAAAGAACTGCAGACAAGAAACAATCAGGGACAGCTAATCACCATTGCTGAAGAAGCCAGGGTTAGACCCCGCGGCTCCCTCCAATTATCACCCAGTGTCCAACTTACCGTACCTGGGCAAGGTAATTGAGAGGGCAGCAATGGAGCAGCTGCAGGCTTTCTTGGATGATGCAACCTGGCTAGACCCCTTCCAGTCTGGCTTCCGTTCTGGTCATGGGACAGAGACCGTCCTGGTCTCCATCACAGACCTACTCCGTTGCCACCGAGGCGGATCGGCGCTGCTCATGTTATTGGACCTCACGGCAGCGTTTGATACTGTCAATTACCAACTTTTGACACACCGCCTGGCGGTGGCGGGGGTGAGGGGGACAGCTCTCAACTGGCTGTCCTCCTTCCTCCAAAACTGCCTGCAGCGAGTGAAGTGGGGAGAGGTGGTCTCCGAGGGCTCCGCCTTACACTGCGGGGTCCCTCAGGGGGCCATCCTCTCCCCGCTGTTATTTAACATCTACATGCGACCACTTGCCCAATTGGTGCGGAGTTTCGGGCTGGAATGTCATCAGTATGCTGATGACACCCAGCTTGTTCTGAGGATGGACCCCGGGGCGGAATCTGTACCCGATAATTTCCAACTCTGCATAGAAGCCGTAACTGGATGGCTGTGAGCCAGTAAGTTGAGGGTGAAGCTGGCGAAGACGGAGATCTTGTGGCTAGGCCGCCCCAGTCCTCAGTAAAGAGCTTGGGGGTCCGGCTGGACCCGCAGCTGTCTATGGAGGCACAGATTGCTTGTGCCTGCAAGACAGCCTTTTACCATCTGCGGCAAGCAAAACGTCTGGCTCCCTATCTCTCCCGTCGCAACCTGGCCATGGTGATCCAAGCCACGGTCATCTCAAGGCTCGATTACTGTAACGCGCTGTACATTGGCTTGCCTTTGTCGGCGATCCGGAAACTTAAACTGGTGCAGAACGCGGCAGCTCGCTTGCTGCTAGGAGCCCCAAGAACGGCACATATAACGCCACTCCTGCACAAACTGCACTGGTTGCTCATTGAATTCCGGGTCTCCTTCAAGGTGTTAGTTTTGACTTTCAAGGCCTTATATGGTTTGGGGCCAGTGTACCTGAAAGAGCTGCTTACCCCATATGCGCCCAGAAGATCACTGCGCTCAGAGGGGCTTAACTTACTTGAAGTCCCGGGTATGAAGTCCTGCAGGCTCTCTACCACGTGGCAGAGAGCGTTTTCAGTGGTGGTGCCGGTTCTATGGAACTCGCTGCTGCCGGAGACATGAGCCTTGCAGGACCTGATGGCGTTCCTGCAAGACCTGGCTGTTTAGACAGGCGTTCGATGTCTGACAGCACCTAATTAACGCTTGCCATCCTGCCATACCACTACCATTCTCCATGTACCAGCTATGTCTGGCTATGATTTTATGTGACTGTTTTAAGATGTAATTTTATGTGTTTTTAACCATGTGTTTTATATGCTGTTTTTATATGTTGTAAACCGCCCTGAGCCTCGGGAGGGGCGGTTTATCAAATCGAAATAAATAATAATAAATAATTTAAAATCTATTGTCAAAGGCTTTCATGGCCGGAATCACTGGGTTGTAGGGGAACTACAAGCACAGGGGAACTGCAGACAAGAAACAATCAGGGACAGCTTATCACCTCTCCACAAAGGATTACCCCAGGCAGTAACAAGCCACAACTAAAAACTCTCAGGCCATAAAATGCTAATCTCGGTGGCCGATTGAAACACTCACATCTAGCTCCAACAGACAAGAGTTCTTTCTCCCAAGCTTATTGGTTGGGCTACGCCTGGGGAGCTAGCTGAGCCTGGGAGTTCTGGTTACTGTTACATTTTTCAGGCTTGAGCTGTTCGGGTTCTTGCAGAGAGAGACAGAGAGAGAAAGAGAGAGTGTGTGTGTGT
Organism: Anolis apletophallus; assembly: GCA_030556195.1. Lineage (NCBI taxonomy): Eukaryota > Metazoa > Chordata > Lepidosauria > Squamata > Anolidae > Anolis > Anolis apletophallus. The sequence continues at coordinate 125,271,064 of JARBWK010000002.1, forward strand.
GTTTGGAGTTTGTACTTGCTTCATGAGCTGCTGGAAAGTTTCTCCACATGGACAAAGAAAGACCATTTTAAATCTCCCTAAAAGGATATGTAACTTGATGCAACATGATTGCACATACTGTATGTTCTGTATCACAGAGAGTAAACTACATGTTCTTTATTGATCATCTGCGTGGCATATTTTCTTTTCTCTGGCAAAACAGTATGTGAACTGATCAGACGTGAACAACGTGTGATTTTTCATTCCACCACACACCCAAGGCTGTGGAATGAATGAAGGCAGTTCCACACTGCTTGAACTTCCCTAGCACAATGCTATGGGAGTTGTTGTTTTGCGAGGCACCAGCATGCTTTGACACAGAGAACTGTACATAGTCACATCAAAGCTGTACATAGTCATGTCGAAGCTATACATAGTCATGTCGAAGCTATAAATCGTCACATTGAAGTTGTATATTGTCATGTCGAAGTCATACAAGTTACATCAAAGCTATATACAAGTAAAGTCATGTTAGAGACTGACTGAGATCCAATTGAAGTCATATTAAAGTATCATCCAGTCAGGACTGTGGTTATGTTTCAACAACTTTAACTTCCCTCAAAAAGACTGGCACTAAACTCAAGAGGAGAGTAAATTTGAGATGTTATTTAATATTTGTTTTTATTTCAAATGTATAGCAATTGACCTGTTGCTTGCACCACAGACACCTTCCAAATAAATAGCTTGTGTGTGGGCAGAACACAGCCCTCCAGATGTTTTGGACTTCAACTCCCAGCCAGCTTACCAGCTGTTGGGAATTGTGGGAATTGAAGTCCAAAACAACTGGAGGGTCAAAGTTTGCCCATGCCCATATGGACACATACATACGTTGTAATAATGTACAAATGTACAGGACCATAACATATCTCACAAAATACTTTCATGTCTGTTTCTAAAAATATATGATTTGTAAGATCATAGCATACAATTCCAAGGATCTTATCATTTTAGCTTACATTCATACAACACACTAGTCGACACACTAATGTATTTGAACACACTTTGGAAAACTGCCGTAGGTTTTGGGCTGCGCTGCACTAAGCAGAGTTTGTCAGAGATGTGTTGCTGCCTGAGGCTTAACTCCAAGCTCAAGTGAAGCAATTTTAATAATAATAATAATACACTTTATTTATATTCCGCTTTATCTCAGAGCGGATTACTGTACACATATAAGGTAAACATTCAATTTATTTTTTTATACAAAAACGGCATACAATACACAGATAAGGAAAAGGCCATCTCATTTTTCATTTCTGGCATCTGAGGCAATGCTCAACTCCATCCATGGGGAGGAGCGCTTGTTCATTTTCCATGCTGAAGGAGCCTGCTGTCCGTAGACATCTCCGATCTTTGCCTGCATGTGGTACCCATTTACCTTCCTGGTAAGTTGGTACCTATTGATCTACTTGCATGCTTTCAAATTGCTAGGTTGGCAGAAGCTAGGGACGGACAGTCGGGAACTCACCCGACTGCAGCTTTGAACTGCTAACCCTCTGGTCAGCAGATTTCTTGCAGCTAGCGGCTTTAACTGCTGTGCTACTGCAGTCCCAACATAAAACCAGTTGAACATCCCTTGTCTGGAATAATAATAATAATAATAATAATACTTTATTACTTGTGAGTCGCCCTCCACCAATGGTGCTCCGGGCGACTTACATCCTTTAAAAACACAGATACATCAATTAAAACAGCAGATATGAGCCGTAAAAAGGCTCTGCCATCCATCCAGTTCAGTCCCCGAAAGCCTGGCGGAAGAGCCAGGTTTTCAGGCCAGCCAGAAATCTGGCCGGGGCCAGTGTGGCCCTGAGCGCAGGCGGGAGCGAGTTCCAGATCGTAGGGGCCGCCACCGAGAAGGCTCTTCTATGGGTCTCTGTCAGCCGGGCCTCTCTCACCCCAGGGACAGCTAACCGGACGCCCGTTTGTTCACGCGTGCGGGTCTTTTCACATGGCGTTAGTCCGTCAGCTGATCGCCCAGGTAGGCTGGTCCCATTTTTGCCGAGCTTTGAAGGTTATCACCATGAGTTTGTAGATCGCTCTAAGCTCAATGGGTAACCAGTGAAGATCTTTTAAAATTGGTGAAATATGGCTCTGGCCGATACCGGAGATGAGTCTGGCCGCTGCATTCTGGATGAGTCTCAACCTCCAGTCGTGGCCAGCGGTAGGCCCACATACAAGGCGTTGCAGTAGTCAAGACGGGAGACCACAGTGGCGTGAATCACCGTCCTCAGCGCCTCTGGTGGTAGATAGGGGGCCAACCGTCGGGCCCTACGGAAGAAGGCACCCTTAGCAGCGGCCTGGATCTGAGCCTCCACCGTCAGTTTCTCGTCCAAGAGTACTCCTAAGCTCTTTACCGCCGGGGCTACGGACAAGGGCTCGCCCTCAAAGGGTGGTAGTGGAGAGTGGGGGTCGGGTCGGCCGGGCCAGAGGATCTCCGTTTTTCGCTGGGTTGATCTTTAGCCTGTGTGCTCTGAGCCAGCTTGTGACCGCCTTCAGCCCCCGGCTAAAGCTTTTGGGTACCGACAGCACCCCTGGGTCGAGCTTCAGCAGCAGCTGCGTGTCATCGGCATATTGATAACAGTTGAAACCGTAGCTTCTAGCGATACCGGCCAGGGCTGGACGTAGATGTTAAAAGGGTGGGGACAGGATGGCACCCTGCGGAACCCCACACTCCAGCCCACATTTCCTGGAGACCTGGCCCTGCCACTCGACCCTTTCTGCGAGCGACCCGCAGAAAGCGATCCTAGCCAGGTCAGGGCCTTGTCTTGGATCCCAGAGGCCGCCAAGCGGCGGAGTAGCAAATCATGATCAGCGATTATCGAGAGGCGCGGTTAGGTCAAGGAGGACTAGGACTGCGGAGCCCCCCTCCGTCCAACTGGCGGCGGATGTCATCTGTGATTGCTACTAGGACGGATTCGACGCCGTGGCCCACTCGGAAGCCTGACTGAAACGGGTCTAGGCCCTCAGATCGGTCCAAGAAGTCCCGCAGCTGGTTTTCCACTGCTCGCTCAATAGCTTCCCCAGAAAGGGCAGATTAGCGACAGGGCGGTAGTTCGCCGGATCATTGGGGTCGAGGTTCGCCTTTTTCAGAAGAGGGCTAACTCTAGCCTCCTTCGTACTCTAACATTGTGTGCTTGAATGGCTGAGACCGAGACACTGTTACCTTCAGGTAGTTCAATGTACATAAACTTCATTTCAGGCACAGAATTATTTAAAATGTTGTCCATAAAATGTCCTTCATATAATAATAATAATAATAATAATAATAATCTGTATTTACACCCCGCCACCATCTCCCCAAAGGGGACTTAGGGTGGCTAACATGAAGCCAAGCCCAGAAGTACAACACAATAAAATACATGTACAGCAAAATAAAAATACAAAAGAAGCAAAAATACCATCAAAATAAATAAATACAATAACAAAAAATAGTTTCAAAAATGACATGATAGAGAAATGGAACACAGCGGGCAGGCATATTACTAGAAATAAAAT